>CM037787.1:30678114-30728114 GCA_021229015.1 Solen grandis | reverse complement strand
ATTGATTTTCATTAAAATTTTTAAATGTTTCAATAGAAAAACGCAGCTATATGCAAATAGGCTTAATTTAACAATTTTAAACTCAAATATTGTGAACCAAAAACTTTTAAATTACAGTTAAAGATCAAAATTTACAATTTAAAACCATATTTAATCATTTTGCGTATCAGAACAGCTTTTGAAATAAGTATTAATCATGATTTTTTTTATATTTTTCTTCTATTTTTGTTATCTCATCAATATTCATGAGATAGCACGTATGAATATTAATTAATCTTATATATGTGCAAAAAAAGTCTTTTCTTTACGTTGGTACTTGTTTGAACTCTGTAACATCAACAGAAGGAAAGTTATAGCCAATATTAATTACTTAGGGTATTTTGAAAAATCCTTTATGGTTACCATGGAAACCCTTTAATTAAACATAGCTGAAATGAGTTTTTTTCTGGGGGCACCCTCAAATCGTGTTCAGAAGACCTCAATGCACATTTTGGTACCTATGAGAAAAAGTCTAGGGGGGGATGCACGGTAACCATGGCTACAACCCAACCTAATAGGTTAGTTCATAGTTGCCTTTAACTACACGATATAGTCACGAGGGCGGAGCCCGAGTGACTATGTCGTGTAGTTAAAGGCAACTATGAACTAAGCTATTTAGCACATGGTATTTTCCTTCACGAGTGACAAAACGTCACAAAAGTGTGAGTTATGTGGTTGCATAGTCCACACTTATTGATTTTTTACAAAAGTGTGGACTACGCGTTATAGTCCACGGTGACTATGAACAAATACTGGCATCTGATTGGACGAGAGGAAAATGCCATGTGCTAAATAAACAATCACGAATGAGTATAAAGCTAAGTTTATTCGATAGGCAGTTTGTACCACAATGTAAGTCTGGATAAATAGATAGGATAAACTGTATTTAACAACTTTTGATAAAATATGTTGAAAATATTACATTATATTAAAAAATATTACCCTTTGAAACGCCTTTTCTTGTAACTAAAACTTTTTATTCAGAATTAAGTAAAAATTGCATAATAAAATATAAACATTTCGCTTAAACAATTGAACATAACAGATAGTTTTCTTTGATTTCCATTCACTTGCAATACTTTTTACAAGTTACAGTTTTGTCATGTTGTATATAATGCAATGTACTCTATCAGGAGATATTTTCTTTATCTTTTCAGATGAAATCCACTGATATAAGAAAATTCTTAAATGCAAAACATAGTTATGTTTGCTTTTTTAACTTAAACTGCATTTTTATTGAGAATTTGCATAAAAATGGCGTAGCTTCCTATAGGCACATTAGGCACATGCCTACACATTTTTTTTTTTCAAAGTGGTCGAACAATTAGTAAGAATATGTGCCATGGTATCAACGTGTTTTCGATTTATTATAAACAATATTATGTTTATATGTATCGTAAAATTACATGTTTTTCAATAACGAGTGAGTTTGAAAAACGTGTTTTTGTTTGAACATCTCAACAGTTGTCTAAATTTTAAATTATTGAAAATACTGTAAATTGGTCTTCCAGTTCAGTAAACTGGCAAAACCACAAACTATATTATCTCAAAAATGAAATGACATTTACATGTACTTAAAAGTTTAAACTTTATTTATTTTACATCGATTACGAAACAAGTTTTCACAACTTAAATTAATCACTCTCGATGGCTCTGATGGCGGCGTATGTGGTCATTATTGTTGGAGGAAACCGGAGAGCCCGGAGAAAAACCCACGTTTCTGGACGGGCGACCACTGTACCCTCACACGTACGTGACCAGAAATCGAACCCGGGACGCATTGGTGAGAAGCGAGGCGCGTTACCACTACGCTATCCAGGTATACTGCAGATGTAATTCACACACACGCAATATTCATACACCATTCCTATCAAATACACATCTTAGGATTACTTAGGTAATAATAAATCTGCTTTACGGTAATTTGATTTTATGAGGCAAAATGCATAAATTTACTTTTCTCCTCTGAGTGTTTAAGGGTACATATTTTATAAACGGCAGACCTAAAACAAGTTAATAATTTTGCTTGAAACTTGTATATTGCCTTTCAGATTATCGTTTTTTCTAATGCAAATGCACTAATGCACGAAACTATATGTTCTATTTATGTAAAATATTTATGTATCGATATGACGATGTTAAATGTGTTTTCTGTTATTAAATTTATATTATAGGGAGTACGTCAACAGGATGTCCATATATGGACATAGGTTTCTCTGTTTGATTAATACATAGAGGAAATGTGTTTGTTTTGAGTGAAAATGGAAAATATCTAATCGAGAAGTGATTCAATTTAATATATTCAAGAGTGCGCGCGCGCGCGCGAAAATGTTAAGATTGTACATGTATCACCTCGAGATGAGATGTATTCCATATTCACTCAAAACAAATTTTGTTTTTATTTTATGTTTACTGCTGCTACATGTCCATGTGCATACCTTTATATGTAAAAAGGTAGTCCCGGCAGATCTATATCACCCACATTGTGAGATATAGATAATGTCACTGACAAAACACAGTATTTCAACAGAAAGCATTAAATAAAAACTCTAATGTCAGTCCCACGTGTAATTCAAACACACACACGTAACAATAATTACTACAAAATCATGATATTAGGTGTTTACATAGGACAGAGCTAGATGCACATTTGTTTTCAGAGCGTTATGAGTGAGAGTCTTTCAAGAGTGTAAAGGCTACTTATGAGTATTTAATAATTACTTGAAATTCCACATAATATGGGTATATTCCCATGAAACAGAAAGCCTCAAAACCAGATTGTTCCCACGGCCATGCAAATATCCAAAGTTCCCCCGACAGATCCTCCGCGGTAGGAAAACATACCTACACATTTAGTGAATCCAAGCTACGCCCCTGAAAAATACTACTAGAATGTGACTTTTTGCAAATTCAAAAGTTGGCAAATATACTTGTATATTGTCTAACACGAGGCATCTTAAAATTTAGGTTGTCCTTTAACATACAACGTTAAATAAATGAAAACAGGAAAACAGTGAAATAAGGAAATAACGGTAAACCAACTCGGTATCGTCAATTCCCAAAATTTTGGACTTCATTCGAACAGTACATGTGCCGAATGAACCACATAGGAGAGAACATCACAGCATACTATCTGTACATGTCAGCATAATAATGAACAGGATGTAATACTAATCAACCGATCACAATGTCAAGTGGAGATAACAGAAGGACAACTGCACCACACAGTAAGCCAAATGGACATCACAGAAGGACAACTGCACCGCACAGCAAGTCAAGTGAACATCATAGAGGGAAAATGCACCACACAGCAAGTCAAGTGGACATAACAGAATGACAACTGCATCACACAGCAATTCAAGTGGCTGTAACAGAATGACAACTGCATCACATAGCAAGTCAAGTGGACATCACAGAAGGACAACTGCACCACACATTAAGTCAAGTGGAGATCACAGAAGGATAACTGCACCACACATTAAGTCAAGTGGAGATCACAGAAGGACAACTGCACCACCCAAAATGGCAAATCAACCCCACATGATGATATTACAGTCTCATATAATAACTTAACAACCACGCATACTGTCTTTATAACCTCACACAATGACATTACAACTCCATAAAATAATATTACAACCTTACATGATGATATTACAACGCCACATGATGATATAGCAACCCAACAAAATGACATTACAACCTCACATGATGATATTACAACCTCACATGATGATATCACAACCCAACAAGATGATAACACGATCCCTCAAAATGCTATATGGACCCATCTAAACATCAATACCGAAAATAAGACAGCTGTGGCGTTCCATAATTAAGTATATATTTTACTGGTGATATAGTCCTGGTCTAGGTCGCATAGCTACATGTGCAATTAAATACTTCAGGCAACACTGGGTGTCAATGCGGTATAAGGAGAATTTGTAACTCTTTCTGCATAGTTTTAATATGCAATCTTTTAACACGAAAATTTGGGACACAGTCTATTTTTTGTTACAGTCCACAATTTGTTGTTTTTATGTCCGTCACAACCAATTCTTCCTCCTTGCTTGCAATTTTCAAATAACAATTTAATTTAGCGTATATTCGTATATAGGAATAAAACTACATCGCATATAGTGTAATGTCGCCGTGGTGCAGTTGGAAGTGCGTCGGTCCAGTAGGCCATTTATTTATTTTTTGTTTTTGGTTTTGCTTTCCTTACATTATTTTTACCGATAAGCATATTTACAGTTCCTAAACTTATATTTTTTTTTAGAAAAGACCATATGGTAGTTTCAACACAGATGTCGGTTCACGCTTTTCGTATTTCTTTAATCCCTACATTTAGCACCCATTTCATTCATCTGCCTAATACAGAGTTCCCATGTGATGTCATAGACATAGAATATAAAATATTTTTTGGCAGCAATCTTAAGAATTCTAAGTTGATGCAGGCACCTGGATAGCGTAGTGGTAACGCGCTTCGCTTCTCAGAAATGCGTCCCGGGTTCGATTCCTGGTCACGTGAGAGGATAGAGAGGTCGCCCGTCCAGGAACGTGGGTTTTCTCCGAGCTCTCCCACAATAATGACCACATACGCCGCCATCAGAGCCATCGTGAGTCTGGCTGTTTTTAAATCACCACTGTGCTTTTAATTTTTAGTCTATCTCACAATAATTTATGTCAAATTAACCAGCTTAATTTATTGATTTTAAATATGAAAATAATATTTTGATAAATTCAAAGGCAAAAACTTTAAACCCAAAATGTTAAACTGTTTGTTTTTTAAAAGGGTGGATCCATTCTTTTTTCTTCACTGTGTGTTTATTTTGTGTTAATATGAAATTCAGTAGCTTTTTAATGGTGTATACATTTTGACTTTTGGAGCAGAAAAATTTAAATAATCGGAAAACGAAATTTCTTCTTCTATATAATTCATATAAAATCCTTTGAATTAACCTCTCAAGATAGCCAACAAGAGTAGGAATTTCACTGATGTGGGAACTATGTTTTTTGGTCGCACCGGTTTTCTTCACAATCAAGACTGGTAGAAGGACAAAAACAATTAATAGTTTGTGTGACGTCCAGAGCTTCCGAAAGCTGCGCAAAAGAAAATTTGGAAATATACATGAAAATATCTACATGTAGGTCGGCTTTGTTTGTGGGTCCGCTGTGATACACTTACATTTGCTTGTCCCGAATATATGCGAGAATTGCCGTAATATTCCGAAACGGGTCATGTCTAAAACGTTGCGAATGAAACCTAAACGTTTCGCGAATAATTATGTTTACATAAATGCTTTTTTTCCTGATATTCGACGGTGTAGCTTAAATATTTAAGTGATTTAATTAGTTTCTATATGATGTTGAAATGATTAAATGTACACATATTGATAAAGGGTATACACAATTTGTTAAAGGGTAATCTAACCGTGGGTTTTGTTTTGGACAAGTAAGTATTGACAATGTTAAATTACCAAACATCAAATATTTTCAATATTTTTTACACTATTTGATGAAACACATGTTATTATCGCTATTATCATTAAGATAACTAAGCAAATTCATACATATTGTAACAAGTGGGGCTCATGTACTCGTTGCTCAATCAAATACATATGCAACCAAATACTTTATATGTATGTATGTATAACTTATTTTCTTACTACTCTTAATCAAATTGTAATGTTTGTGCGCTTGATAGTATTCAATTTAGCTTTATGGTCCGAAATACCTGGAAAATTTGTCCTGGCGAAACGGTGTATTACACTTCCACACACTACGCTACACAACCAAATATATACATATATGCAACACTTATTTTCTTACTTCTCTTAATGGTGGTACTGTGGCGGTTGTAATATAAACGCCAAATTGAGGTTCACACTTCGCACTTTTGCATGGTTGGGGACCTAAACTATTGAGTTAGAATTTAGGTGGACGATTAACTAAGTAAGAAGGTAAATTCAGTACTTATACATGTACTCATTAGTAATAATGCAATATCAAAATATGTTTTGAAATAAACCTATTTTGGTTTTTAATGGACGGATAGGGATGATATAAACTCTATTTCAATTAAAATTTATTTCTTTTAAAGTTAAAAACGAGCTGTGAAAAAAGCATGCTTTAAACACTTTTAGGCTTAGCTGAGGTCGGAGCTTTTTCTTTTTTCTCAGATAATGATATTGCTTTTTGTTATAGAAAAAAAGGCGGTAATCTTTGGACGGTTTGACAATAGAAAATTGAAACCGGTTTATTGAGCATTTTATTGAATAATTTGTGCACATACCCGTATGGCAGGATAATGTTCAAACTGATCAAGTCTTATCGATTTATAAAATGCTAATAATTAGGGCTAGTGTAATGAAATGGACAGGGATAAAGAAAATGATAATGAATAAATAAAAATGAGGTAAGATAAGAGATATGGTAATGATATGGATAATGATAACTGTACGGGTAAGGATAAGAGATATGGTAATGCTATGGATAATGATAACTGTACAGGTAAGGATAAGAGATATGGTAATGCTATGGATAATGATAACTGTACGGGTAAGGATAAGAGATATGGTAATGCTATGGATAATGATAACTGTACGGGTAAGGATAAGAGCTAAGTTAATGATATGGATAATGATAACTGTACGGGTAAGCATAAGAGATATGGTAATGATATGGATAATGATAACTGTTCGGGTAAGCATAAGAGCTAAGTTAATGATATGGATAATGATAACTGTACGGGTAAGCATAAGAGATATGGTAATGATATGGATAATGATAACTGTACGGGTAAGCATAAGAGATATGGTAATGCTATGGATAATGATAACTGTTGTTGTTGTTGTATTGGGGTTTACCGTCACTGCGATAGTATTTCAATCATATAGCGACGTCCAGCTAATTACAGGTGGAGGAAGACCCCGAATACACAGAGGCACCCGGGTAGAACCACCGACCTACCGCAAGCCAGCTGGAAGGCTTCCTCACATGAAAAAATGTGAGGAAGCCTTCATAACTGTACGGGTAAGCATAAGAGCTAAGTTAATGATATGAACAAGGATAAAATAATGATTAGGATAAGGGCAAGGGTAATAAAATAGATAATGATTAATAAAATGGAATTCATAAGAGCTAGTGTAATGTAATTGACAAAGATAAATGAAACGATAAGGGCTAAAGAAATAATATGGACCAGGATAAATAAAATGGTAATGATAAGGGCTTCACACAAATAAAAAAGTATTTTATGAACTTTCGCCCGCAGGGCTTCATCAAAAATCACGAAGAAATACAACAGCACTACATTATTAGCATTATGACCAAAACCAATATGGCACATTGATAAAGCCCAGCGGGCGGAAATTCATAAAAGAGTTATTTATCTGCGTGTTTGACATTTTTCCTTATATGGAGCTTTTATAGTGATAAGGGCTAGGGTAACGATACGAACATGGATAAATGTAATGGTAAAGATAAGGGTCAGGGTTATGATATGGAGGAGGATAAATATAATGGCAATGATAAGGGGGGAAATGAATGAATAAAAGTGCAAGAATAAAGGCATGGGTAATAATATGGAAATGAAAAAAATTAAGGTTAATGATATACAATGATAAATAAATTTGTAAGAATAAGGGCTATGGAAATGATATGGACATGGATAAATTAAATAGTAAAGATAGTAGCAAGGATAGTAATATGGACAAAGATATTTAATGTTTAGGATAAGGGCTAGGGAAATGATATAGGCAATGAGACATAAAATGGTAAATATAAGGGCTATGAAAGTAATATGGAAAAAGATAAATAAAATGGTGATGATTAGGGCTAGGGACAAGATATGGACATGGATAAAATGGTAAGGATAAGGGCTAGGGTAATTTTATTGTCAAGGATAAATATAATGGTATGGATAAGGTCTAGGGTAATGATATGGACAAGGAAAAATAAAATGGCAATGATAAGGGATATGGAAAGATATGGTAATGATATGGGCAAGGAAAAATGTAATGCTAATGATAATGGAGGAAAATGATAAATAGAATTGTAAGGATAATGCAAGGGTAATAATATGGACATTGATAAATAAAATGGTACAGATAAGGGCTTTGGTAATGATATGAACAAGGAAGAATAAACTGATATCTGTTCTACTCTAGGTCAGGTTTAGGATGTACATGCTGTATTTTGCGACATCTCCAAGGCCTTTCACCGTGTATAGAATAGAGGACTTCTTCACAAACTCTATTCTTATGGCATTCAAAATCCATTGCTACTTTGATTTGAATAATACCTTTCTGCACGTAAATCAACGTAAGTCGTCTTTTCTAATGTATAATGTTGGATCACTTTCGATAATCGAATCGAATAGGTAACAATCGATTGTAGAATATTTTACATTTTATTTTACATATTTTATTATTGAAAAACCATGTATGCACTAAAATTGATTGTAATAACATGACTGAAAGTGATCCTTTGCTGAATGTCAGATTATTTTTGCTTGTTTCATCAAAAATTTAAAAGTTTATTTTTTTTCTCTGTATTTTGTTCACAACACAACACCTTACTTTAGATAAGCTATTTTATACTTTTAAATGAGTCAAATAAAACATATTTGTACTTTTAAATGATTCAAATATAAACATATTTGTAGTGGCTTTTATTTAAAAAAAATCCAAATGACAGCCTCCATCAGAGGAAGCGTTGAAAAAAAAATTAAATTGCAAGACTGATTTGAAATATTTGAAAGATGCAACACTACAAATACGTCAATTTAGCTCGAATATTTGGCAACTCTCAGTTTGTAACAAATCATGAACATTTATCATCTATGAACTTCGGTAAAGAAAAGTTTCATAAAAACTTGCCTATTCTGTTTAGTGCATGCGACCAGTGTTATGAATCTACACCATCCAAAATACGACTATTTGCTGATGACATAAGTCTTTATATTGTAGTCGATGCCATATGTGCCAGTAAACTTAATAGTGATTTCGAAATTCCAAGTCCTGGCTTGTCTCTTTTAATCCTGCTTAAACTGAGTCAATGTATTTTAGAAACCCCAACATCCCAATCTTTCTTTTAATGACGTGCAAATAGAAAATGTGTCTTCCCACAAGCACCATGGACTGGATCCCAGTGATGACGCTTGCTGGAACCATCATATCCGTTCATCCTTTCAAAAGTCCTAGCAGCACATCGGTATTCTTACCCGACTTGTTAACGTTCAAAAACATAATGATAAATGATCTTCATAACTAATTGACGTCTTTATAAAGAAGCCATGGATATGTTACCGGTTATTTCGTAGATGCTTTACGAAGATATGAATTGTAACCTTGGGAATAAAACCGTCTCATGCGATATATTTCGGGCAATTCATATATGAATATATATTTGGAAATAGTTTTGTTAGAGACCTGAACTTTTTTTAAACATCATCAGTTTACAACATTCAGAATCCTCACTTTTGTTCACCCGAATCGATAGATCGGGATCCTATTTTGTCTGTCTGTCTGTGGACAATATTTACTTTGGCCATAACTTCAAAACTACAAAAAGTATTGTCTTATGACTTGAAACTTGAAATATACATAGATGATGACTAGGAAAAGTGCTGTAATCAAGAACCAAAACTCTACTTTGCCCCATTTGCATCATCTCCCTTTATTCAGTTTTTATAAACTCGTAAACTATTCAAGGCAAATACAATGTATGTAGGTTTTCCAGAGGGAAAAAATACATCAATCAATTAAATTCACTCACTACCAATATTTCGGTAAAACTTGCCATTTTCAAAGAAACAAGATATGTCACAGGATGTAACGAATGCCCCCGAAGTGCATATACATGGTTTTGTGAAAATTTCCTGACATTTCTTTTAACTTTCTCTGACATTTTTAACAGTGAAATCACTACAGCATTATGCATGTACGAAATACACAATAGCTAGAATCATATGCATAATTGAACCATAAGTCCCTTACTGGTTGTGTATATTTTGATTATTTGCATTACATGTACCATAGCCACCAGTATTTTTATCCAAGAAAAATATCAAAGTGAGATGCAGTAATTAATCTCCATACTGTCTTCATATACCATGTTTCACTGAGTTTGCCCATAATATTGATTTTAAGTTATCACAACATCCCAATTTCTGGACAGGCGGACGGAGGGCAAACCAATGCACAATCAGGGATTATGTCACTTGACCTCTTAGTGTGACCATGTCCTTTCAGCTATGAACCCGGGTAATGTACACAACACATTGTATCATTACGATGCACATTTATGCAAAAAAATCAAAATTTATTGAGGAGTGACAAAGATAGACACCATTTCTGACCTTTGAACTCTTAGTTTGACCTTGTCCTTGGAGCTACAGACCTGGAGAATGTGTGCAGCACACTGCTTTATGGTGGTAAGCATTTCTACCAAGTAATTTCAAAATTCACCAAGAAATATCAGTGTCAGTGTAATACAGCAGATACAAAAAGATCCCGTTTTTGACCTTTGAACTGTAAGTGTGATCAAGACATTGGAGCTACAGACCTGGGGATTGCGCACGACACATCGTCTCATGATGTTAAACATTTCTGCCAAGTAATTTCAAAAAGTAATGTCAGAGTTAGGGAGAGGAAACGAAAAATAGACCACTTTTTTTATCTTTAAACTCTTAAGTGTGACCCTGACCGTTGAGCTACAGACATTGGGAATGCACGCAACACAACGTCTCATGATGGTGAACATTTCTGCTGAGTTATTTTAAATCCATCAAGGAATGTCAGAGTAATGGAGCGGAAACGAAAAATAGACCCCGTTTTTGACCTTTAAACTCTAAGTGTGACCTTGACCTTTCAGCCACAAACCCGGGAATTGCGCGCGACACATCGTCTGATGATGATGAACGTTTCTTCTGAGTAATTTCAAAATCCATCCAGGAATGTCAGAGTTTTGGAGCGGAAACGAAAACCGGACGGACAGACAGGTGGACGGACGGTCAGACGGACGGACAGTTCGATTACTATATGCCCACCTTCGGGGCATAAAAAAATGAATCTTAAAGCCACTACACAATAAACGTTGTACAGTCGCCATATTGTTATTATTGTCAATAATGTCAAGGAAAATACATGAATTTTAAAGCCACTACATAATAAATGTTTGTGGACGCCGTATTGTCAATAGTGATATATGTCGACTGCTTAAGTGATCCAGCAGGGAAAGCGTTGAAGCGCCAAGAAACATAATTCTGCGTGGTTCAATTTTATCTGATTGCAACAAGGGTTATTCGAAACCTTTTGCAAATAATATTTGTTCCTGAAAAGATATTAAGAAAAAATGTTTGTCTAGTTACCTTCAAAATATGCAAGAACACATCGATCGTTTCAATCTTTTAATCATCTTTAAACAATTTCCATACTCATCTTTGAATACACCGATAAGAAACTGGTTAACTGCAGACCCTAATGCACTTCTTGACCAAATGACCTATATTTCAAACCAGAAATGTATTGTTGTTTTTTTCCGGCGTAGCTGTCATTTTTGACATATTTACGGCCGATGCCGCACGATAAGACTAGATGAATATCTAAATGATTTCCATTGGTAGAAAATGCCTATACTTGGGGGAAAAGATTACGCCAACGACTTAACAATAACATGCGGTGGAGAGGACACTTTACATAATATGACCGTTCTACAATGTCCAGCACTCTACTGTAATTCCCCGTCAACGCCGAATATCTTTTTTAAAGGTATTTCTTGTTTTAAATTCGGATGGAGGTAAAATTCGCACCGGATCAGTTCTGGGCTGCAGGGAGTGTGTGACAATACACTTTCTTTCAGACTCCCTTAAACTGTACTTAAGTGGAGTATTTGTAGGTTGGAGCATTGTCATGTAATAAATGGACGTGCCGGAGATCTTTTTGACGTCCTTTTTTATTTTTGTTTGCAACTTTTACAGAACCACATTCTTACAAAAGCTACCTTACCCATCCCTACCTTCTGGAAAAAACAAACAACAACCAATTCGTGGGTTCGAATCCCGGCAGGGTCATTCGGATTTTCATGTGAGGAAGCCTTCCAGCTGGCTTGCGGTAGGTCGGTGGTTCTACCCGGATGCCTCCGTGCATTCGGGGTCTTCCTCCACCTGTAATTAGCTGGACATCGCTATATGACTGAAAAACTGTTGAAGCGACGGTTAACTCAAATAGTCAAATCAAGTTATCCCCATAAATAAAACATATGACATCATGTATGTTTTTGACACTCAATTCCAACTTACAGCAAGTTGATTTCAGCAACACATTTTATTCGAATATACACGAAAGCAATCGAAATTTCAAAAGAACCGGTTTGTATTTTATACACGATTTACAGTGATGAGCTGTTATCCGTAACATATAACATGTAGTTTACTGCAGGTAAATATCGTGATATTCGAGTATATTGTGCGATTGCAAAGGTTTTCTAACATTCCTTGTCTTATTAACAAGACTTTTTTTATCATTTTAAGTTTAGATTTAGGTCTACGATTACAGGCCGTCGACTGAGTTTTGATCACAATATAGGAAACATAGGATTTAAAAAAAAAAAAAATAGGAGTTTAAGGCCAGTTTAAGGAATTTTCCAGTACAAAGTTTTAATTCGGGGGCATGTTAAGTAAAAATCTACTTACTTGTTTACTGGTTATATCGTTAATATAATTAAACTTACTTTTTTTCTTAAAACAAATATTTCTACTAAATTTTCATCAGGCTTAACAGCAGCAACACACACACACACACACACACACACACTGGTCAGAATTTAAAAAGTACAGAGTACTTGATTACCCTAAGTTACTCTGATTGGAAGGGGGTTTGGGGGATCCCCCACTAGAAAATTTTCAAAATAAGACCCTAAATATATTCTCCGATTAGAATTTTTTTTTTCTTATCCCAGTCAAGAATGCCGCAGTTGTTTGGAAATATTACTGCAGAAGTCTTAACTATCTAATGTAACAACAACCATTGACCACAACTCTTCATTGTATAGCTGCTTTTTCAGGTGAAAAAGTTGCTGGCATTTCTGATGCATGTATCTCAAATAACAATAAAGCTGACATCTAAGACTCTTGCCTCAGAAAATTATGAGCTCCAGGTACTTTTCTTTATGTATACCATATTGATAACTGTATATACCGGTATATATTATGGAAGTGTTTCTCCCTAGGATATGAAAAGGAGCATGGTAATCCGGCCACCACCCTCTACACCAAAAAAATTGTAGCAGATGTATATGACATTTGGAAAAGAACAGAATTTCTTAATCTTTCAGAAAAAAGAAAGGCAATGAAAATTGGTTGTTTTTCTGTTACATGGAAAGTTTTCATACTCTGAAATCTAAATACTTAAAAAATTAAATGTTCTCTGACAGGATATTGGGTTTTTAAATATATTAAAATAAAAACTTTAAAAATCCTTTTGTATATACTGTTTGATCAGATTTTTCATTACAGCCATTTTCTTATCTTCAAAACCATTTAATATCTATTCCATAACACCTTTATCAGAAATTTCAGAATATTGTTAAAATGTTAATGTAAATCTGACTTTTTTCTTCCTAAAATATCTGATATTGTTTATATCAAAATATTATGCAATCTTAACTCACTGCATAAATCCGCTCACTTCATTATTCACTTTGATCAAATTTTGCATAATTTCAAGTAATGATGTAAAATCTCATTTCATTGTTTCATATTTTCAAACATTGATGTTTTTTCAAGTATTAAAATATTTGTTAAGTTTTTAGACCTCTTTTTGATTGCTGTAAAAAATATTTATTAGTAAAAATATTAGGAATATGCCTTAAATTAATATTACTTAATATCTGTTGACTGGTTTCTATTTCATCATTCTGGTCGTCAAAGATAGCAAAATGCATGTTTACTACTACTACTACTACTACTACTACTACTACTACTACTACTACTACTACAACAACAACAACAACAACAACAACTACAACAACAACAACAACAACAACAACAACAAGAAGAAGAAGAAGAAGAAGAAGAAGAAGAAGCATAGCTGGGACATTGTTTAAGGATTTGTAGTTTGTAAAACCCTGCCTCAAAGATGTCCAAATGGATGAGCCACATGTGTAGCTGCACCTTTCAAAGATTGAGATGCTCTGCTAGATTAAGAACAGTTTTTAACTGTAAACTAGTAGTTATCTAGAGACAGTAATACATGATTTTTTGTTTGTTTCAAATTATGATTTGTGACATTTTCTTTTTGCAAAAAATATAGGAAAAATAATAAAATTATCGGGAAATATAGGAAATATAGGAGGTTTTTCAAAAATAAAGGATTTCCCAGGAAAATATAGGAATCAGTTGACAGCCTGCGATTAGTAAATAATATTTAAAAGTTAGACTTAATAGGTAACCTAAGGTCGCATGCCAATAACTATTAGTCTTTGCGTTTTCTTTTTGTGTCTTGTTTACGTTAAAAATTTCTTTCAAGTTTACACTTGTCTACTTTCAAGCTAATTAAAACAACAATCCCTTTCTTGAGCATCTTTCTTTATTCTACTTCAATATTTATTGACTGTTTAACTTAATACATGTATTGTATAGACCGTTCTGATTTTGATGCACCACTTTATTTATTGCCATCGTCATGGAAATTTATTTGCTGTTCTTATTCAGTTTATATTAGCTTGTTTTCCAATTATTAAGGAATGTATTTGTTATATTGATGTATATTATAACTGCAGGACACTTTTATCGCAATCTCATTAAAATCAGATTCAGTATGCTAACTGGATCTGACCACATCGTGTAAATGGTCGTCTCAGATTGACCGTTGTATAAGCCAATCAAATCGGCAGCTACAGAATCGTTCGGTATATCAGGGGGAAGTAACCGCACCAATCTCACAATAGGGTAGAAAGATGTCTAAGCGACCGAGTAGCTCATTCGTTAGAGCGGTAGCTCATTCGGTAGAGCATTCGCCCTTGAAGCAAAAGGCCCCGGGTTCCAGTCCCGATCAAGGTTTTTCTCACACTGTGACAAATGTTTTACCGAAGTCAGTTAGAAACGCGCTATTTAATTGGTTTAAAATCGAGCACTTTTTTATGCATATAAATTACTTTTAAGGTCAATCTGACGTGACCCCTAATGCGATGTTGTCAGATCCTTATCGCGGATAGTAGAGGAGTGCAAATTAGGATATGATTTGAATGAGATTACTTTTATCGTGAGGTACGTCCAATACATGTTCAGGTCCTAAAATAGCTCAATCTTGCACCACAACTATAATCACTACAAAAAAATCAGGTTTGTAAAGTTTGATTAGTGTGACATGATTTACAGGAATTATTTTTAGAATCGAAAAAAGTCAGACAGTGGATTTTCTACTTACACTCACATTACCACACTTCTAGTTTTAATACTTCCATTAGTTTTAATTATTTACTGAGCGGTCGATTTTTCTAATATGAGGTCCTGCGCATAGACAGATTCGGTTATAAGGTCAAAATAGTAGAAATGAGAGGGGGGCAATATGTTTAATGTAAGCCGTCAATTGAAACATTTTGTTTTTAATCTTTTCTTGTTAGAGTCTCAAATGACTGTAGTGTCTCTAGTCGCATCTGTATGTCACAACTCAGAAAGTACTTTAGGGACTGAGATTATACTTTATACAATGGTCAAACTTTACTTACCAAGACCAATAACTCTACTTTGCTTCATCTCTATTACTAACTTGTATGGTGAAATTATGTTTTTCTAGAACATATTTTAAAAACTATTGAAGGCATGGATATCATTTTACACATGGGAAGGATGTGAAGTGACAAAGAACAATAACTTTACCATGTCCCATATTCTTGCTTTTCTATCAAAATTTTGTCTGTCTGCAGCAAATTCATGGAGTATTAAATGTATTGAGAGGATCAGTACTAAGAACCACTATTCCTTATCTAATTTTGTTTAATTTGACTGAGACCAATAAATAAAATAATCTATCTTACCTGCTGTTTAATTAAGATTTAACTTCCCTGATTTTTTACACGCATACCACAAAAATTAAAGTGATTGATTTTATAATTCACACATTTTAACTTTCGCTTCTGACAGTGCTCTCAATGCTTTGATTTAATATTTCGTAAATACGATAGGAATTTACCAGTTTGCTGCCCCTACCTCGAAAAAGTCCTTAGAAAATCCAAATAAAGAATCAGAAGCTTTAAAAGCATCCATCATTTGGAAGAAGAAGGGTAATATTGAATATAAAACAATAATCAGAAAAATGTTAAAGCCATTGCCTTCAATAAAAAAAATGATGTACCACGATAATCGAGTACCTAAAGCTAATAAAAATGGCGGCACCCCTTTATGTCACTTTGGAGACATTTTAAAGATATCAATATTTTCTACACTGATTTACATGGAATGATCTTTAGATTGAATTATCCTATATTATTCCTTGATATAAAATATAGTTCAGACCTTAGTTTAGCTGTTGAAAAGCTAAGACCCACGTTTGTATCATATGAAAATAAATGTTTAAACAAATAGTGAGTATTGCTAGGGTTATGATATCTGTTAGGAAGGAATGACATGGTTAATTTCATGTTAAATCCATTAACAAGTATAGATGATGCACTATATGATTACATGTGGAACTCCCTATTTAAGTTTAGTTTTGAAGGGTTTTCATTTCTGTTCTGTTTGTTAAATTCATCAATCCGTTGGATTTATCAAATCGTTAGTTGGATTTCAAACAAACCCTGCGAAATCTGAAGAAATGAGTATTCTCCGATCGCCATTGAGATAAAGTCGAGTGCACACCACACGGTATAAAAATCGACATGAGGTGTTGCTCACACAATGACTTACCGATAACGTAGTATAAGGAAAAGGAACTCCAAACACCTTAACCTGTGTGAAAGTAGGATTTTGCGCTTGAGTACGCACTTAATTTCAACACGTTTTTATCGCAGAACGAAGGATTTATACTGTGTGAACGAGATGGACGTGTGTTTTAAAGACAAGAGGGCCCTAGTTACAGGAGCAGGAAAAGGTATTTTAGCATGTTTAGTTACCTGTTCAGAAGATCTAACACATCTATTTAAAGGTATATGAATATAGAACCATCCATATTTTATAACTTTGCATTGGGATTTGAATTCTGCTGAATTAGATTTTTTAAAGTTTTAAAATTATTTTATTTTTCACAATGAAAATATCGTTTGGTACACTTAAGCACTGTTATATTTATTTCCATTAAAGCAGCTCGTTCACATATAATAATTTACTAAGACTTTCATTTATAATTATTTGTGTGTAATAAGTCTATCAATACCCATCCACAGATGCATGGTAACTATCCGTGATTGTTAAATAAAAATGGAGGGGTCTCCATCACAGACAGTAGCGTTACGAACGGTATTGAACCTATATTAAACAGTATAAAACCTGCATTTAGATTTTCTATTTTCGTTTGCCGTCTCTTGATTGATCAAATTCACCCTTCGCACATGCTCTCGCGTCACAGACTGAACTTTCGAATGTGTGACCAGGAACTGCTGAGTTGTCATGTCTCGGAACTTTTCTGTCTGAGGTCTGTATTTTTACCAATCTGTGAGCGAGCTGCTTTGAAGTAGGCAAAACTCAGTCTCTTGATGTGAAGGGCTTATACTATAGAAATCACGTGCGTTGTCCTGTCCCGTCTTCCCCGTCCCATTTTTGAGTCATTGCCATGTAGTGGGGTTATTCATCACCTTCAGTGATAACTTTTCTTATTACACGATAAGAATGGTGTTAGTTAAAACCGTGTCGTTGATTCTGATAGTGAATCCTTGGATTTTTTTTTTAAATCTACTACTGTAAAAAAAGACTATAAACGTGTGTGCATACATGGGCTAAAAGGATGAGAATTAAACTAAATCTAACTAACAAATTGTCTAAAAAAGGATGGCAGGCAGAATCTTGTACGAGTACAATGAAATCAGGGCTCAAATTTAATATCTTTTCCCACTCGCAAAAAGATGCGACTGGTTTAAAAAATAACTGCCAAACTTTTTTTTTCTACTCGCATTTTGCCGAAAATGCAAGTGTTAATTTTGAGCCCGGACTCTATTTTAAGTTTGTCAACTCCTTCTCCCATTTCTTCACCGTCTTTATCGCCAGTGCGTTCTAGATCTATGTGCTTTCTTCGGTTTGTTGATTTCAGATTCTGTGCAAAGTTCATTTACATCACAAGATATAATAAAAAAACTGGATATCTTTCATTTTGACATTGATCAATTGATGATCGAAATCAGAATCAGAGTGTAAAAAAGGCTTCTATGTTCATTACAAGGGTGTGGATAACTTTTATTGATTGACAATTAAATGAATACGGGTATTGTAATTTTAAACTTTAATAATTAGAATCATAATTAGAAAATAAAGCGGTATCAAGTATCAATATTCATTAGGGGAAATATTTATTGAAAACAGCAGATATTTTAACATATATGTGTTCATGTGTTGTGTAACGTAGTCGACAGACCGGATCCGCGTTTGATACTAGTCATACAACAATTTGCTAGTGTACATTTTGCTTTTGATATTAAAACAAGCTAGGATTGTTTAGTTTTGATGATGTTATTGATTATTTTATTGAAATTATCTCATTAAGACATGTTTAAGAAAATATTTAAGCCAAAATTTCACTCGCCAAAAATGCTAGTGGTTTAAAACATAACTTGCAAACTTCATTTTCTACTCGCATTTTGCCGAAATGCGAGTGTTAATTTTGAGCCCTGGAAATGTAGCATTCATACACCAAAACATGCTGACCCTGTGGGCTAACACACTGTATAACTAACCGTTCAGGTTGAATAGGCGGGACACAGTTTGGGGGTCATTCGTCTAGGTGTCTCAGCGGCCATATCTATACACTTCATCACAAAGTACTGTCAAATCATTTATTTTCGTTGACATTAATTTCGTGGATTATGTATATATTTCATATGCACGAAGGGAATTTCGCGAATGTTCTAGTAAACATGAGGTCTATATAAGAGACAAGTTTCGTGGGGATTTATATTCGTGGACGAAATCGACGAAAATTAGTGTCCCACGGAAATTAATGATTACACAATAAGTGATGGTTATAGAGGTCCCGTCGCGTCCAGATAGATATACATGTATCTTATGCTATTTACATAGCTGGTGCATAAAAATAACCATCCACGAGCCATCTTATGTGATTTTTTATCACTAACACTGGTAATAGATATTGAATATGGAGATACAGTATTTTGATTTATTTTTTTTCATTTTCATGTAGTTTCGACGTTAACCGGAATCAAGTTATTAAGCGCAATTTAAAACATTTTCCATTATTTTTTGTTGATTTCCTAATTTTTGATTTATAAATAAGAAAGCCGCAGTTTATAAAAATAATCTAAAATAAAATCACTGCACTTTTTTATGTCATCTCAGTCCCATGAGATCTAAATTGAGTACTAAGTCAGAAAGTAAAATTAAAACTTGGGCTAATGGGTTGGATTTACGGACGAATGCGCATTTGCTTCTTAACCAGGAGGCTTTTGACTGACTGAATCACTGATGTCAAATGGATAGTGGATTTAAACACTATTGTGCGTGTGTATGCATACGTATCATTTACAGTTTACCCTACTTTATTCGGATTTCAAAGGCAGCCAAGTGTTACATTACCTTTCAAATGTCGTCTGCGCACTGCGTTACAAAAATGTGTACCATAAAAATCACTTGTGTAGACATTTTACAGCATGTTGTCAATATTCTGAGAATATACTTACTTAAAATGAAAACTTAAAGGCTCATTATATTTCATAATGATTTAATTTTCATGAAAAGAGAAAATATTAAAAAAACATTGACATATCGTAGACTGACACAAATGGTACATAATATGCAAATATCTGCTGTAAAATAATAGATAAACCATTAAAAATGTTGATCAAATTACGCAATTTAGTAATTAGGATGTATGTCGAAATACTCTCATTATTTACATTTTGCATTGGCGAGTATTCCCGAAGACGATCTGTAATCCGAAATGAATCGTCGTCGAATCACAATTTGTTTTCTGCATGCACTCGTGATTTGTTTACGGAGACATACGGAAGGTCTATGGAAAACGTCAGTAAATTGACGAGGACTTGTGGAATATGCAAATTATTTTTTTCTATAAACGATTTAATTATCTTAAGCTAAAGATTCTTTCTTATTTATGCATTGTAGTAAAGTTGTCGCCAACGAATATGTACAGATTACATCTTGTAACAAATCTGTAACACACAGTTTGTTTTTGGAAGAATAATGGGACTTTAAAAAGAATTGATTTCTTGTAAACTTAGTTGTTTTTTTATCCAATCGTTGGCTCCCTCCTTTCGGCTGTAAATCCCGGGAACTGTACTTATATACCAGACTAGGCAGTCCCATTAATTGATAGTGATTTAAGAATAGGAATCATATTAATAGTATGTCCTTCATATATAGTATGAATTAAAATGAAACTTATCTTTCATACACCATTCATTTGTTATACAAGCTTTTGTTGACTATAAATGTATCAGTTGATGCCAAATGGAGAATACATGTATTTGAATATTTATAACATTTGAACGGAACAACACGATAATGATAATAAGATTGATTGCTAAATAGTGTATGGAATACATGATAAATATATATAGAAATAAGACTACAAAATATTTTTTTATTTTTATGATTTATGAATGAAT
This sequence comes from Solen grandis, assembly GCA_021229015.1. Classification (NCBI taxonomy): domain Eukaryota; kingdom Metazoa; phylum Mollusca; class Bivalvia; order Adapedonta; family Solenidae; genus Solen; species Solen grandis. The sequence continues at coordinate 30,707,282 of CM037787.1, read as the reverse complement.
GTTTGTAATATCTTTTACAGACGCGTTTTTTTTTATAATCATGTATCATAAATTAACAATTAATATTATAATCAATGTTTCGAAGTTTTATTTTCCAACTCATGCTTGTATCGATATACATAAGTGAATAAATCGAGCAATGTCAGTATACAGAAGTGCAAACATAATTTCATGCATATATACGGTAAAATGTCCCGATTTTCATTGCATTGAGTCCACGCGGAGGTTTATTACTTTCAGTGATAGCTCTAGTTAATCATGACCCGGAATATTGATCGTGAAGTATAGCTGCCTTCATGTAGATTGTGTTCTGGTTTAAATTTCTTTAGGGTACTATATTTACCATCCTTATCACTTAACGGAACAGAAGAGAACAGACCGCAAGGTTTACAACTTCACTAGATTTTTTGATCTGACAGGATCGAACTTCAAACCCATCGGAGCCGTAATGTTTATATATGTACGGTATATACATGACGCCTAGATGAGTTACTGAAATCTCTTCCTGTGGATACGTCTATGTTCAACTTGTTTTTAAGTGCTCCAAATGAGTTTTTAGTCCCCTACCGGCTTCGCCGAAGGGGACTATAGGTTTGCACTCCGTCAGTCCGTCAGTCACATACATGTTTTCCGGACTTTTTTTTCTAAACGCTTGCAGATATTCATCTAATTTTTGGTGTGTGAGTCTACCACCATGACTTACAGATCAAGTTTGAGTTTCGTTCCGGTCCACTGATTTTTGACGGAATTACGGCCCTTGGAATTAGAAAATTTCGTTAAAATAGCAGTTTTCCGGACTTTTTTTTCTAAACGCTTGCAGATATTCATCTAATTTTTGGTGTGTGAGTCTACCACCATGAGTTACAGATCAAGTTTGAGTTTCGTTCCGGTCCATTGATTTTTGACGGAATTACGATTCTTGGAATTAGAAAATTTCGTTTAAATAGCAGTTTTCCGGATTTTTTTTTCTAAACGCTTGCAGATATTCATCTAATTTTTGGTGTGTGAGTCTATCACCATGAGTTACAGATCAAGTTTGAGTTTCGTTCCGGTCCATTGATTTTTGACGGAATTACGGCCCTTGGAATTAGATTTGTTTTTAGCTCACATGAGCACAACGTCCTCAAGGTGAGCTTTTCTGATCGCCTTTTGTCCGGCGTCCGTCGTCCGTGCGTCCGTGCGTCCGGCGTCAACAATTGCTTCAAACAACATCTCCTCCTAAACGGCTTGGCCAATTTGAAAAATATTTTGCAGGAATGTTCCTTGGATGAAGCTCTACTAAAGTTGTATAAATGGTTCTGGTCCATCGCATAATTAGGTCACAGGAGCTAAAAATAGATTTTAAAAATGAAAATTTAAAAAATCTTCTTCTCTGAAACCACAAGGCCTAGCCTTTTGATTTTTGGTATGTAGCATGATCTTATGACTCTCTACCAGGATTGTACAAATTATGACCCTGGGGTCAAAATTGGCCCCGCCCCAGGGGTCACTTGATTTCACATAGGCTAATATAGGAAAAACTTGAAAAAATCTTCTTCTCCGAAACCACAAGGCCTAACCTTTTGATTTTTGGTATGTAGCATCATCTTATGGGCCACTACCAAGATTGTACAAATCATAGCCCTATGGTGATAAATGACCCCGCACCAGGGGTCACTTGTTTTACATAGAGTTATATAGAAAAATCTTAAAAAATCTTCTTCTATGAATCCATAAGGCCTAGAGCTTAGATATTTGGTATGTAGCATCATCTTATGGGCCACTACCAAGATTGTACAAATCATAGCCCTATGGTGATAAATGACCCCGCACCAGGGGTCACTTGTTTTACATAGAGTTATATAGGAAAATCTTAAAAAATCTTCTTCCATGAATGCATAAGGCCTAGAGCTTAGATATTTGGTATGAAGCATCATCTTATGGGCTACTACCAAGATTGTACAAATCATAGCCCTATGGTGATAAATGACCCCGCACCAGGGGTCACTTGTTTTACATAGAGTTATATAGGAAAATCTTAAAAAATCTTCTTCTATGAATCCATAAGGCCTAGAGCTTTGATATTTGGTATGTAGCATCATCTTATGGGCCACTACCAAGATTGTACAAATCATAGCCCTATGGTGATAAATGACCCCGCACCAGGGGTCACTTGTTTTACATAGAGTTATATAGGAAAATCTTAAAAAATCTTCTTCCATGAATGCATAAGGCCTAGAGCTTAGATATTTGGTATGAAGCATCATCTTATGGGCCACTACCAAGATTGTACAAATCATAGCCCAATGGTGATAAATGACCCCACACCAGGGGTCACTTGTTTTACATAGAGTTAAATAGGAAAATCTTAAAAAATCTTCTTCTATGAATCAATAAGGCCTAGAGCTTAGATATTTGGTATGTAGCATCATCTTATGGGCCACTACCAAGATTGTACAAATCATAGCCCAATGGTGATAAATGACCCCACACCAGGGGTCACTTGTTTTACATAGAGTTAAATAGGAAAATCTTAAAAAATCTTCTTCTATGAATCAATAAGGCCTAGAGCTAAGATGTTTGGTATGTAGTAGCATCTAATGGTTCATTACAAAGATTTTCAAAGTCTTGGCCCTACGGTGATAAATGACCCTGCGCCATATGGCCCATTGCTTAGGTATTTGGTGTGTAGTATTGTCAGGGGTAAAATGTTTTAGATTAAGTTATATCAGAATCCTTGTCTGTTTAAAAACCTTGACATCAGTTGAAGCAATGGTACTCAGGTGAGCGATTCAGGGCCATCATGGCCCTCTTGTTTAAAATAGCAGTTTCTCTGCACTTAGGTCTTCCTCCACCTGTAATTAGCTGGATGTTGTTATATGACTGAAATAAACAGGTTGTGTTTGTGTGTGTGTTGGGGGGTCTTAGTTTTTCCATTTGCCGGTAGGGGACTAAGTATTGCCTAAGCAATACTTTCATAATACTTGTTATATATAGGATCTGACATGAATAGTTATTTCATATCAAATTTTTCTAAACGAGTTCATAAAAATGTTTTTTTTAGCGAGCCACTGGCTCGCTTAATAACATTTTCATGAACGAGTTTAGTAAAATATGATATGAAATGACAACTCATGTCATATTATTTTTATCATATGACCTATAGCGACAGTAAAACGCGAATATAACATCTAACAAACAAACAATTGAAGGAACGGACTGTGCACGAATTACTTTTGTAATCTAACACCAAGAAAATAGTTTCAAATAATAACTGAAAATAACGATTTAACGTGTGTATTTCTCGTACATATTCAGTATCATAATTATGAATAATGAATCAAACACATTTAATCCAGCTATTAGAGTTCAACACGCTATGCATACATATAGAATACACGCGCGTGACGCTGTGTGATTTAATTCGGCCTAAAAGTTATATGTAACGTGTTAAATATAAGAAAACATGTGATGGGTATACGACACCGGAAACAGCTGTTTGAGTACAATGTCATATGATAAAAACTATATGAAAGGCTATCAGTATAGAAATCACGCACGTTGTCCCGTCCCGTCTAGCCCCCCCCCCCCCCCCCGGGTAGCCCCTCGCGCCCCGTCCCCTTATTGAGCCCCTCGCGCCCGTCCCCTTATTGGGTCAAAGTCATGCGGCAGGGGTATTCATCACCTTCCGTGATAGCTCTTGCTATGATGGCAGAAATGTTGATTTTATTACACGATAAGAATTGTGTTAATGCAAACATTTTCGTTGGTCCTGGTAGCGCGCTAGCGTGAGGAAACCAGATTTCCCGACTGACATCTTTACCCGAACTTTTAATGGTATAACCCCCCTAATACCCATCTTCCATATCTTGCCATTGGATGGAAATATTTCTATGAAACTTTGTCACTTTAAAGACATCCAAAAATAAAAATGTTTCACCGAGAGTTTTTCCAGGTTTTATTAGATGGAGGGGAGATAATCTGTATTTAAGTTAACAGTGAAGTCTATGGGAAATATACAATGGCTGTCAATATGAAAAACTAATCTGATTTTCGAGGAAAACTCACGGTCGAAAGATGCATTATATGATTCTGATTCAAATTTCATGAACACATCTAAACATTACCGCAGGAAAATGTAATTTTTTTGTAGTTTTCAGGGGACATAACTCATGACAACAAAATTAGAAAGGGAAGGTAATAAAAGAATTTCTGTCATATGTCATAACATGTCAATTTGCCTTTAAGATTTCCATGGTTTGACATTTTAAAAGCTTATATTGTAAAGTTATATACATGTCTTCGATGGTTATTATGGGACATATACCTTCACCGGAAGTGAAATACAGGGAATAAGCCTTAAACGAGCAACGTCGGACCGAAAACTACTTTCACTGGTGAAACGTTAGTTTTATAATCATTGTGCTCGCTATCAAAAATAAGCTCCACTTTTCCCTTTGCTTTTCTTCCTTTGAAAGAGGCTAAAGTAATTCTTTCAAGTAAAAAAAAAAAAAAAAAAAAAAAGAAATACATTTTTAGGTATGCTTGTATATTTATCTTCTCTCTAGGTATCGGGCGCGGCATTGCCGTCCGCCTGGCTGAACTAGGGGCGCAAGTTGTTGCCATCAGTAGGACCGAGGCGGACTTGACCAGCTTGAAAGAACAAGTACTATTTAATTATTTTCAACCTTGTTTAATATCATATAGAAATCAATATATAACAGCTGATAAGTCGCGGGTCCCAGATTCACAATCGTGGATTTAATTTGCTAATTGAACAGGAATCCCAAATATTTTACTTTGTGTCTGTTTCAGGCAATACTTAAGCGAAATCCGCAAAACAAATGTCTCATACAGATTATAAAATGCCCAGGACTTCAACGGAAACATTATCTGAAGAATGCATGGTTTTCGTTCTGGCCCTTAAATTTAATGTAATTGGTTCTCTTCAACACCATAGTCAGCACCTGACCGAGGTTCTTCCAACCTATAAATGGACTCTGCTTGATTTACCCCCCCCCCCCCCACACACACACACACACCTCCCTCAGATAACAAGAAGTAGAGGAAGTCCCGGATACACAGAGACCCAGGTAGAATCAGCCAGCTGGAACAACATGAAAAATCCAATCCGGAACTCGAACCAACAACTTTGGGAAGCTTATTCAAACACAGAGAGTCACAACAGACGTCCTTCCATGTGCCCAGTTTGGTTTTCACCTACTGCTAATCAAAACCAGATATGCTAAACGTATAGTTAATAAAATCACCATGTATTCTATAACAGCTTCAATTGTGCTATACTGGAATGCACAACTTTTGGACTGACAATTTTCAACAAAATTTCGTTGCACAAAAAATATATCAGTGGTGACACGGAAAGGACATGAGTAGTATTTGTCCATGAGACAACGCCAGAATTTTTTATGAGGTAACAATTTATAGTTTTGTTGTTTTTTTCTTTTCGAAAGCTTAATGCGCCAAGATTATTTCTTCTCTGAAAAAAATAGCTTAATGCTAGCAATTAACTTTCAAAGACACCAAATGTTAAAACGTACATAAATGATGAGAGAAACAAATTTTACATGTGCATAATACGTGCTACATACGAAGAGCGTAGGCAGACCTATTGGGATGTGTGCGCATGCTTAAGGAGAGGCACAGGGACTTGCTCCCATACACACACACACACACCACACACACACACACACACACACTGTACATACACTATCAACAAGGGTGGACATCTTTTCAGGGGTCGACTCGCTTCAACTCCGTTTTTTCAAATCATTCAAATAAATCTATGAAGTTAACATACGGAATCACTCAAATATATATTTCTCTATCGAAATATACAAAATTGTCGTGAAAATAATCCTCCTTTGTATGTTTATTTGTTTGAAATATATGCGAATCCGAGAAAAGGACAACAACCTGGACCAGCAGCGCAGTACATTTCGGGATGATTCGGATTTTTACGCTGCGAAATTGGTCAGCGATATTGCGATTATTTTCCTGCAATCTGTCAAACCGTTAAATTTAAATTATTAAAGGGCTGACTATTCGGGCGTTGAAAGAAAAAAAAAAAACCAGGCAGTATGGAGAAATCAGCTGTTCACTCGATCATCCCCTCACCGCTGTGGGTTCGAATCCTGGCAGGGTCATTCGGATTTTCATGTGAGGAAGTTTTCAAACTGACTTGCAGAAGGTCGGTGATTTAACCGGGTGTCTCTGTGCATTCGGGGTTTCCTCCACCTGTAATTAGCTGGATATTGCTATATGACTGAAATACTGTCACAACGACGGTAAACCCAAAACACACACACAGTTTCAATGCAACATTCAAATTGTGACAAGCTGGTTTGCCTAGTAATTAGAAAAGATCATTAAGACTGATTGATTTTTAAATAAATATCCTTTAAAAACATGGCTTTTTCTGCTGCAATTGGGAAGAGGCCAAGACCTTTGATTTTGGGAAAAACTCGCAGCTAAAACTGCCAAATTGGGAAACATTTGACCCAATTGGGAAGTGAAGAAGCTTGTGTAAGTTTGATTATTTGGGAAAACTGCATGGTTTTGGATTGGGAAGTAGCCTTTTATAGGCCTCTGTCACATAGTGTGAAAAATCCTTGAAAAAATCTCCATTTCAGAATATGTTAGGAATTTACAACCCAACAAGCTAGCACAGGATAAAGAAAGTTTCCATTCCCAACCCCCCCCCCCCCCACACAAAAAATCATTTTCACTTTTTTCACATGATATAAAACTTATATATCTAGCTTTTAAATTAAGATGCCATTTTGTCCCCTGGTACCTATCCCAGTGAAGCTGGGGGTTGTCAGTTCAAACCTCAACCTCAACATGTAAATTTTGAAAAATTTGAAAAAAAAGGAGGAACATATAGTTTTATATTGTTTTTGTTTTATTTTTTAATATTTTTGGTTCTTATTATTTTGTGTGTGTGTTTGTCTGTGGATGGTTGGGAGAGATTGCTAAACAAAATAAATAGATAAAAGTAAATGAAATAAAAAAAAAAAAATATTTTTCACATAACTTATATATTTATTACATGAATTTGAAGTTCAGTAATTTAAAATAAAATTCTGAAAATAATAGTACTCCATACATACAAAACATATTTTTTCTTATATATACGGAATACTAAATTCTACTGAACTTCAAATCCCTGTGATATTTATTTCAATTTAAAAACACACACTCACAGACAAGTGAATTTTTATTTACCAAGAAACAGCTGATTTCTCCATACTGCCTGGGGTTTTTTTTTCTTTCAACGCCCGAATAGTCAGCCCTTTAATAATTTAAAGTTAACGGTTTGACAGATTGCGGGAAAATAATCGCAATATCGCTGACCAATTTCGCAGCGTAAAAATCCGAATCATCCCGAAATGTACTGCGCTGCTGGTCCAGGTTGTTGTCCTTTTCTCGGATTCGCATATATTTCAAACAAATAAACATACAAAGGAGGATTATTTTCACGACAATTTTGTATATTTCGATAGAGAAATATATATTTGAGTGATTCCGTATGTTAACTTCATAGATTTATTTGAATGATTTGAAAAAACGGAGTTGAAGCGAGTCGACCCCTGAAAAGATGTCCACCCTTGTTGATAGTGTATGTACAGTGGGTGTGTGTGTGTGTGTGTGTGTGTGTGTGTGTGTATGGGAGCAAGCCCCTGTGGGAGAGGTTCGGGATTATACCAGCGTAGATATTTGTTTCAGGTCCCAATGAATTTGTTCTCGTAGCATTTCATCTCAGAAATTGAATCCACGTCTATGTTTAGTTACTGATGTATAGGTTAGTTCATAGTTGCCGCCCTCGTGACTATATCGTGTAGTTAAAGGCAACTATGAAATAAGCTATTTAGCACATGGTATTTTCCTCCACTAGCGACAAAACGTCACAAAAGTGTGAGTTATATGGTTGCATAGTCCACACTTATTGATTTTTTACGCGTTATAGTCCACGGTGACTATGAACAAATACTAGCATCTGATTGGACGAGAGGAAAATGCCATGTGCTAAATATTTTATAGGTCATATATAAATGTAACACACAGATTACCTTATACACGAATGCATTCCCAGTAAAATCATGTATGCAAAACTGCAAATTCATCATGCTGCAATATGTAGGAGCATATAGCATGAATTACACATAAAGTCTTGACTATTTGAGTTTACCGTCGCTTCGACATTATTTCAGTCATATAGTGACGTCCAGCTAATTACAGGTGGAGGAAGACCCAGAATGCACGGAGGCATCTGGGTAGAACCACCGACCTACCGCAAGCCAGCTGGAAGGCTTCCTCACATGAAAGTCGAATCCACGCGGTGAGGGGCTGAGTGAGTGTTAAGTCAGCGACTTTACCCTCTTGGCCACGGAGGCCCCACCTTAAAAAAAGAATGTTTACATGGATTATATAATGATGACTCATGTATTTTAAAGAGTTTGTTTTCAATTTAAACATGTTAATTACGATATAACCAAATGTAAATGTGACACAAAATGCGTTCGCAGCGCTGCAATATTGAGGGATTGTTTTTCATTTAATTGCCCCGTAGCATGTTTATATATCACTCAAAATTTGATAGGGAACACTTATTCGATTGTATATATTTTTATGGGTATACAACAATTAATTGGTTCAAAGTGATATCTTGATAATTTTGATATTAAAGTGTGTTCATTTGTTGTTTTTGTTATGTTCTGATTAATCACTGAAGCGTGACAACGATGTAATCTGGATAAGGGTGGCTTTTTAGGTTTTTGTGCATGGTTGATACAAGTGGAATGAATTTGAAAACGAGCCAAAAGTGGGAAGATGTCAATATCGAGTGTGGTGCCCATTTGCGTTGATTACGGTCTGACACCGTCTCTTCATGCTACTGATAAGCCCGCGTATAGCGTCTTGTGGGATTCGAACCCACACCTCTAAGAGGGCCTGTCTAAGCTCCTGGATGGTGGTTGGCTTAACAGTGCGAGCTGAAATCGCTCTCTGAAGATTGTCCCAGACATGTTCAATTGGGTTTAGGTCTTGAGATCTTGCAGGCCAGTCCATCCTAACAATTGTTTCATTTTCAAGATACTCATTTGTCACTCTGGCTCTGTGAGGTCTGGCATTGTTGTCCATTTCAACGAAACTTGTGCCCACTGCACCAGCGTATGGACGCACGTATACATCCAAGACCTCATCGACGTATCGTTGAGCCGTCAGTGTGCCGTTGTCGACGATGTGCAGATCGGTCTTCCCCTGCATGCTGACCCCTGCCCAAACCATAACCGAACCCCCACCATACCGATCATGATTAGCTATGCATACTGGTGCAAACCGTTCGTTGGTCGTTCTCCACACCTGGGCAGGCCTGTCTGTAAAGTCAATACAGAACCTTGACTCATCAGTGAAAAGTACTTGAGTCCAGTCGTTTAAGGTCCATGTTATGTGATCTCTGGCCCATTGTAGACGTGCCTGGATGTGATTGTGCGTCATTGGAACGCGAATGGCAGGTCGTCTAGCCCTTATGCCAACATCATGGAGTCGGTTCCGAATGGTTTGAGTCGAAACCCGAACCCCTGTTGCATTCTGGACCTCATTCTGGAGGGTTGTGGCGTTCATAAAGCGATGGCGTCGTGCTTGAAGCACAATAAAACGGTCGACTGCATTCGCGGTAGCCCTCTGACGACCTCCCCCATGTCTGTGAACAACATTCCCTTGCGTTTGAAAGCAATTCCACATTCTCGCTACAACGCTCGGTGACACGCCAAGATGACGTGCAACGTGACGTTGGGACGCTCCTGCTTCAAGCATCCCAACCCCCCTATTAATTTCTTCAATGCTTAAACGTTGTCTCAAACGATAAATCGCCATTTCATACAATTTTCAAGATGAAAGATTGAGTGTTAAGTGTAAGGCTAAAACATGTTAAAAAAAATACAGGTCGCCAAGCACCCCAATTTCGTGGTTATTGCTTTTCCCGTGCAAATTAACAGCGCTATAGAGAAAAGAATCGATAACACAGTGTACTGCTTTGTGTGGAATACACAAGCTTTACAAAAGCTGCAAACTTGGTCGTTTGTTATACAAATATAATTCAATAAATTAAACTTTAAAAAGTGCTCCTTATCAAATTTTGACTAGTATATTAAAATCATGTGAAGTTAACCCTTTACTTCAAGGGCGCATTTTTACGCTTTGGAACACAAAGCAGATCCAGATCAGACTGCCAGGGTATTGACGGGTATACTGTATAGCACACCGTCAACATGTATATTATCACGACTATCAGATATTACAGCTGCTTGTGGCCAAGTGGTTAGAGCGTTCGCCATGTAGCTGGCAGGTTTTAGGTTAGATCCTCGGCTGCGAAATTCCGAAGTCGTTGAAAATGGTACATAGTTTTATATTTCCCTAGCGCAAATGGTTAGCTCATGACTGGCCCACCTGGTGTTAGGATAGTTCGAATTATTGTAACATACCACGTCTCTACAGCGTGATACCACAATCTGTCTTATGTAGAAATGTGACTGAAATACCGCCAGCTGCATTTTAAACCTAATAAGATGAACATCTGTAAATCGTAGATTGCAATATCTAGTATCTATTTTTGCAGGTGCCATCCATAGAGACAGTGTTTCTGGATATCTCGGACTGGGACACTACTAAAACAGCTGTGGAGGGACTTGGGCAGTTTAACTTCCTCGTCAACAATGCCGGGATTTTTAGACTAAAAAAGTTCATTGACTTCACAAAGGATGACTTTGACGAGTAATTTTGTTTATTTCATATTAATTTATAAATAAATAAATTAATTAATTAATTAATTAATTAATTAATAAATACTCAAATTCAATGTAAAATATATCATTTTCTTTTCAAATAATCTGGCTGCTAACTCTGTACTATTGAACAGAACTAGTCAAATAATTCTGTACATGTTCACGCCCTGTGCATTGTAAACAACTATATAAGTAACTTACCAAGCTTCGATTTAATTAAACCCCTTTATTGGATCAGTACCAAGAGAGAAGAGAGAATGAAATGATATTGTCTCCATCAGGGCTCCAACCAACAACCCTCAGACCCGTACACTATCACAGAACAACGGCGTCTTTGAAAAATTATTTCTGAATACCAAGAAACCATTTCTTTTTATTTCAGGACAATGAATATAAATTACAGAGCGGCATTCAACATCACTCAGGTAAAGTATTCTATTGATATTTCCAATCCGTAATGCTGATTTTTAGTGATAGATTCAATGGGGTACAGTATAATTTTATAATACTTTGATAGGGGGGGTTTATGTAGGAGCAGAATACTATCACCCGATGTTGTATCATAATATAATGAAGGGAGTACGATATGTAGGTGCAGAAAAATATCACCCGATGTTGTAGCATAATATAATGAAGGGAGTACGATATGTAGGTGCAGAATAATACCACGCGATGTTGTATCATAATATAATGAAGGGAGTACGATATGTAGGTGCAGAGTAATATCACGCGATGTTGTATCATAATATAATGATGGGAGTACGATATGAAGGCGCAGAATAATATCACGCGATGTTGTATCATAATATAATGATGGGAGTACGATATGTAGGTGCAGAATATTATCACGCGATGTTGTATCATAATATAAGGATGTGATGATGGGCTTACGACAGATATGTTCAGGTTCAGAATGATATCACGTGGTGGGGTATCATAATTTATCATATGACATTATGCCCAAATAGCAATTTCCGGTTTCGTATAACCATCACAAATAACCTTATATTTAACACGTTACATATATAACTTTTAGGCCGAATTACATTAGTCCGCGTCACGCGCGTGTATTCTATATATATATGTATAGTGTATTGAACTCGAACAGCTGGATTAAATGTGTTTGGTGCATCTAACTTTGATTAAAAAGATGCATTATTCATTAAGATGTTGAAAATGTATGAGAAATACACACAATCGTTATTTTCAGTTATTATTTGAAACTATTTTCTTGATTAAAAAATAATACTTTCACCCTTTCGCGATTTACTGTCAGTATAGATCATATCGTATAAAAGAATCTGACATGAATTGTCATTTCATATCAAATTTTACTTTACTCGTTAATTAGAATGTTATTAAGCTCGCTTTATATCATTTTCATGGACTCCTTTCGAAAAGTTTGATATGAAATAATTATACATTTAATTAAAATCAGATCCTATAAAATATATGATAAAAAAAAATAGGTATACGCATATCAGTGTGTGTATCTATATAATGATAGGTATACGCCATATCACGTGATGTGGTATCATAATATAATGATAGGTATACGCCATATCACCGTGGTGTGTTATCATAATTTAATGAGTTGAATACGACATGAAGGCTCAGAATAATATCACGCGGTGTGGTTTGAAAATAAAATGATGGGCGTACGACATGAAGGGTTAGAATAATATCACGTGGTGCGATATCATAATATAATGATGGGTGTACGACAGGTAGGTTCAGAATATTATCACGTGGTGCGATATCATAATATAATGATGGGTGTACGACAGGTAGGTTCAGAAGAATATCACGTGGTGCGATATCATAATATAATGATGGGTGTACGACAGGTAGGTTCAGAATATTATCACGTGGTGCGAAATCATAATATAAAGATGGGTGAACGACAGGTAGGTTCAGAATAATATCACGTGGTGCGATATCATAATATAAGGATGGGTGTACGACAGGTAGGTTCAGAATATTATCACGTGGTGCGATATCATAATATAATGATGGGTGTACGACAGGTAGGTTCAGAATAATATCACGTGGTGCGATATCATAATATAATGATGGGTGTACGACAGGTAGGTTCAGAATATTATCACGTGGTGCGATATCATAATATAATGATGGGTGTACGACAGGTAGGTTCAGAATAATATCACGTGGTGCGATATCATAATATAATGATGGGTGTACGACAGGTAGGTTCAGAATATTATCACGTGGTGCGATATCATAATATAATGATGGGTGTACGACAGGTAGGTTCAGAATATTATCACGTGGTGCGATATCATAATATAATGATGGGTGTACGACAGGTAGGTTCAGAATAATATCACGTTGTGCGATATCATAATATAATGATGGGTGTACGACAGGTAGGTTCAGAATATTATCACGTGGTGCGATATCATAATATAATGATGGGCGAACGACAGGTATGTTCAGAATAATATCACGTGGTGCGATATCATAATATAATGATGGGTGTACGACAGGTAGGTTCAGAATATTATCACGTGGTGCGATATCATAATATAATGATGGGCGAACGACAGGTATGTTCAAATTCAGTATAATATCACGTGGTGCGGTATCATAATGATGGGTTGTCCCGGTTTAAGAATAAAACCACGCTTTGAAAACGTAAGTGTAATGGTTACACGTAGGTTCCCTTAACATATAGTGAACGCTTGAAAATCAGGATATTGTTAATCAATGTAGTATCATTCCATCTATTATTATTATTATTATTATTAATTTCTTTGTACATTTATTCATCAATATCTCTCTATAAGTATTCACCACTACCAGGTAGTTGCCCGCGGAATGATATCCAATGGTGAAGGGGGCAGTATAGTCAACATCAGCAGCGACTCGGCCATCCGGGCCTTCTCAGAGGAAACGATATATGGACCCTCCAAGGCAGCCCTCCATATGTTGACCAAGGAACTCGCCCTTGAACTTGGCCCGCACAAAGTAAGCTGCAGTTGATTTGTCTATTTTGCCACCCGAGTGATAAGTTCGTATCCTGGGTAAATAAAATCTTCTTGACGTTTCCTGTGATGGACCCGTATTGCAAATGTCCCGTTTTATGGGGTTCGAATCCACAGTGTTCAGAACCACGGACATGTACTCGCATAGCACCATGGCACATTTTGATACACATATCAAAAACCTATAAAAATAACACAAGCTCTAAAACGAAAGGTAGAAAATCGTGAAAAACTAATACGTTTAAAGGCGCATTTAGGTGTAGATCTATAAAGATATGGTAATATTTGTGTTATGTATACCATAAATTGATGCAAACATTAAACATATCTGTAAGTACCTTAACTATTGAGAGAGAGAGAGAGAGAGAGAGAGAGAGAGAGAGAGAGAGAGAGTCAAGTACATTTTATCCAGAAACGTAAGTATTATTAATAGCTTAGTATTGTTGGCAGAATTCGAACCAGATCATTTCGATATACAAACATAATGTATTTGCCCGGAATGTGCTGTCGTTTTGTTTCCAAGTGTTTTGAACTCATTGGTTTAAACTTGAAATCATATAGCATTCAATGAAATAATGTACCAGTGTTGAAAACAAAACCCACGATTGACAGAGTTGATTACTGACCTGCAACCATAGATTAGTCTCTTGTCTTTATTATGTGTTTCAGATCCGCGTCAATAGTGTCAAACCAGCATTTGTGTATACAAATATGTTTAGATTCTCGTCATTATATGTGTTTCAGATCCGCGTCAATAGTGTCAAACCAGCATTTGTGTATACAAATATGACCAAGGACGTATTGGATAAGGAAGGAGTTATGGAAGCTGAAGTTGCAAAAATTCCTCTGGGTCGATTGCTAGGTTGGTTTCAATATTTCTGTGTATTAAATTATATGAAATTTTGATTGGTATTCTAAAGTTTCATCGAAACCAATAAAAAAAACTTCTGTCGTAGCAGTATATTGTCCGCAACCCCAAGCTATAAAGGAATTCAAACAAATAAGCAATATATATTTCAAAAAGAGAGTATTTTAAATAAATACAGAATAAACTAATCTCTGTTGCTAAAATACATTTTGGTACAGATTTAGTTTCTGTGTTTCAAATGATCCTGTCAAAATTAAGGATTTTTAACTAGATTTTAAGCTGAAACAAGCAAGTGTGCATTGTTTCCTTTGCACCATTCCTCGATTTTTGCAATCCTATGAATTAAAAGACACATGAGTATGATGTTAATTAAGTTTTTGTCTCCCATGCAAATGACACTAAAGAAATTAAATGTTAATAGGACTATGCTAAGAGTAAAGTATATTGTGTCTTACAGACATTAAAGGCGTGGTAGACTCCGTCATCTTCCTGCTCAGTGACCAGTCAGCCATGATGAATGGAACAAGCATACTTCTGGATGGCGGAGCGAGTGTGACTCGATAATTTCCGTTTCTTTTCGGGTGTTTCCGGAAAGAATCTTCATTTTATATCTTTCACACATTTAATCGGTGAATTAGTATTTTTATAAAACTATTGGCGATTCCAGATTGTAAGGAAGAAGAATAAAATTTGGAATTATATTTTTTTCTGTTTCTGAAAAATAAAAATGCCTGTAAGACCCATTATCTCGACATCAACGAAATAATTTTTTTGTCGAGATAAAAATATGTCGACATATGAATTTACATGTACCTGGAAACATTTAATACATGAAGTATATAAACATTCATTCACAACATACACGTGTATTTGACACCTAGACCCTATATACATGTGTACTTCATAAAAAGGCTTTTCTTATATTATATATCATAGCCTAAATCAAAATCACAGACGGACATTATGAAGGACAACGATAACAATAAGTATAGTTATTAATGGTGTTGACAGTATTTTTATTTTCACTGTCTTCCATGATAATTGTAACAATTTCACCAGGCATGCGTTTGAACGATGCACACACAAGTTGCTGAATTTTGTACTGCCCGGGTAATTCGGAGAATGCGTCGCTTACTGATAATTGACAGTTCGAGGATAATAAATACTTAAAAAACACTTTGACAAAACAAAACAAAAAGCTTTTTATCTACTCTCTGTTTGCATAATAAGCATATATTTAAAAATAGTGTTCCCAAAGTTCAATATATGCATAGTGTTATTTTTTGTAAACTGCATATATTTAAACGATTCAGTTCTTAAAGAGAATGATTCTGCTCCCTTTACATGATTTTACATAGGCTACGTTTGGATCATGAGGTAATAGCACGATCCCCAACCGCCATGTACAGAAGCATTATACTGATATGTAACTTGTATTTAGTATTCAAGGTCGCAGTGAGTTGCGTACCGGCAGAATTTTCAAATGCTTTTAGGTCTTCTAGAAAATCTTAGTTCCATCTCCTGCAACCAAAACTGCCCGCAGCGGTTACTTCCCCTTATCTATGCCAAAGAATGAAGGGGAGATAACTGCGTGGAGATTGCCTGCAACCCTGTTCAAGCCAGTTTAGGTGCAATTACATCATTATTTGAAAACCAATCAAAGGAACCACTCTTCAATTAAGAAATATATTAAAGCATTTACCAAAATTAAAGACTAAGCCTGCAAACGAATAGGTATAATAAACCTTTGAAAAAACTTATAAACAGAGATTGGCAGCTTATTCTTTTCCCATATCGCTTTTCTGAAGTTGCACGCGAACAACGAGATTTCAACGAGACCTGGGCGAAATTAGAAATCAAAAACATATTTATGGTAAGTTTCAATGGATATTTATAGTATTGATATGGTTATTTTGTTTAGTCAATTATTTGTTCGTTTACTTTTGACATAAACAAACGTCCATGAGCTTGATCGACCACACGGCGAGACGCAACTAAGGGAAACAATCAGTAAGCAATAATACTACATGTTTGCCAACATCAGTCAAAAAACAGCTAGAAAGACCCTAACCGGCAAAAATCACGGATTAATCCTGCTGTCATGTCATGATCTCGACGTTTTTACGTGCTGCGCTTAGTCATATCGGACCAGTTATCAATCTGTCTTTCTTCCTTTCTCCCTCTCTGTCTTAATTATAATTAAACTAAAACCAATTCCCGTTTGTGGTAAGACTCTTTCATGACATTCCCAGGTGAAAAGTACTGGTTCAACCCATACACTGTCAAGAAAGATTAGTATAAGTTGCATAAATAACACATGGTGTATATATAACCTGGTGTATTTAATACACATGGTGTAAATTTATTGCACATGATATATATATAACACAAGGTGAATATATAGCACATGATGTATATATAACACATGGTGTATATCATGAACGTGCTACCAATACTATAAGCTGCATGATAACACTGTATTTTAAAAAGAATGCAACAGTTTTTTTAATCTCATATGAGAATATGTTGAGATATACATAATTTCTAAATTGCTAAAGACGCGATTCGATGTACTTGTTCCTTTCACTACATGAAATCATGCCGTAGAGAATAACGCAAGCAAAATTTTGTCTACAGATGTCATTGCCTAATATATCGATCAATGCAAACGCGTTCTATAAATGGAATACTTTCGGCGTCGTGGCTTGATAGTCATGTAAACTAATAAACACATTGCCGTATATAGCTGTATAAAACGAATTCTTTTGATCGGTAAAAAAAGAAAGAAAAAAAAGAAGAGGCACCAATGAAATGGCATAACTTGACACATCTTTAAACGGCAAAATACAGGCGTAAATTCCTACAGCCAATATATTTTGTCAATCGGACGATGGATATCTTCTTCAGATTCAATATTTTCGCTCTCAATGAGTTTCTTTGATATCTGTGATCACGAATAGCTACACCGATTAATCATTTATAAATGTGTAGAACATGCTGATTTTTTCGGACCATTCTTGAAGCATATCATATACTTTTGATTTATAGATCAGAATACATTCCGATGATTTTAGAAATACTGGTCCGATATTTCGGTCTATATTTAGTATAGCATTAGGGTTTAATTTAGCAGTTCATACTAAAAACATATTCTGAAATAATTCAGTTATCAGATTCGGTCTGTTATAATTATTCAGAATTGGTGCAATACAATTCCAAATTCACTGTCAGAATTGCTTACCCACCTTTCATACGGAAATTATAGAAGTTAAAACCGCCATTTTGCAGCTAATCAGCACGAACACTTGCAGTTTTGGCTGATCTGAAATGGTATTTTCTTCCAACTGCATTTTAATCCATTTTCTTTTGTTTTCTTCTGAAAACATTCACTTTTTTCCTGTGCTGAGCACTTCCTTCTTTTAGACTTCCGGTGCCTGTTTCCCAGCTTCAATTTGCAATGCCACCTCAAAACATGGAGAGTTTTGTATGAAGCCGGAACGCAGTACATCCCAAACGGCCATGAACACGACTCTTTCCCAACGCATTCAATGATTTTAATATAACGGGGCCAAACCAACGACCCCTGATCTTCCCATTGCCAACGTTCTTTGCATGTGCTCATTTTTCCTAGTACTGATACCACGGACAATAACGTTTTGTTGTCCAGTGACATATCTTTAGATATTGCCAGAATAACGGATTTTAAACGTTCATTTTCACCAGATTCCAGCGCGGAACTTGTATCTGGATCACCACCTGATAGTGAGACTGGTTCCAAAATGGACATCCAGTTTTCGTTAAATGCATCCCCAAGTTTTTTGAAAAGCTTTTCGGCTCGAAGATTTTTCTCTGTCGGTAGAAATCCGTGTAACGAAGACAAAAGGTCATTAGAGGGTCTACCATTATCAGAGGTGTGAATAGTAAGGCCATGATTGAACAGCGAAAGTAGATGGTAAAGAAAGACCAGGAGCATCATTGTAAATCACTTCTATGCTCCTGAGACGTCAGCCTGCAATATAAAGACAGCTCGCTACAGATGATCGGTAAAAATTAAATTCTACAGTTTTTTAAATACGCCCCCCCCCCCCCTCGTTAATCTTGGTCGATAGAAATTAAATAATAGTTTTCTACCCCACCCCCTCGTTAATTTTGGTGAAGTTTTGTTTTCTTGAAAAAACAAAACAAAAAAAAACTCAGCAAGTGCAGGTCACATTACATATAAAAAACGCTATTTTCTTAAATGCAGTCTCAGTGAAAATACGGTATCCCCGAAACAGGTGCTTGCGGTACCACGTGACACATTCGACAACATGTCTTCACCAGTTCCGAGTATAGCGAATCCGTAAGTTCCGCCTATGAAGATAGAATGTGATCAACCAAGTGACGGCAAATGAAAATAGGAAATGCATTATTCTAAATATAGTTTCAATAACGTATGTGATGTTCTTGTCTGTGATGGAAAAACCACCCTGAAAAAAAAAATACTTAGGATAATTAATGCCAAGGCAGGCATATACCATTTCACTCCGAAATGAGACATAAATCCACGTAAAGTAATGGGCACTTCCGAGACATCAATCTACATGCTGGTGTACAATTTCACACATAATTCAATTGGACATCAATTAGCGAATTATACTGGGTGTTGCTGATCCTCTGGTAAAATAAAAGATCTATAAATTAAACAAAGATTGGCAACAAAAACACGTAAAAAAATTGTCCAATTCTCGCAAAAGCACAGTTTCAAACAATTATATCCTTTTCTATTTAAGATATGCATAAGTAAATTGTATCTTACAACAGAACATAGCATTACCATAAATATGATACCTTTAGTATTGAATAAGTCAAGAAATATTTTTTTTTTGTAATATAGAAAAGTACCTGCATGATGAAAACTATGTAAAATGTGCTGTTTTTCTGCTACACTGACTGGATTCACAGTTTTAAAATAAATCAAACTGAAAATAATTCCTTGCAGTAGAGAAATGATCATTTTGTAGTATGGTTACATTTTCCTCTGTGATTTTCCACACTTAGTTGAAATTTTGCAATATTCAATGATCTGGTGTGTGCCTAAACAAAATTTTAAAAAGGCTTTTACTGGAATTTCCTATTTCTATTTAATTATGTGAAATGGTCTATACATGCAGACACATATAATACGCATATAATTCTTACTGTAATTACCAACATTGTATCATTCCTTAAATTATTTATGATTTTCCATACATATGTAATTACTTACCTTTCTCTCGGAAAGCCAAAGTTTTTGCTATGACACGTGCTCAAAAGCATTCCAACACTAGAATTCCCACAGCATTCCTTCCCTACTAATGAACACAATGTGGAATGTGATTCAAGTGTTCTGTTTGTTCTAATTTTCTAGACTATTGTATATCACCACGTGTGAGGCTTGCTTTCTATGTTCAATATACCTACAATTAGCGAGCACCCTCTGGCTTTCTCAGTATACTTTGGTACCTATTTGTTATATTTATTTTTTATTACATACCGCTGGCATAGTGCTCTTGCTTTATTGTTAATGTTTACGTCCGATAGCATCAAGTGCGTGAGTCTGTCTTATTAGATAAAAAAAAATCTTATTCTCAGATCTTTATCTCTTTCTCTCTCTCTCTATCTGTTGGTATTTCGGGGTTATGGTAAAACTAAGGGTAGTGTGTTTTGTTTTTGTACAACCATTGGTTATACCTAGCAATGACAACACATAATAATATACGAAGCATGAGCTTCACGTGGGATACCTCACTAAATAGTTTAACTCTCTCTTTCTCTCTCTCAGGGACTAGAACCGCGCGCCCTCGTCCCTGCTTTTTTTCCTACACTATATATATATATATATATATATATATATATTGAAACATGGTAAGGAACGGAATCTGATATCGTTTGAATACGGAGGTTGAAACTTTGCATAAATTTATTCTACCATTGATTTGTATGCAAGGTTCGATCGGTTTGATATTCAATTCGCATATTCTATCATGAATTATCACTAAAAGGCACCCTTTACGCAGAAATAAATCGAAATGTCAACAGTTCGTACTCCAAACAAGTCTGAAAACCCTTCAATTTCCGGTCCCACATTTTCCCACAATCTGTCAAACGCTACTTAGTCAATAACAAACTCTCTTCTCTCTCTCTGATGTAAATTATCAACAATTTCTTCAGATAGTCTGAATCACTACGGTGGTGTATTTTTATAAATACCACAACACTTTTTCGGTTGGACACTAGTCACACTGGACACTTTTTTCGTTTATGAATTTTTCATTGTTTACTTGTTTTAGTTCAAAATTCGCGCCGATGTCAGTTTCACGTCAATTTCAATGACGTCCAATCAGATCTCTCGATACACAGAGTTGAAGGTTGTTTTTACAACAGGTCCTTGAGGACAGGACCCTGTTTGGTGCCACCAACCCCCACCCCTTCCACACGCACATACGAAGCGCTTTAAATATCTAGCGGTTTTCAATATTACTTCGCCATTTACATCAGAATACATCAAAATATTCACATTCAAATAAATCTAACATTTGCTATCAGTGTCGTTATGAATAAAAAATCTCTTAACTATAAAAGAACAAGGTTACCGACTTCAGCAGGATACTGAAGGGCACCCATCAGGAATTCGTGTCAAAATACCCATGGAAAAAATGTGCCCATAGGTAATATTGGCGAGTTCTCACTGTCAACGGATAATTGATCATCATAACTGTTCACAAGAAATACAAATATATTCATGTTCAATGTCTAAATATCAAGATTTCGACTGGGAATTTAGTGATTTAACCCTATATTCGAACCTCGATCAACGGAAGTGAACTTATGTGGTCAGCGCTTCAAAATAGATGTTGCGATTTGTTTATGTACAGAACGAAAAGGTAAGAATAGTCCAAAGTTATTGTGTTTCCACAAATATATTCGGAACACTCATAACCTTCCCGTTCTGTACTATAAACAATCGCAATATCTTTTTCTCAGTCGGAGTTGACCTTCTTGAGCAGTGACGTCATAGATGTCGTTCTGGGTTCACTTCCGTAGATTGAGGTTCCATACGATTAAAATAACTAAATCGCGAGTAGAAATCATGAAAAATCAGCATTAAAAATAATAATATCTGTTTTTCATGTGAACAGTTATGAAGGAAAATTATCTGCTGACAGTTGAAACTCTTAGATATTACCGATGGGCACGTTTTTCAATGATTTTTTGACACTTATTCCCTATGGGTGCCCTTCAGCATCCTGTTGAAGTTGGCAACCGTGTTGTTTATTATATATATAGACTATCGTGATTTAAAATAATCATTATTTGCATAAAGGGGAGTAGGGAAACCAAACAGGGTCCTGTCCTAAAGTACCTGTGTTTTTTTACTTGTTTAGAGTACAAACTGTTGACATTTTGATTATTTCTGCTTTAAGGATGCCTTTTGATGATAATTCATTATTGAAAATGCTAGTTGAATATCAGATCGACCGAACCGTGCATACAAGTCAATGGTAGAATAAATTAAGGCAAGTTACAACCTCCATAATCAAGCGATGTCGGATTCCGTTCCTTACCATGTTTCAATATATGTAATATAGAAGAAAAAAAAAAGGAACGGGGATATGCGGTTCTAGTGCCAGTGCTCTCTCTCTCTCTCTCTCTCTCTCTCTCTATTAAGTACACATGTACCGTGTGACATATTTCTGCCAGCCACTACCCACTTAGCTATGTCTAAACATTTCTGAAAAAAATGTCAAATATTCAGTTAGTGTCTTGCAAGTCGGGGTCATAAATCACTATATATAACACAAGGGATACTAATCCAAATCGACCTGAATTCATACTTCCTCGGAAAAAAATGCCAATATCTTAGTCATTTATGAATATATCTTTTAAATAATTTACACTTATTGCGTATACATTTATGTAACAGAAAATCAACCATGCAAACGCAATTATCATGCCACAAAACCCGCTTTGCGAATCCAGAATTTTGGGTTCATTCACCCGGTCTACCAGTGTAAACAGTAGTTTATGCGAAATGACGAGGTAATTCCTTAAACTAAATTAATTACTCACATCGACATGCATGATCTCTCTCCGTCCGCAAGGAATTCAGTAGATATCGCCAATTTCAACCGTTGTCTTTCATCACCTGTTTCTCTTCCATCTTATTTCTTTACCAGTTTTTTTATCCAAATATATTCATTTTATTTATATTTAATTAGATCATGTCATTTCCTTTTTGATGTATTATAGTTTAATAGTTAACACACATGAGTCATTTTAGTCTCGCCAATTGCATTTGAAATTTACATTTGTTGGAGAGAAGTTTTATAAGCAAATTGCTTTCACTTCAATAAAGTTATTTCACATAATTATGGCACTATTCATATTGTTTGTTCCCTTTCTGCATGTATGAATGTGAATAAAAAATATGTTTAAACTAAGCTAACCGTTGTCCTACTTTCACTTTAATTTAGTCATTCTGTGAATAAAGTGACTTTCAGAAAAAAGGGACGTTTTGATTAATTGTTTCTACCTGTAAAGCCAATACAGCTTAACAGTTATATGACTGTTCACGTGATTCGCAAAATGGCTCTTAATTGAAAAGAAATGAGACCACCTGTCACACATTATAAGGGTTGGTTTTCTTATTTGAATTATGTTTGATCCAAAGTTTTCATCTCGCATATTTTAAACCAAAGCGCACAATGCGCCGAGAGACGGCGCCTGGATTAACATGAAATAGCTATAATTCTAAACCCAGCGTTTCTGAAGTCATTGAAGCAATAGAAGCAGTGGTCATATGACGACAAAATCTCTACACGCTGTTGCTACATCGCTCTCTGTTTGTTACTTAACAATCCGGGGTAATGGTCATGAACCTTTCATTCATCAAGTTACAAACCGAAGTAAGTCATTCCCTTTCATCAGTACTAGTGAACCTGATGTATACATTCTATCTGCTGCTGTGTATGTGTAGAAATTGACAAGGTATTTGATTATTTAAGATACTAGAATGTTTGCCTTTCTATTTCAAAGTTAGTGTGGAAAAAATCAACGACAACACGTAGGAAAAAATATTATTGTTATTACTCCAATGTTTTGGCTAACAACTTCATCAGGATAGCAATAATTTTCAAACATAAACAACGGAAACGACGTCACCGTGAATTACGTAACGTCAAAGAAGCGGGAAAGTGCAGACGTTATGCGTACTATTTATAACGTCAAAATGAGATAGGTACTGTTTCGGATATAAAAAAACAAAACATTTCCTATAGCTTATTACAATAAAAAAAACATGAATAGGAAAAAACGAAAAACAGTACCTACCATACAAGTAGACATAAGTGACACATATTAATCTACTGTATAAAGTAGTTTAGAATTAAACATTCAGGAACATGAGTTCTAAGTTTATGTATCCAAAAGGTTTCTTTGCACAGGCGATCAATGTTGCCATTGATAATATCAATAGGCATAAATGAGAAATCATTTAAATTATGATTTTCTAAATTAAAATGTAAAGCAACGGTAGAGGAAATTGCAGGGTCCATAAAATTACGAATATCAAACTTATGACTGTTCATACGTTTTTATTTTTTTTATTTTTTTTTTTATTTCAAAGTTAAAACTGCTCTAGGAGACACTAACTGGATTCCGTAATACGAGGAACCTAACTCGCCATCATGCAAAATTACGTGTGGACTACTTAAGGTTAATAACATACCATGGAATTTCTAATGTCTAGCGCTACTGTTTTCTTTTTACAGGAGTAAATCTTCATTTATGTAAAATGGGTTGCTGTTCTGATAAAGAAATGTCACGCATATTTTGTTCACGCTTAAAATGGATGTTTCCAGTGCAAAGTAATGGTAAAAGAAAACATATTAACAAACATTAACACATTATAAGCTGTTACGGTTATAATTTAAACGTCTTTGTAACATATTCCACTCGTATTCGTTAGTGCAGAATCGCATTGATGGATCCCCACTAAGCGCGGAGAGGTACAGTTAAACTTGCCGTGGAAAATATGCAAATCAGCAAGGTCAGTAAGGCCTGCTTTTTTCAGCTACATAAGACGGCTGTCGCCGTCTAAAAAATTACATAAATAATATCGTTGATCATATAAATTCATATACATGTATATGTATAAGATTATTTGCAGACGATACTGCACTGTTTGTAATTTTAGATAATCTTGTAAGTGCATCACTGTCTCTCAACAATGATTTACATGCAATTAATATCTGGGCTGATTAATGGCTAGTAAAACTCAACCCTAATAAGACTGAATCAATCCTTTTCGCACGTAAAAGAACACAAATAAATCATCCTCGTGTATTAATGAACAATGAATTGACAACTGAAGTCGTTACACATAAACACTTGGGGATTTTTTTCTCGAATAATCTTTCTTGGCACAGCAACATAGACTATATAAAATCCAAGGCATGGGCACGAATTTATATAATGACACACAAAAAATGAAGTTTGTATAAGATCGATCAACGTTAGAAACAGTTTATGTATCATTTATCAGACAATTTTTAAATTATGGTGATGTAATTTTTTAACATCTGTAGTACATACGAAAAATTAGAACTAGATAAAATTCAAAATGAGGCCGCTAGAATTGTTACAGGGATTACAAAATTAGTGTCAATTGATAGATTAGAAAGTGAAATTTGTTGGAAATCGTTTCTTTCTAGGAGAAGAAAACACACATAAATTTTGTTTTATAAGATGCTTAATGGTTTAACACCAAATTATTTACAAAACTTAATTTCCGAGCAGGTAGGACATTTTTCAACTTATAATTTAGAAACACCATCAATATCCATGCACACTCAAATTCATATTATTATTCCTTTCTTCCGTCAGCTATACGGGAGTGGAACAATTTACCTAATGAATAAAGAAATGCAAGATCTGTTACTGAGTGTAAAAGATTACTTAATCAAAATGAAAAAAAAACAGCACCACGCCATTTCTACTACGGTGACAGAAAACCAAATATACCATGTAAGACTACATACTAACTTTAGTCAATTAAATCATACTTTATATATGAAAAATATTACCAACTCTCCCGTCTGTGCCTGTGGTTCAAGAGAAACTACAGAACATTTCTTTTTCTCTTGTCCTAACTTTGATAGTACCAGACAAGTACCATTTAAAGAACTGTCATTTATACAAACTGTTGATCTTGATTTGCTACTGTTTGGCGACTGTAATCTCCCGTATGAAGAAAACACTAAAACAGTTAAAGCGGTACATGCTCTCATTAAATCTTCCAAACGTTTTGACAGTGTTAGTAGAAGTTAAAGTGAGATAGAGATGGAGAGAGATTAACAACACTTAGTTTGCTCATTTTGACGCCCTACTTGCGCCATTTCAATCCAGCCCAGTCCTTTTCAACTTTTTCTCTTCCTTGTTTACCTTGCTTTTTTCTTATTTATCTATATTTCCTTTTTGTATACATTTCAAGGAACCAGCTTCCTATATATCATATTTTATCATTTATATGTAACTATCCCAGCCGTATTATTGTTTATAATTTATGTTACACATGGAAAAACACGATAAATTCATCTTCCGTATCATAATCTTATTTGATTATTTGTCATTATACAGTATGCTTAATATTCTGAATAAAATATGTTAAGACTAAAAACTGCAATTCTTTGAGAATTGCTTAATTAGTAGTTGTATTGATAGTTGAAATTTGTTATAATCAAATCGCGGATAGCGCTAACAGAACAGAGTTTTTAATTTGATGATTCCGCATTTCTTTTGCTTATCAAAGTAAATTTGATAAAACGTTCGATCAAATTTTCAAGCGATGCCAATAAACCCACTGTTATAAATTTTAAACCCGCTTTAATAACTTTGCGTGAACACGGTCGTTAAAAAAAAGATGAACACATCATTTGTCTCAATGGACTACTAACAATAATCATCATCTCCCATAGTTTATAAGATGATGTGAATATGTGAATACGTGGAAGCAAATCTAAAACAACACACTTTTCATTATTTAAATCAAGATTTTTTTGTTTATTTGTCATTATACTGTATGCGTAATATTCTGAAACTAAAAACTGCAATTCTTTGAAATTGTAGGTAAATTAATGATATTCAATATAACAAAAATATATGTATCTTGTATTTCAAAAATGACTTGCGGTAGGTCGGTGGTTCTACCTGGATGCCTCCGTGTATTCGGGGTCTTCCTCCACCTGTAAGTAGCTGGACGTCGCTATGTGACTGAAATACTGTCGAAGCGACGGTTAACTCAAATAGTCAAGTCAATAGTCAAGTCATTTCAAAAATATTAGGGGCCTCCGTGGCCGAGAGGGTAAAGTCGCTGACTTTAACACTCACCCAGCCCCTCACCGCGTGGTTTCGAATCCCAGCAGGGTCATTCGGATTTTCATGTGAGGAAGCCTTCCAGCTGGCATGCGGTAGGTCGGTGGTTCTAACCGGATGCCTCCGTGCAGTCGGGGGTCTTCCTCCACCTGTAATTAGCTGGACGTCGCTATATGACTGAAATACTGTCGAAGCGACGGTAAACTCAAATAGTAAAGTCAAGTCAAGTCAAAAATATTAAAATAAAAAAGATTGTAATATATGTTCTCCCGCTAGGACCCGAACCCACACCCCTTCCGAACGCCTTGTTAAGCGAACAGCTACTTTACTCACTGCACCAATGGACCAATTGTTCCATGAAGTTGAAATTTAGTGCATATATCGCTGGAAATTCCGGCCAGTTATGGTTCAAAATATCTCCAAATGAGGTGCGATTTTTTTCTCTTGCGTAATTTCTTTTTACAATTCAGTTTCGACTTCCATAACGCAACCGTTCTGTATTAAACACGAAAATTGTCACACAGAAAACAAACTTTGGAACTTTTTCTCCGCGTTGGAAAAAAGGGGTAAACTGGTGTCTAAATATAGCCCCAAAACGTTGTGCGAAAGAAATGTGTGCTACCATAGCCCCGGAACGTTGTGCGAAAGAAATGTGTGCTACCATGCTACCATAGCCCCGGAACGTTGTGCGAAAGAAATGTGTGCTACCATCCTACCATAGCCCCGGAACGTTGTGCGAAAGAAATGTGTGCTACCATAGCCCCGGAACGTTGTGCGAAAGAAATGTGTGCTACCATGCTACCATAGCCCCGGAACGTTGTGCGAAAGAAATGTGTGCTACCATGCTACCATAGCCCCGGAACGTTGTGCGAAAGAAATGTGTGCTACCATAGCCCCTACCATAGAAAAGCTTTGCAAGCAACCCTGTTCAAAAATAAACTTGCTGAATTCGTTACCTACTAACTTAATTAGCAGTTGAATTAGAAGCTGAAAACGTTTAAGAAATTTAATTGTAACTAAATTAGTAACTTAATTAGTAAAGAGGTTCGCGGAATCTATCAACTGGATTAGTAATATAACTGGATTAGTAATATAACTGGATTAGTAACTGAATGTAGTTAGGTTCACACATCAGAAACCATCACATACTGCAACCCATCCTTAAAAATGAGTTGAGTAACGTATTATGTCTTACCATCGGGGTCTCTTTATTACCTTATATACATATATAAAGATACCCTGATATCATTGACAAATACAACATAAACTTTGCTCGAATAGATATACCTATTTAAACATAAATTTCTTCCTTAGTTGCTGTAGTTTTTGGCTGAACATTTGGCAGTTTTTGTTAAATATTATAGTTACTCAATCTCATATTGGATTTTAAGTGATTCAAACGTATACAGATCTTGGATATATGCCCGCACATTAATCGATGACATAACAGTATTCCATTTAAAAGAAATATGCATGCTAAAAATACAAATATTGTACCATTGGGGACAGGTACAAATAAAATGGACGCGTTTTTGACATTTACGATAGAGAGTGTCAGAATTTCATAATTGTGCTTCAGTGGTTGAAGATTATTGGCGAGGCACTGGAGCCATACACCAAGAATGGTCTACAGAAAGTCTATCAAAGTATATCTGGACAGTTGGCAAAGCTACCGGTGTGTACACAGCGGTGTAGTGACGGACAGGTGCACGGTGATCATGTTGCTAGGTAGGAGTTGTAGTCATAACATAAATGAGACTCGTTCAAATGGGGTCTGTCATGATTATTCTAAAATTAAAACTTAAAACAACATGTATCTAAAACACATATATTTAATAGTTATTAATATAACACATATCAACACCACTCGTATTCATATTTTCTCTAAACAATTCAAATTCAAGGAAGTAAATTCTATTTTCTGAAATTTGGTATTGAAAATCAGTGAAATATTGATAATCAGATTAGAATTAGAAACATCTTTGGATAAGTTATCTTTGTAAAAGTTCAATTATAACCTAGAACAATCTATAGGCAAATGCTTTTTTTCATTTCTCGTTTTCGATTTTGTGTGGAAATAGTCTTCTATACTCCATTAACATGTGTATCAACAGTCTATTA
>CM037787.1:30659571-30678014 GCA_021229015.1 Solen grandis | reverse complement strand
TTCCCTCAAAAAAGTCCTAAGAAAATCCAAATAAAGAATCAGAAACTTTAAAAGCATCCATCATTTGGAAGAAGAAGGATAATACTGGTATAAAAAAATAATCAGAAAAATGTTAAAGCCATTGCCTTCAATAAAAAATATGATGTACCACGATAATCGGGTACCTTAATAAAAATGGCGGCACCCCTTTATGTCACTTTGGGGACATTTTAAAGATATCAATATTTTCTACACTGATTTACATGGAATGATCTTTAGATTGAATTATCCTATATTATTCCTTGATATAAAATATAGTTAAGTTCTTAGTTTAGCTGTTGAAAAGCTAAGACCCACGTTTGTATCATATGAAAAAAAAAATGTCTAAACAAATAGTGAGTATTGCTAGGGTTATGATATCTGTTAGGAAGGAATGACATGGTTAGTTTCATGTAACATCCATTAACAAGTATAGATGATGCACTATATGATTACATGTGGAACTCCCTACTTAAGTTTAGTTTTGAAGGGTTTTCATTTCTGTTCTGTTTGTTAAATTCATCAATCCGTTGGATTTATCAAATCGTTAGTTGGATTTCAAACAAACCCTGCGAAATCTGAAGAAATGAGTATTCTCCGATCGCCATTGAGATAAAGTCGAGTGCACACCACACGGTATAAAAATCGACATGAAGTGTTGCTCACACAATGACTTACCGATAACGTAGTATAAGGAAAAGGAACTCCAAACACCTTAACCTGTGTGAAAGTAGGATTTTGCGCTTGAGTACGTACTTAATTTCAACACGTTTTTATCGCAGAACGAAGGATTTATACTGTGTGAACGAGATGGATGTGTGTTTTAAAGACAAGAGGGCCCTAGTTACAGGAGCAGGAAAAGGTATTTTAGCATGTTTAGTTACCTATTCAGAAGATCTAACACATCTATTTAAAGGTATATGAAAATAGAACCATCCATATTTTATAACTTTGCATTGGGATTTGAATTCTGCTGAATTAGATTTTTTAAAGTTTTAAAATTATTTTATTTTTCACAATGAAAATATCGTTTGGTACACTTAATCACTGTTATATTTATTTCCATTAAAGCAGCTCGTTCACATATAATAATTTACTAAGACTTTCATTTATAATTATTTGTGTGTAATAAGTCTATCAATACCCATCCACAGATGCATGGTAACTATCCGTGATTGTTAAATAAAAATGGAGGGGTCTCCATCACAGACAGTAGCGTTACGAACGGTATTGAACCTATATTAAACAGTATAAAACCTGCATTTAGATTTTCTATTTTCGTTTGCCGTCTCTTGATTGATCAAATTCACCCTTCGCACATGCTCTCGCGTCACAGACTGAACTTTCGAATGTGTGACCAGGAACTGCTGAGCTGTCATGTCTCGGAACTTTTCTGTCTGAGGTCTGTATTTTTACCAATCATCTGTGAACGAGCTGCTTTGAAGTAGGCAAAACTCAGTCTCTTGATGTGAAGGGCTTATACTATAGAAATCACGTGCGTTGTCCTGTCCCGTCTTCCCCGTCCCATTTTTGAGTCATTGCCATGTAGTGGGGTTATTCATCACCTTCAGTGATAACTTTTCTTATTACACGATAAGAATGGTGTTAGTTAAAACCGTGTCGTTGATTCTGATAGTGAATCCTTGGATTTTATTTTTTTTTTTACAAATCTACTACTGTAAAAAAAAGACTATAAACGTGTGTACATACATGGGCTAAAACGATGAGAATTAAACTAAATCTAACTAACAAATTGTCTAAAAAAGGATGGCAGGCAGAATCTTGTACGAGTACAATGAAATCAGGGCTCAAATTTAACATCTTTTCCCACTCGCAAAAAAATGCGAGTGGTTTAAAAAATAACTGGCAAACATTTTTTTTCTACTCGCATTTTGCCGAAAATGCAAGTGTTAATTTTGAGCCCGGACTCTATTTTAAGTTTGTCAACTCCTCCGATTTCTTCACCGTCTTTATCGCCAGTGCGTTCTAGATCTATGTGCTTTCTTCGGTTTGTTGATTTCAGATTCTGTGCAAAGTTCATTTACATCACAAGATGTTATAAAAAAAATGGATATCTTTCATTTTGACATTGATCAATTGATGATCGAAATCAGAATCAGAGTGTAAAAAAGGCTTCTATGGTCATTACAAGGGTGTGGATAACTTTTATTGATTGAAAATTAAATGAATATTGTAATTTTAAACTTTAATAATTAGAATCATAATTAGAAAATAAAGCGGTATCAAGTATCAATATTCATTAGGGGAAACAGCAGATGTTTTAACATATATGCGTTCGTGTATTGTGTAACTTAATCGACAGACCGGATCCGCGTTTGATACTAGTCATACAACAATTTACTAGTGTAAATTTTGCTTTTGATATTAAAACAAGCTAGGATTGTTTAGTTTTGATGATGTTATTGATTATTTTATTGAAATTATCTCATTAAGCCATGTTTAAGAAAATGTTTAAGCCAAAATTTCACTAGCAAAAAAAAAAATAAAATAAAAAAAAAATGCTAGTGGTTTAAAACATAACTCGCAAACTTCATTTTCTACTCGCGTTTTGCCGAAATGCGAGTGTTAATTTTGAGCCCTGGAAATGTAGCATTCATACACCAAAACATGCTGACCTTGTTGGCTATCACACTGTATAACTAATCGTCAGTAGCTAATCTAAGTCACATAAAATGCCGTTCAGGTTGAATAGGCGGGACACAATTTGGGGGTCATTCATCTAGGTGTCTCAGCGGACATATCTATACACTTCATCACAAAGTACTGTAAAATCATTTATTTTAGTTGACATTAATTTCATGGATTAAGTATATATTTCATATGCACGAAGGGAATTTCGTGAATGTTCTAGAAAACATGAGGTCTATATAAGAGACAAGTTTCGTGGGGATTTATATTCGTGGATAAAACCCTCTACGAAATCGACGAAAATTAGTGTCCCATGGAAATTAATGATTTCACAATAAGTGATGGTTATAGAGGTCCCGTCGCGTCCAGACCGATATGCATATATCTTATGTTATTTAGCTAATGTATAAAAATAACCATCCACGAGCCATCTTATGTGCTGTTTTTATGAGTAACACTGGTAATAGATATTTAATATGGAGATACAGTATTTTGATTGCGGTAGGTCGGTGGTTCTACCCGGGTACCTCTGTGTACTCGGGGTCTTCCTCCACCTGTAATTAGCTGGACGTCGCTATATGACTGAAATACTATCGCAACAACAACAACAACAACAACAACAACAACAACAACAACAACAACAACAACAACAACAACAACAACAACAACAACAACAACAACAACAACAACATTATTTTGATTTATTTTTTTCAATTTCATGTAGTTTCGACATTAACCTGAATCAAGTTATTAAGCAAAATTTAAACATTTTCCATTATTTTGTGTTAATTTCTTAATTTTTGATTTATAGCGCTTATTTTCCCAATAAGAGAGCCGCAGGTTATAAAAATAATCTAAAATAAAATCACTGCACCTTTTTTTATCATTTCATGTCATACATCTCATGCGACTGAAATTTTTTGTCATTTCAGTCGCATGAGATCTAAATTAAATACTAAGTCAGAGAGTAAAATCAAAACTTGGGCTAATGGGTTGGATTTACGGACGAATGCGCATTTGCTTCTAAACTAGGAGGCTTTTGACTGACTGAATCACTGATGTCAAATGGATTGTGGATTTAAACACTATTGTGCGTGTGTATGCATACGTATCATTTACAGTTTGCCCTACTTTATTCGGATTACAAAGGCAGCCAAGTGTTACATTACTTTTCAAATGTCGTCTGCGCACTACGTTACTGCGGTCCTACCACAAAAAATGTGTTTGCATTTTTAAAATCACTTGTGTAGTCATTTTACAGCATTTTGTCAATATTCTGAGAATATACTTACTTAAAATGAAAACTTAAAGGCTCATTATATTTCATAATGATTTAATTTTCATGAAAAAAGAAAATATTAAAAAACAAAAAACAAAAGAAACAACAACAAAAAAAACATTGACATATCGTAGACTGACACAAATGGTACATGATATGCAAATATCTGCTGTAAAATAATAGATAAACCATTAAAGATGTTGATCAAATTACGCAATTTAGTATTTTGGATGTATGTCGAAATACTCTCATTATTTACATTTTGCATCGGCGAGTATTCCCGAAGACGATCTGTAATCCGAAATAATTCGTCGTCGAATCACAATTTGTTATCTGCATGCACTCGTGATTTGTTTATGGAGACATATGAAGGTCTATGGAAAACGTCAGTAAATTGACGAAGACATGTGGAATATGCATTTTTTTCTATAAACAATTTAATTACCTTAAGTAAAAGAGTCTTTCTTAAATATGCATTGTAGTAATGTTGTCGTCAACGAGTATGTACAGATTACATCTCGTAACAAATCTGTAGCACACAGTTTGCTTTTGGAAGAATAATGGGCCTTTAAAAAGAATTGATTTCTTGTAAACTTAGTTTTTTCTTTATCCAATCGTTGTCTCCCTCCTTTCGGCTGTAAATCCCGGGACCTGCACTTATATACCAGACTAGGCAGTCCCATTGATTGATAGTGATTTAAGAATAGGAATCATATTAATAGTATGTCCTTCATATATAGTATGAATTTAAATGAAACTTATCTTTCATACACCATTCATTTGTTATGCAAGCTTTTGTTGACTATAAATGTATCATTTGATGCCAAATAAAGAATACATGTATTTGAATATTTACATGATAAATATATATAGAAATAAGACTACAAAATATTTTTTTATTTTTATGATTTATGAATGAATGTTTGTAATATCTTTTACAGACGCGTTTTTTTATAATCATGTATCATAAATTAACAATTAATATTATAATCAATGTTTCGAAGTTTTATTTTCCAACTCATGCTTGTATCGATATACATAAGTGAATAAATCGAGCAATTTCAGTATGCAGAAGTGCAAACATAATTTCATGCATATACGGTAAAAGGTCCCGATTTTCATTGCATTGAGTCCACGCGGAGGTTTAATTACTTTCAGTAATAGCTCTATTTAATCATGTCCCGGAATATTGATCGTGAAGTATAGCTGCCTTCATCTGGTTTAAATTTCTTTAGGGTACTATATTTACCATCCTTATCACTTAACGGAACAGAAGAGAACAGACCGCAAGGTTTACAACTTCACTAGATTTTTTGATCTGACAGGATCGAACTTCAAACCCATCGGAGCCGTAATGTTTATATATGTACGGTATATACATGACGCCTAGATGAGTTACTGAAATCTTTTTCTGTGGATACGTCTATGTTCAACTTGTTTTTAAGTGCTCCAAATGAGTTTTTATAAATAGGATCTGACATGAATTGTTATTTCATATAAAATTTTCATGAACGAGTTTAGTAAAATATGATATGAAATGACAACTCATGTCATATTCTTTTCATCATATGACATATAGCGACAGTAAAACTCGCATATAACAACTAACAAACAAACAAATGAAGGAACGGACTGTGCACGAATTACTTTTGTAATCTAGCATCAAGAAAATAGTTTCAAATATTAACTGAAAATAACGATTAAACGTGTGTATTTCTCGTACATTTTCAACATCATAATTATGAATAATGAATCAAACACATTTAATCCAGCTATTAGAGTTCAACACGCTATGCATACATATAGAATACACGCGCGTGACGCTGTGTGATTTAATTCGGCCTAAAAGTTAAATATAAAAAAATATGTGATGGGTATACGACACCGGAAACAGCTGTTTGAGTACAATGTCATATGATAAAAACTATATGAAAGGCTATCAATATAGAAATCACGCACGTTGTCCCGTCCCGTCTAGCCCCTCGCGCCCCGTCCCATTATTGGGTCAAAGTCATGCAGCAGGGGTATTCATCACCTTCCGTGATAGCTCTTGCTATGATGGCAGAAATGTTGATTTTATTACACGATAAGAATTGTGTTAATGCAAACATTTTCGTTGGTCCTGGTAGCGCGCTAGCGTGAGGAAACCAGATTTCCCGACTGACATCTTTACCCGAACTTTTAATGGTATAACCCCCCTAATACCCATCTTCCATATCTTGCCATTGGATGGAAATATTTCTATGAAACTTTGTCACTTTAAAGACATCCAAAAATAAAAATGTTTCACCGAGAGTTTTTCCAGGTTTTATTAGATGGAGGGGAGATAATCTGTATTTAAGTTAACAGTGAAGTCTATGGGAAATATACAATGGCTGTCAGTATGAAAAACTAATCTGTTTTTCGAGGAAAACTCACGGTCGAAAGATGCATTATATGATTCTGATTCAAATTTCATGAACACATCTAAACATTACCGCAGGAAAATGGAGAAAATTTACTTTTTTGTAGTTTTCAGGGGACATAACTCATGACAACAATAAAAGAATTTCTGTCATATGTCATAACATGTCAATTTGCCTTTAAGATTTCCATGGTTTGACATTTTAAAAGCTTATATTGTAAAGTTATATACTTGTCTTCGATGGTTATTATGGGACATATACCTTCACCGGAAGTGAATTACAGGGCATAAGCCTTAAACAAGCAACGTCGGACCGAAAACTACTTTCACTGGTGAAACGTTAGTTTTATAATCATTGTGCTCGCTATCAAAAATAAGCACCACTTTTCCCTTTGCTTTTCTTCCCTTGAAAGAGGCTTAAGTAATTCTTTCAAGTAAAAAAAAAAATAATAAAAAAATATAAAAAAAATACATTTTTAGGTATGCTTGTATATTTATCTTCTCTCTAGGTATCGGGCGAGGCATTGCCGTCCGCCTGGCTGAACTAGGGGCGCAAGTTGTGGCCATCAGTAGGACCGAAGCGGACTTGACCAGCTTGAAAGAACAAGTACTATTTAATTATTTTCAACCTTGTTTAATATCATATAGAAATCAATATATAACAGCTAGTAAGTCGCGGGCCCCAGTTTCACAATCGTGGATTTAATTTGCTAATTGGACAGGAATCCCAAATATTTTACTTTGTGTCTGTTTCAGGCAATACTTAAGCGAAATCCGCAAAACAAATGTCTCATACAGATTAGAAAATGCCCAGGACTTCAACGGAAACATTATCTGAAGAATGCATGGTTTTCGATCTGGCCCTTGAATTTAATGCAATTGGTTCTCTTCAACACCATAGTCAGTACCTGACCGAGGTTCTTCCAACCTATAAATGGACTCTGCTTGATTTACACCCCCCCCCCCCACACACACACCTCCCTCAGATAACAAGAAGTAGAGGAAGCCCCGGATACACAGAGACCCAGGTAGAATCAGCCAGCTGGAACAACATGAAAAATCCAATCCGGAACTCGAACCAACAACTTTGGGAAGCTTATTCAAACACAGAGAGTCACAACAGACGTCCTTCCATGTGCCCAGTTTGGTTTTCACCTACTGCTAATCAAAACCAGATATGCTAAATGTATAGTTAATAAAATCACCATGTATTCTATAACAGCTTCAATTGTGCTATACTGGAATGCACAACTTTGGGACAAAATTTCGTTGCACAAAAAATGTATCAGTGGTGAAACGGAAAGGACATGAGTAGTATTTGTCCATGAGACAACGCCAGAATTTTTTATGAGATAACAATTTATAGTTGTTTTTTTTTCTTTTCGAAAGCTTAATGCGCCAAGATTATTTCTTCTCTGAAAAAATAGCTTAATGCTAGCAATTAACTTTCAAAGACACCAAATGTTAAAACGTACATAAATGATGAGAGAAACAAATTTTACATGTGCATAATACGTGCTACATACGAAGAGCGTAGGCAGACCTATTGGGATGTGTGCGCATGCTTAAGGAGAGATTCGGGATTATACCAGCGTAGATATTTGTTTCAGGTCCCAATGAATTAGTTCTTGAAGCATTTCATCTCAGAAATTGAATCCACGTCTATGTTTAGTTACTGATGTATAGGTTAGTTCATAGTTGCCGCCCTCGTGACTATATCGTGTAGTTAAAGGCAACAATTAATTGGTTCAAAGTGATATTTTGATAATTTTGATATTAAAGTGTGTTAATTTGTTGTTTTTGTTATGTTCTGATTAATCACTGAAGCGTGACAACGGTGTAATCTGGACAAGGGTGGCTTTTTAGGTTTTTGTGCATGGGTGATACAAGTGGAATGAATTTGAAAATGAGCCAAAAGTGTGAAGATGTTGTCAATATCGAGTGTGGTGCCCATTTGCGTTGATTACGGCCTGACAACGTCTCTTCATGCTACTGATAAGCCCGCGTATGGCGTCTTGTGAGATTCGAACCCACTCCTCTAAGAGGGCCTGTCTAAGCTCTTGGATGGTGGTTGGCTTAACAGGGCAAGCTGAAATCGCTCTCTGAAGAATGTCCCAGACATGTTCATTTGGGTTTAGGTCTTGAGATCTTGCAGGCCAGTCCATCCTAACAATTGTTTCATTTTCAAGATACTCATTTGTCACTCTGGCTCTGTGAGGTCTGGCATTGTCGTCCATTAAAACGAAACTTGGACCCACTGCACCAGTGTATGGACGCACGTATACATCCAAGACCTCATCGACGTATCGTTGAGCCGTCAGTGTGCCGTTGTCGACGATGTGCAGATCGGTCTTCCCCTGCATGCTGACCCCTGCCCAAATCATAACCGAGCTCCTACCATACCGATCATGATTAGCTATGCATACTGGTGCAAACTGTTCGTTGGTCGTTCTCCACACCTGGACAGGCCTGTCTGTAAAGTCAATACAGAACCTTGAGTCATCAGTGAAAAGTACTGGAGTCCAGTCGTTTAAGGTCCATGTTATGTGATCTTTGGCCCATTGTAGACGTGCCTGGATGTGATTGTGCGTCATTGGAACGCGAATGGCAGGTCGTCTAGCCCTTATGCCAACATCATGGAGTCGGTTCCGAATGGTTTGAGTCGAAACCCGATCCCCTGTTGCATTCTGGACCTCATTCTGGAGGGTTGTGGCGTTCATAAAGCGATGGCGTCGTGCTTGAAGCACAATAAAACGGTCGACTGCATTCGCGGTAGCCCTCTGACGACCTCCCCCATGTCTGTGAACAACATTCCCTTGCGTTTGAAAGCGATTACACGTTCTCGCTACAACGCTCGGTGAAACGCCAAGATGACGTGCAACGTGACGTTGGGACGCTCATGCTTCAAGCATCCCAACCCCCCTATGTATTTCTTCATCGCTTAAACGTTGTCTCAAACGATTAATCGCCATTTCATACAATTTTCAAGATGAAAGATTGAGTGTAGTGTAGGGCTAAAACATGTTAAAAAAATACAGGTCGCCAAGCACCCCATTTTCGTGGTTATTTCTTTTCCCGTGCAAATTAACAGCTCTACAGAGAATAGAATCGATAACACAGTGTACTGCTTTGTGTGGAATACACAAGCTTTACAAAAGCTGCAAAGTTGGTCGTTTGTTATACAAATATAATTCAATAAATTAAACTTTAAAAAGTGCTCCTTATCAAATTTTGAGTAGTATATTAAAAGCATGTGAAGTTAACCCTTTACTTCAAGGGCACATTTTTACGCTTTGGCACACAGAGCAGACCCAGATCAGAATGCCAGGGTATTGACGGGTATATAGCACACCGTCAACATGTATATTATCACTACTATCAGATATTACAGCTGCTTGTAGGGGCCGCCGTGCCCGAGCGGTTAGAGCGTTCGCCATGTAGCTGGCAGGTTTTGGGTTAGATCCTCGGCTGCGAAATTCCGAAGTCGTTGAAAATGGTACATAGTTTTATATTTCCCTAGCGCAAAAGATTAACTTCATGACTAACCCACCTGGTGTTAGGATAGAACGAATGATTGTAACATACCACTTCTCTACGGCGTGATACCACAATCTATCTTATGTAGAAATGTGACTGAAATACCGTCAGCTGCATTTTAAACCTAATAAGATGAACATCTGTAAATCGTAGATTGCAATATCTAGTATCTATTTTTGCAGGTGCCATCCATAGAGACAGTGTTTCTGGATATCTCGGACTGGGACACTACTAAAACAGCTGTGGAGGGACTTGGACAGTTTAACTTCCTCGTCAACAATGCCGGGATTTATAAACATAAAAAGTTCATTGACTTAACAAAGGATGACTTTGACGAGTAATTTAGTTATTTCATATTAGTTAATAAATAAATAAATTAATTAATTAATAAATAAATAAATACTCAAATTCAATGTAAAATATATCATTTTCTTTTCAAATAATCTGGCTGCTAACTCTGTAATATTGAATACAAGTAGTCAAGTGTAGTTCTGTACATGTTCACGGCCTGTGCATTGTAAACAACTCTATAAGTAACTTACCAAGTTTCGATTTAATTAAGCCCCTTTATTGGATCAGTACCAAGAGAGAATGAAATGACATTGTCTCCATCAGGGCTCCAACCAACAACCCTCAGACCCGTACACTGTCACCAAACAACGGCGTCTTTGAAAAATTATGTCTAAATACCAAGAAACTAATTTTTTTTTTATTTCAGGACAATGAATATAAATTACAGAGCGGCATTCAACATCACCCAGGTAAAGTATTCTATTGATATTACCAATCTGTAATGCTGATTATTTTAGTGATAGATTCATATGGGCGTACGACGGGTAGGTTCAGAAGAATATCACGTGGTGTTTTAATAATACTTTAATAGACGTGCGACAGGTTGGTTTAGAATAATATCACCAGGCGTAGTATCATAATATAATGATGGGCGTACGATATGCAGGTGCAGAATAATATCACGCGATGCTGTATCATAATATAATGATGGGAGTACGATATGTAGGTGCAGAATAATATCACGTGATGTTGTATCATAATATAATGATGGGAGTACGATATGTAGGTGCAGAATAATATCACGCGATGTTGTATCATAATATAATGATGGGAGTACGATATGTAGGTGCAGAATAATATCACGCGATGTTGTATCATAATATAATGATGGGAGTACGATATGTAGGTGCAGAATAATATCACGCGGCGTAGTATCATAATATAATGATGGGCATACGATATGTAAGGGCAGAATAATATCACGCGGCGTAGTATCATAATATAATGATGGGCGTTCGATATGTAGGTGCAAAATTTTTAAAAACGTGGTGTGGTAGCCTTACATGATGATGGGCTTACGACAGACATGTTCAGGTTCAGTATGATATCACGTGGTGGGGTATCATAATTTATCATATGACATTATGCTCAAATAGCAATTTCCGGTTTCGTATAACCATCACATATTTTCTTATATTTAACACGTTACATATAACTATTAGGCCGAATTACATCACTCCGCGTCACGCGCGTGTATTCTATATATATGTATGGTGTATTGAACTCGAACAGCTGGATTAAATGTGTTTGGTGCAACTAACTTTGATAAAAAAGATGCATTATTCATTAAGATGTTGAAAATGTATGAGAAATACACACGTTTAATCGTTATTTTCAGTTATTATTTGAAACTATTTTCTTTCACAGTCCGTTCATTCATTTTGTTTGTTTGTTTGTTTGTTGTTATAATCGCGGTTTACTGTCAGTATAGGTCATATCGATAAAAAGAATTATAATTATTTCATATTAAATTTACTAAATTAGTTCATGAGAATGTTATTAAGCTCGCTTCATAACATTTTCATGGACTCCTTTCATAAAGTTTGATATGAAATAATTATAATTAAAATCAGATCCTATAAAATTAATAATGATGAGTGAACAACATATCACGTGATGTGGTATCATGATATAATGATAGGTATACGCCATATCACGTGATGTGGTATCATGATATAATGATAGGTATACGCCATATCACGTGATGTGGTATCATGATATAATGATAGGTATACGCCATATCACGTGATATGGTATCATGATATAATGAAAGGTATACGCCATATCACGTGGTGTGGTATCACGATATAATGATAGGTATACGCCATATCACGTGGTGTGGTATCACGATATAATGATAGGTATACGCCATATCACGTGGTGTGGTATCATGATATAATGATAGGTATACGCCATATCACGTGATGTGGTATCATAATATAATGATAGGTATACACCATATCACGTGATGTGGTATCATAATATAATGATAGGTATACACCATATCACGTGATGTGGTATCATAATATAATGATAGGTATACGCCATATCACGTGATGTGGTATCATAATATAATGATAGGTATACACCATATCACGTGATGTGGTATCATAATATAATGATAGGTATACACCATATCACGTGATGTGGTATCATAATATAATGATAGGTATACACCATATCACGTGATGTGGTATCATAATATAATGATAGGTATACACCATATCACGTGATGTGGTATCATAATATAATGATAGGTATACACCATATCACGTGATGTGGTATCATGATATAATGATAGGTATACACCATATCACGTGATGTGGTATCATAATATAATGATAGGTATACACCATATCACGTGATGTGGTATCATAATATAATGATAGGTATACACCATATCACGTGATGTGGTATCATGATATAATGATAGGTATACACCATATCACGTGATGTGGTATCATAATATAATGATAGGTATACGCCATATCACGTGATGTGGTATGATATAATGATAGGTATACGCCATATCACGTGATGTGGTATCATAATATAATGATAGGTATACACCATATCACGTGATGTGGTATCATGATATAATGATAGGTATACACCATATCACGTGATGTTGTATCATAATATAATGATATGTATACACCATATCACGTGATGTGGTATCATGATATAATGATAGGTATACACCATATCACGTGATGTGGTATCATAATATAATGATAGGTATACGCCATATCACGTGATGTGGTATGATATAATGATAGGTATACGCCATATCACGTGATGTGGTATCATAATATAATGATAGGTATACACCATATCACGTGATGTGGTATCATGATATAATGATAGGTATACACCATATCACGTGATGTGGTATCATAATATAATGATAGGTATACACCATATCACGTGATGTGGTATCATAATATAATGATAGGTATACGCCATATCACGTGATGTGGTATGATATAATGATAGGTATACGCCATATCACGTGATGTGGTATCATAATATAATGATAGGTATACGCCATATCACGTGATGTGGTATGATATAATGATAGGTATACGCCATATCACGTGATGTGGTATGATAATATAATGATAGGTATACACCATATCACGTGATGTGGTATGATAATATAATGATAGGTGTACACCATATCACATATCACGTGGTGTGTTATCATAATTTAATGAGTTGAATACGACATGAAGGCTCAGAATAATATCACGCGGTGTGGTTTGAAAATAAAATGATGGGCGTACGACATGAAGGCTCAGAATAATATCACGCGGTGTGGTTTGAAAATAAAATGATGGGCGTACGACATGTAGGATTAGAATAATATCTTATTGTGTGGTATCGTAATATAATAATGGGTGTACGACAGGTAGGTTCAGAATATTATCACGTGGTACGGTATCATAATGATGGGCGTAAGACGGGTTGTCCCGGTTTCAGAATAAAACCACGCTTTGGAAACGTAAGCGTAATGGTTACACGTAGGTACCCTTAACATGTAGTGACCGCTTGAATATCAGGATAATGTTAAGTAATGTAGTATCATTCCACCTATTATTATTATTATTATTATTATGAATTTAATTGTACATTTATTCATCAATATTTCTCTATAAGTATTCACCACTACCAGGTAGTTGCCCGCGGAATGATCTCCAATGGTGAAGGGGGCAGTATAGTCAACATCAGCAGCGACTCGGCCATCCGGGCCTTCTCAGAGGAAACGATATATGGACCCTCCAAGGCGGCC
The DNA here is from genome assembly GCA_021229015.1 of Solen grandis. Lineage (NCBI taxonomy): Eukaryota > Metazoa > Mollusca > Bivalvia > Adapedonta > Solenidae > Solen > Solen grandis. The sequence continues at coordinate 30,663,983 of CM037787.1, read as the reverse complement.
CTCCATATGTTGACCAAGGAACTCGCCCTTGAACTTGGCCCGCACAAAGTAAGCTGCAGTTGATTTGTCTATTTTGCCATCAGAGTGATAAGTTCGTATACTGGGTAAATGCCTCTTGACGTTTCCTGCGATGGGCCCGTATTGCAAATGTCCCGTGGAAGGTCAATGGGAAGATCTTGGTCTTCTTATGGGTTTCGAATCCACACATTTCAGAACCATGGACATGTACTTGCATAGCACTATGGCACATTTTGATACACATATCAAAAACCTGTAAGAATAACACAAGTTCTAAAACGAAAGGAAGAAAATGGTGAAAAACTAATACATTTAAAGGCGCATTTAGGTGTAGATCTATTAAGATATGGTAATATTTGTGTTATGTATACAATAAATTGATGCAAACATTAAACATATCTGTAAGTACCTTAACTATTGACTTGACTTGACTATTTGAGTTTACCGTCGCTTTGGCAGTATTTCAGTCATATAGCGACGTCCAGCTAATTACAGGTGGAGGAAGACCCCGAATGTACGGAGGCATCCGGGTAGAACCACCGACCTACCGCAAGCCAGCTGGAAAGCTTCCACACATGAAAATCCGAATGACCCTGTCGGGATTCGAACCTACGTGGTGAGGGGATGAGTGAGTCAACGACTTTACCCTCTCGGCCACGGAGGCCCCGCTTATCTATTGAGAGAGAGAGAGAGAGAGAGAGAGAGAGTCACGTATATTTTATCCCGAAACGTAAGTATTATTAAGCGCTTTTTATTGTTGGTAGAATTCGAACCTGATCATTTAGATATACAAACATATTGTATTTGCCCGGAATGTGCTGTCGTTTTGTTTCTAAGTGTTTTGAACGCATTGGTTTAAACCTGAAATCATATAGCATTCAATGAAATAATGTACCAGTGTTGGAAACAAAACCCACGACTGACAGAGTTGATTACCGACCTGCAACCATGGATTAAACTCTCGTCATTATATGTGTTTCAGATCTGCGTCAATAGTGTCAAACCAGCATTCGTGTATACAAATATGTTTAGATTCTCGTCATTATATGTGTTTCAGATCCGCGTCAATAGTGTCAAACCAGCATTTGTGTATACAAATATGTTTAGATTCTCGTCATTATACAATGTATGTGTTTCAGATCCGTGTCAATAGTGTCAAACCAGCATTCGTGTATACAAATATGTTTTGATTCTCGTCATTATATGTGTTTCAGATCCGCGTCAATAGTGTCAAACCAGCATTCGTGTATACAAATATGTTTTGATTCTCGTCATTATATGTGTTTTAGATCCGCGTCAATAGTGTCAAACCAGCATTTGTGTATACAAATATGACCAAGCACGTATTGGATATGGAAGGAGTTATGGAAGCTGAAGTTGCAAAAATTCCTCTGGGTCGATTGCTAGGTTGGTTTCAATATTTTCTGTGTATTAAATTATATGAAATTTTGATTGGTATTCTAAAGTTTCAACGGAACCGATAAAAAACTTCTGTCTTAGAAGTATGTTGTCAGCAACCCAAAACTATAAAGGAATTCAAACAAATAAGCAATATATATTTCAAAAAGTGAGTATTTTAAATAAATACAGAATAAACTAATCCTTGTTGCTGAAATACATTTTGATACAGATTTAGTTAATCTTTTGTTGGAAATAAGTGTTTCAACTGATCCTGTCAAAATTAAGGAATTTTAATTAGATTTTAACTTGAAACAAGCAAGTGTGCAATGTTTTCTTTGCACTATTCCTCGATTTTTGCGATCCTGTGAAGTAAAAGACACATGAGAATGATGTTAAATTAATTAAGATTTTATCTCTCATGTAAATGACATTAAAGAAATTAAATGTTAAAAAGACTATGCTAAGAGTAATGTCAATTGTGTCTTACAGACATTAAAGGCGTGGTAGACTCCACCATCTTCCTGCTCAGTGACCAGTCGGCCATGATGAATGGAACAAGCATACTTCTGGATGGCGGAGCGAGTGTGACTCGATAATTTTCGTTTCTTGTCTGGTGTTTCCGGAATGAATCTTCATTTTATATCTTTCACACATTTAATCGGTGAATTAGTAGTTTTGTAAAACTATTAACGATTCCAACATGTAAGGAAGAAGAATAAATTTTGGAATTATATTTTTTTTTTGTTTCTGAAAAATAAAAATTCCTGTAAGACTCATTATCTCGACATCAACGAAATCATCAATTTTTATGTCGAGATAAAAATATGTCGACATATTAATTAACATGAACCTGGAAACATTTAAAAAATGTAGTATATTAACAATCATTCACGATATACACGTGTATTTGGCCTTTTTATATAGACCCTATATATATTATATAGCATGGCCTTAATCAAAATCACAAACAGACGTTATGAAGGACAACGATAACAAAAAGTATAGTTATTAATGGTGTTGACAGTATTTTATTATCACTGTCTTCCATGATAACTGTAACAATTTTACCAGGCATGTGTTTTGGCGATGCACACATAAGCTGCTGACTTGTACTGCACAGGTAAGTCGTGGAGAGTGTGTCGCTTACTGATATTCACGTAGACTCAACTGATAGTTTGAGGATAATAAAGACTTAAAACACTTTGACAAAACCAAAAAAAGCTTTGTATCTTCTTTCGGTTTGCATAATCAGCATATGTAATAAAAAAGTATTCCCAAAGTTCAATATATGCATAGTGTTATTTTTTGTACACCGAATATATTTAAACGATTCAATCTTAAAGAGAAAGATTCTGCTCAATCCCTTAACATGATTTTACATAGGCTACGTTTGGATCATGAGGTAATAGCACGATCCTCAACCGCCATATACAGAAGCATCGTATTGATATGTAACTTGTATTTAGTATTCAATGTCGCAGTGCTTTTAGGACTGCTAGAAAATCTTAGTTCCATCTCTCCATCTCCTGTAACCCTGTTCAAGCCAGTCTAGGTGCAATAACATCGTTATTTGAAAACCAGTCAAAGGAACCACTCTACAATAAAGAAATATATTAAAGCATTAACCTAAATTAAAGACTAAGCCTGCAAACGAATAGGTATAATAAACCTTTGAAACCTTTGAAAAGTTTAAGCAGAGACTTATAAACAGAGATTGGCAGCTTATTCTTTTCCCAATATCGCTTTTTCTGAAGTCGCGCGCGGACAACGAGATTTCAACGAGACCTAGGCGAAATTGGAAATCAAAAACATTAATGGTAAGTTCCAATGGATATTTATAGTATTGATATGGTTATTTTGTTTAGTCAAATATTTTTCGTTTACTTTTGATATAAAGAAACGTCAATGAGGTTGATCGACCACACGGCGAGACGCAATTAAGGGAAACAATCGGTAAGCAATAATACTACATGTTTGCCAACATCATTAAAAAAAAAACAGCTAGGAAGACCCTAACCAGCAAAAATCACGGGTTAATCCTGCATGTACACAAGGCTGTCATGTCATGATATCGACGTTTTTACGTGCCGCGCTTAGTCCTATCGGACCAGTTATCAATCTGTCTCTCTTCCTTTCTCTCTCTCTGTCTTAATTATAATTAAACTAAAATCAATTCTCTGATCTTCTTTCTATCATGTAAACTAACTTAACCTAAAATCAGTAGATTTACTCAAAGTATTTGGAAAGTAATTGTTTTGTGGGATTGCCCATGTCCGGTACCCGTGTGACAGGACGGCACGCTCTCGTTAATCCTCGAGGAACGCGATAAAGCACATTATTTTGGAAAGCTGCTTATCGCTGTTTATAAGTCTGGTTTAAGATATGGAAGAAAACCATCAACCATGTAAATATGTTGGTTCTCCAGAGAGAAATAATACAATAAGTCAGCAATTAAATTCACGCCTTTTCAATATTTCGGAAACATATGCCTTTTTTCAAGAAAAGAATAAAATAAAACATGATTTTTGAGCACTGCATTATGGACGTTTGTACAGTCGCCATATTGTTATTCAAATATGGCGACTGTACAAACGTCTATCATGTATTTAGTCAAACATAATACGTTTACTATATACGTTTTCAAGTTAAAGGCCCATTATATTTCAAAATGATACAATTTTCATGAAAAAGAAAATATAAAACAACATTGACATATTGTAGAGTAACACAAATGGTACATAATGTGCAAATATCTGCTGTAAAACAATAGTTAACGCATTGTTGATCAAATTATAAATTTAATCTTTTGGATGGATGTCAAAATACTCTCATTGTTTACATTTTGCATGGCGAGTATTCCAAGAGACGGTCTGAAACCGGAAATTATTTGAATTTGAAAAACCTGTGTTTATCTGCTACGTCATCAATTTATGCACTCGGAGACATACGGAAGTTCTATGTAATGCGTTAGAAAATTGACGAAGGCATGCGGA
>CM037787.1:30609471-30659471 GCA_021229015.1 Solen grandis | reverse complement strand
AAAGCAAAATGTAAAAGTGGCCGTTGTTCACAGGTAACCTGTATTTGGATGGTCAGTCAGTTAAGATTTGAAATTTGATATACTGTACATACATGTAGATAGAAAAAACTTTTGCCTTATAAATACAAAAATTGTTATTCAAACGTGCACAAGCAACATAAAAAAAATATATATATTTAATTTTTTAAAGAATTAAATCAATTACACAAACCATCAAACAGGCCTATTTTGGCTGATGGCCGAGACAATAAGCAAATTTTGCTCAATTCTTAGGACCATGATCCTGAAGTTGCTGAGTATCTGGTATCAGTTAACCAATGAGAATTCATCCCCTCAGAGTATTACCCCACTCCCACCCCTGTGTACTGAGATGTCTGCTGGCACGTTTATATCCCCAGGTGTTTCCCGAAACTGGCGACATGTGCCCCATCCGCAAGGCAGTAAGCTGTTGGGTTGCCTAGCGACTGTTGTTCGAAGGGCGTATATAGCACAGCAGGAAAGGATATTATTGACTGTTAACAGTTACAGGCAGGTGACCGTTGTTTACAGTTAATTTTAAGAACAAAAATGCATGGGGGGAATCTGATGTGACCGTTGTTGTCAGGTGACTGTTATTCCAAGGTGACCATGGGTACTGGTTTGACAGTATTCTGTTATAAAGTATAAAGTGGTATCTAGACAGACATGGACCTACTTTGGAGAATTTTGATAAAATATGCAGTGTAAAGCATACCTGTAGACACTGCACTATGACATACAGTGTCACACACATATACATTCAATGGTAACCTCATCATGATCACACACACATGCACAGACAGTCACCAAGTGTACTGACCTTATTTATAAGCCTGTTGGCAAACAGCCATGGCATCGTTTGACGAGACTTGTGGAAGTTCAAGGTCACCAAGGCGTCCACACCGATTGACACATAGTTATTCATGATCATCTCCTGTTGAGAACAAAATGTTCTTCATTAACACACAATATCATTTAAAAGAATAAATAAGCAAGAATCCCACATGACTCTGTTGTTAATGCTGCTCTCATTTGATTAAAATTCTCTGAAAAAATTGAGAACCAATGACTGTAATTTTTTAAAAGGATCAGCTTAGATGCAGTTCTAAAGCACCTATCAATATTTTGCACATGGGTAGGGGTGGCAGGCATAGATTGGACTTTTGACAGAAGACCATTCCCTGGCAAGAATTTGATGGACAGAATGGTCCCAAGTCCCGGGACTTAATACCAATTTTAGATCCAAGCTAAGCATCTCCCACTTTGGGGATTTTAACAACAAATTGCCATTGTGCTAGGGTGGGGGTTTAAGCTCCAAAAATCGAACAAGAGTGTTCTTTGGAACATGTGTGTCACCTGCTGAAGCATGATGAAAAAGTGTGATGGACAGACAGAAATGTAAAACTGATCCCTATGTGTCACCTCTGCTTACAACAGGTGACACAATAATATCAATTACACTGGGTCAGCCCATCACCTTCCCCGTGGGACAAAAGTATTTACACTTGCATACCTGCAATAAGTTTAAACATGTTTCATAATGTTGTCTCCTTAACAATGTATCACTATGAGAAGCAATGGAAAGTACCCTGATCAAACAGCAATTCATGGAGTGATCTTGTATAATATTAGTTCTTAAGAATTTTTCTCACAGCTAGGCTCTTATGGTGAAGAGTTTATCCTTCATCTCATGAATATTCAAGTACAAATTTATGACTTAATGATTACTAATTTACTAAACATTAAATGGTATATGTAGGCAATGTAGAATCTGAGCTACAGTATTGAATAGCTTATAATGAGCCCTGGAGGATCTGTCTGATCTGGGACTGTTGTCTTTACCAAGGTGTCAAAATGAGTCTTTATGAGGTAAGGGCTGAATAAAATTAAAAACTTATATGTCAATCTTTCCTCCAGTAAAAATAATAATGACAAGAAATAAAAACATGTTTTTCTCATGACACTTATCATGATTTACAAGAAAGGCACTCAAAACCCTTGGTAGTTGAAATTGGCACTCATAAGTATTGGCTATTTCATAAAGACGAGAAAAACAAGGAAGGTTCAAACCACTTTAAAACTATAAAGAAACCTTTTGCAGCTCCCTATGTATTCAAAACTGAGTATAAAAAATATATATATTTCAGAACCAAGTAGGAATTTGACTGTTTTACAACTAAGTGTATAAGTGTCTGGTACTTTTACTCTACATTACATACCCTCAAAACACAATGTTGTACTGAAACAAAGACAACCATACTGCTAAATTAGAAAATAATAAAATTTCAACTGAAGTTTTGAGAGTCATGTAGATTTTCAGATGAAAGTCACAAATGTAAATTCCAAGCATCTGGCTTTGATCATGATTGCTGAAATGCTTGTTTCTGTTCCCATACACGAAAAGTAACAGTTTACAGGTTCAGAAGTAATATGTCCTTAGAAATATACTGAAGCACAAAGTGTACAAATTAAGACTGAAAAATATGAAGCACTTTCATCATCTTATACCATTTCACTTGAAATAGACCTGAAGGCACAGTAATCAGACAATGCATGCTATAAGGAATCAGCTGATTATACCCTCCCTCCCCAACAAGACTTTGCTGTCAAATTGTTAGGCTGAAGTATCATCATTGCAACAGTATTTTGGTTTTATAAGCAACATGCAGTTCACTACAGGGCCAGAAAACCCATTGTCCAGAGGCACCGTCCTACCTCAAGTGGGCTGGAACCCTGCCAGGACCAGCACCTGGGTCAAGCCACCGATCTACCTCAAGTGGGCTGGAACCCTGCCAGGACCAGCACCTCGGTCAAGCCACCGATCTACCTCAAGTGGGCTGGAACCCTGCTAAGACCAGCACCTGGGTCAAGCCACGATCTCTCAATGGACTGGAACCCCCAGCACCGAGTCCTCAAATGGACTGGAACCCTGCCAGGACCAGCACCACAGCAAGGAGGATTCAAGGGTTAGTAAGTCAGCAACTATAACCACCACTATAAAGTTACTAAAACTAAATCTGGTATATTAAAACAATAGTACTTCAATTTATTCCTATGTTTCAAAATAGTCCCATCACGGAGCTACATTAAATGGAGTGGAAACTGTGACGTCACACAGTTAAACTCTATGTCCGCGGGTTACTCGATGTAGTATATGCTTGATTTGATGCATCCTGGGAAAAAATTGCAGAGTGACCACCATCTTGAATTTGTGCTGATAATCTTAAACAAGAGGGCCAAGATGGCCCTTGGTCGCTCACCTAAGAAAGATGATTGCTTAAGAAATAAAGATGCTTGAGTGTAAAAGTGAAATCTGGCTTTTTTTTATGGTGAAATGGGCATAACTCCTAAATTTACAAGTCAATATCAGTTATAATTGAACCCGATTGTGAGATTATGGGCATAAACATTGTCTTAAAGTTTAAAAATGATTGTTAAAAAAATGAAGTTGGTAGAGAATAAACAAAGTGAAATCTTGCATTTTTTGTATTAAAAGGGGCATAACTCCTGACCTAAATGACCCACCTCAGCCACAATTGAACTCAATTGAGACATTATGGTCATTAACAATGTCATAAAGTTTGAAGATGATTGCTAAAAAAAGGAAGATGCTAGAGTGCAAACAAAGTGAAATATGGCTTTTTTTATATTAAAAGGGGCATAACTCCTGACCTAAATGACGGATCTCAGCCATAATCAAACTCAATCGAGACTTATGGTCATAAGCATTGTCATAAAGTATGAAGATGATTGCTCAAAAGATGAAGATGCTAGAGTGTAAACAAAGTGAAATATGGCATTTTTTTTAATATTAAAAGGGGCATAACTTCTGATCTAATTGACCAATCTCAGCATTAATCGAACTCAATCGAGACCTTATGGTCATAAACATTGTCATAAAGTTTGAAGATGATCGCTCAAAAGATGAAGATGCTAGAGTGTAAACGTGAAATCTGGCATTTTTTTATATTAAAAGGGGCTTAAGTCCTGACCTAATCAACTGATCTCAGTCATAATCAAACTCAATCGAGACATTATGGTCATAAGCATTGCCATAAAGTTTGAAGATGATTGCTCAAAAGATGAAGATGCTAGAGTGTAAACAAAGTGAAATATGGCATTTTTTGAATGTTAAAAGGGGCATAACTCCTGACCTAATAGTACGATATCAGCCATAATCAAACTTGGCCATGATTTTATGGTTATAAACATTGATATAAAGTTTGAAGATAATTGCTCATGAAATGAAGATGCTAGAGTGCAAACAATGTGAAATCTGGCTTTTTTTTAATTTTAAAAGGGGCATAACTCCTGACCTAATGTTCCGATATCAGCCATAATCAAACTTGGCCATGATTTTATGGTTATAAACATTGTTTTTAATTTTGAAGATAATTGCTCATAAAATGAAGATGCTAGAGTACAAACGAAGATATTGTGGACGACGGACGGACGGACATTCATCGATCCTAAAAGCTCATCCTGAGCACACGTGCTCAGGTGAGCTAAAAATAACAAATAGTATTTGCAAATACGTGAAATATAGGCTGACAAATTGATAAATAGGGGGATTGAGATAGATGAACTAGACATATCTTGTTCTTATTGGCTGATGTTGACACTGTTTAGCGAAGCAGTAAAAATCACTCACGAAATTTAGCCCCTCTTCAAATAGCTAAGGATCTTAATTTATTCAACTGATAGACTAAAACCTTGCATTTTTAGATACCTTATGAAGTTCTAAAGCTCATTTCAATATTCAATACACTTCATTTTTTTTATTTCATTTTATTTTCTTTAATTTTCTGACGCATGTTTATTTCTAATATTTTCTTACAAATTGAATGAAAAATCATCATATTATCTCAAAACATACGTTAAAAAACAAGATTTTCTCTAAAACAATGTTGAAATCTATGAAGCAGATATATTTGTGTTAGTATTTAACTTTGATTTGATAATCCTACCACTTGTTTTCAAGGAAATCTATTTTTTATTGGTCTGTGTTAAATGAATCAATATAAATCTATTAAGAAATGTATCCCTCTCTTCAAACAGTTAAGGATCTATATGTATTTGATCTATATGCAAAAACAATGCATTTTTCGATACATTAGACATTTAAGCTAATTTCAGTGTTAAATACACTTTGTTTTTTGGTTTCATCTGATTTTCTTTAATTTTCCTGATGCATAAGTTCCACTGATATTTTCTAGCTAATCGAATGAGATGTCACAACACAGTCTCGACACAGGATGATAAAAATTTGTTTCTCTCTAAAATGAGGTACGGGAATTTTTAAATAAAACAAAATACTAAAACACACACACATATAGTTAATCGAACAAAACCCACCTTTCACAATTTTTTTCTTCTAATGCTTTACATAACTGCAGATACTTTTTGTCATTTTTTTCCATTCTCGTAGAAATTTTGGCACATTCACAAACACATACCGTAAACACTCATATATTGTGCGCATTCATGTATAGTGCGCATCCCAAATTTGAGGTTCAAAACCTTGATAAAAATCTATTTCCCTTCTATAATGCACACTCATTTTTTGTACATTTGGTTTAGCTGCAGGTGTTTTGCGGATATTCGATTGAACTACAGGTAACAAAAGTTCTACTGCTTCCGAAAGTCAGTCATGCGATGATCATAATTCACACCTCTAGTATCAACATTCAGCTTGCATTATTACATTAATGTTCATTATGGCCAATAGTTTGAGTAATTGCTTTCAAGCATTGACGCATTGTTGTTTGTTTGTTGCAAGTTCCTTTCCAAATGGCATTTATTTCACAATTATATTGAAAGAAATCACAAACAGACAACAATTTTCTGGCAAGTATATACGATAGAGCTTTAATATCAATTTAAAATATGAATACAATTCATACAGACTTCGCTGATCACTGATATGGCTTCCTAGTGGGTGGGGTAAAGTTCGGAAATACAAAGGAAAAACTGAATTCTCATGTATTGTGCACACCCATTCTCAGAAAATGAAGTCATAGAAATGCGCACAATACATGAGTGTTTACGGTATATAGCCGATATATAACTTCAGTTTTAATAACTTCAGAACTCTTATAAACTGAGAAAAAAAATGAAGCATATGGCTATTTCTGCCTTTCCTGAATCAATATTATTTAACACAAACAATATCAGTTTGTCTCAGCCATGATTTGACCAAATATTGATAGAAGTCCACTAGGCAAAGTCACACACCAAATTTCTAAGCTCTGGGTCTTGTGGTTTCTGATATGAGTCTATATAAAATCAAGTAACCCCTGAGGCTGGGCCAATTTTGACCAAAGAGCCATGATTTGAACAAACTTGGTTGAGGTCTACTAGGCCATTTTACACATGACTCCAGGCCTTGTGGTTTCTGACAAGAAGATTTTTCTAGTTTTTCCTATGTAAGTCTATGTAAAACAAGTAACTGGTGTTGTATGCAACACATAAAGTCCCCTACCGGCTCCACCTTGACTCAATATGGTAATCAATCCCATTTTTTGCCATATTTTCACTATTTCCGTTACCATAGCAACCACAATTTTAGTCGAAGAACAAAAATAAAATGATGTGCATAATCTACACATTGCCATCTAGTCATATACCAAGTTTCATCAAGTTTGCTTGCTTAGTTATCGCGGGATCCCATTTTTGCCATATTTTCACTATTTCTGTTACCATAGCAACCACAATTTCAGTTGAAGAACAAAAATAAAATGACGTGCATAATCTACACATTGCCATCTAGTCATATACCAAGTTTCATCAAGTTAGCTTGCTTAGTTATTAAGTTATCGCGGGATCCAGATTTGAGCGGACAGACGGACGGACAGACGGACAGACGGACAGACTGACAGACGGACAGACGGACAGACGGACAGACGGACGGACGGACAGACGGACGGACAGACGGAGGGCAAACCTATAGTCCCCTCCGGTGTGAACACCGGTAGGGGACTAATCAAGTAACCCCTGGGGCGAGGCCAATTTTGACCCCAGGGCCATGATTTGAACAAACTTCATAGAGGTCTATTAAAGATAATGCCACACACCAAATATCTAAGCTCTATGCCTGGCTGTTTCAGAGAAGATTTTTTAAGATTTCACTTCTAAAATATATTTTTATTTCTGTTACCCAGATATGCAATGGACCAAAACCATTTGTACAACTTTGGTAGAACTTCATGCTAGAAACATCACAGGCAAGTTTCATCAAATTTGGCCCAGTGATTTTAGAGGAAATGTTGTTTGAAACAATTGTGGACAAGTCGTCAGTTGTCCAGATGACGGACATCCATGGATCCTAAAAGCTCACATGAGCACTATGTGCTCAAGTGAGCTAAAAAGAACAAGACAGCTGGTTCTGGTTTAAAATTATTACACTTCTGCTACTCACTATTTATATTCTAAGTTACAAATCAATACTTTGATATTTTTGACAAAAATTGAAAGATTGGTTAGCAAATTATTTATTCTAAATAAGGAGGGTTTGAGGATTTGGTTCCTGACTAACTGTGGTATTCTTAGAACAAGAGGGCAAAGATGGCCTTGAAGTTGCTCACCTGAAAAATATTGCCTTCATTGCCTGACTGCTCAACAAATGAATATGTTAGGGTGTAAAACAGCAAATTTGTGTGATGTTCTGATATTTCAAGGGCCTAAAATGTAGATCTATCTGTAAAATACCAGCCATAATCGAACTCAACTGAGATACTTTATCATTGTGTATAATTTAAATGATTACGGGACTTAATAATTACAGATGCTAGCGTGCAAACAAAGTAAAATCTTGCATTTTTGCTGATATCAGAAATACTTAAGTTGGCCAAGAGATCAAGAGATTATGACTAAGATTGTCACCAAGTTTGAAGATGATTAAGAAATGAAGATGCAAATAAAGTGAAATCTCGCATTTTTTTTTATTTTACTTCAAAAGATGGATAACTCTTGAAGGTGATTTCTTAAGAAATCTAGTTGCTAGGGTGTAAACTAACTGTCGACAACAGACCGACAGACAATGGATGTTGGACATTCAATGATCCTCAAATAGCTCATTCTAAGAACATGTGCTCAGATAAGCTAAAATGGGATCAACTACTATTACCTCCACATAAAAAAATGATGGAAACAGAACTGTGCAGCTGTCAAAGTTCAAACAGGTGTGTATTTTGTAAACTTACATCATAACAATCAACAGGTAAGATCAGGTCACCAGAGGGAACCTGCATCACAGACACCATGTGTGGCTGGCTCATCAGTTACTACATTCTTGGTATGCTTGTGGCAAAAGCCAATATATACACTTTCCACCATAGGTGAAAATATTTACATTCATTCAGAACATTGTATGACTACATAGACTTGGATTACAAAATCAGGATGCCTGTTCTTATGAACTGGATATGATCCCTGTCAGATGGTTTTTATATACCTTAGAAAACCTGTTGGAAAAAATAATGCCCCATGTAGCAGTGTAACTTGCAACTCCTGAAGACTAAGATGTCACTGGCAACTCTCATGATATTTTCAGCTGTGTTTTTTTTTGTTTTTGTTTTTTTTCCTACCATTTACTTACCACTATTCAGACAAAGGGAAATAACTCCAGTAACAGAAAAGAAAAAAAACAATACAGAGTTATATTTTGTGTTCATAAGACAGGGAACATTTATTAAGAAATAGTTAATCAACATAATACAATACATTTACACTGACATTGAATGTATATGTATCATTATGCAAACAGTGTTTAACTATCTTCCATCCTTTTCATTTAATAAAACAATAATCATAAGGAATTTTGAATGTAGTTGAGAAATTCTGCATCAAATCTGAGAAAAATAGACACTTTTTCTGATAGGTCTGTTTTAAGAACCCAGGCTACAGAGCAAAAAATGCTGAAAAAAAAGAAAGAAAAGAATATAAATTCTGAAAAGAAAAAAGAGAGGAAACTATCAAGTATTAAATCAAATCTTCGTTATATAAAATACCAAGAACTTAAAACTTTTGGTGAAAGGGACCCTGGACCTATTTAGGGAACAATTTACATTATTCTTTTCTTTCTTTTTTTTCATAATGAATGTAAAATGATTTATCCCTAATCCTGGTTGAGCTGATGTTTTGTATATTCATCTTAAATCTCCGTCTCCAACTGCAGTAAATTCTTGCAATATTTGCTTTCCTTATACTATTCAAACACACACAGACCATAAAATGTTTTTTTTTATTTATCCCAAGATCAATAGCTTAAAAACATCACACCAATGATTTGGTCCTTTTCTGAACAATCCATATATTATGTGTATGCATTGGTCCTCACTTATTGTGATCTCAGATAAAGCAAACACGTGGTTAAAAGGAACGTTTCCGCTAAGTCCTGATTTTCTTCTTTCTTTACCCCATATTAATATCTTTGTTTATAGTGTACTCCCTTAAAGCATTACCTCGGTTAGTAGAAACAGCTTTTCTAGTCCCAACAGGCATTTTCAGTTGTAATTTTAATGTTTATCGCAGACTGTTAAAATGGATTCCATCTTATCTACTTGATAAGCTTGATTGGCACAAAGAAACATGGCAACACTGATCAAGCATGATATGTTGAAGCAAGTAATTGATTAGTAGTTCTTTTATGTGTCTGAAGAATAAAAGTCTCCATTATTATCTTGAAATAATATCTTTTCTTTTTTCTTCCCCTTCCCATAAGATATTTACCTACCAAGTACGAAAACTGTATCTCAATTCTACCAGGAGATATTCTACAGAAACATGTTTGACAACCATCCACCCACCAACCCACCTTACCACCTTTCTAAAAACCAGGATTTTCAGTGAAAACCTGGTTAATAAATATTAAATTATTTAAACTTAGGATTTACTTAAAAAATTATGATAATCAGAATAAATAACAATTCTATCTATCCACTCATTGAGCATTTCAGCTTTTTGCTATTGAATACTGTTCGTTATATAGGTCCTTTATTAAATATCTATTCCTTATATTAGTTCAAGAACTTTGGATATAGCAAAAAAAAAATAATGGTCTCCACGAGTTGCCACAACAGAGTTTTACTATATTCCTAAACCTAGCATGATGTAGCTGACAATGTTTGTGTAATAATTCTGCTGTAGCTGAAGTTTACTATCGCACAACAGTATTTCAGTCATACAGAAACGTCCAGCTAATTACAGGTCACTGATGTACCACTGTTTAGGTGGAGGACTTCCTGACATGAAATATTTGAGGGACCAGCTCTCAGGGTTGTGATACTTTTGTGTATAATAACTATGCTAGCTTATCACTGCAAAACTTATTTCTACTAATCTTTGCCATTTTATACCATTAAACAGAAAAGCATAAATTGAGAGAAATGATTGAGCCCAACAGGTTTTACAGCACTTTCTTCTTGTCTCTCAGATAAAGAGATGTAGCAAACAATGTTAAACGCAATTAGCCTGCCCTGCTTTCATACTGGTGTCATGTGTCATTTTTTTATCTCATGTGGACTAGTACCAAATTACATGATAATCTCATTCTTCCTCTTCAAGATAACATCATTCATCCTGTTCAAGATAATCTTACCCTTGCTGATCAAAACAGAAGCAAATGACAGGTCAAGGGTTATAACCATAAAGTGTATACTGCATGTGAACAAGGGTTCACTAACTCACCTTCCTGGGTCGTGATATCCCCATGTGCTTCTTATGGTTAATACTTATCTTCCATCTACAAAGGATACACAATAAATGAAACAATATCAAACCTGCAAGATATAGCAAGGCTTTATCATAAAAAAAATATAGATGTCATTGGTATTAAATCACATTTCACATGTGGCATACACACTGTTGATACACGTATAATGGATATTGCAGGGAAATCAAGCAAAAGTATCAATGTTAAAGTATCATGCCACATGTCTACAGCATGATACTGCAGTGTGGTAGCACTATATCTGTCTCAAGTAGACATAGTCTCCAAATGGCTGAAATACTGTTTGTGAGATGTTAAACCAAACAAACACATTATTATGTGATGAAATGTTTTACTATACAAAACAAGAGGGCCATGATGGCCCTGAAACGCTCCCCTGAGTACCATTGCTACAACTGATTACAAGGTTTTTAAACAGACAAGAATTCTGATATAACTCAATCTTAAACATTTTAGCCCTGACAATACTACACACCAAATATATAAGCACTGGGCCTTATAGTTTCAGAGGAGAAGACTTAGTGCGGGGTCATTTATCTCCAATGGGCCACCATTTCGAAAATCTTGATAATGAACCATTAGATGATACTACATACCAAAACCAAAAATCTAAGCTCTAGGCCTTATGGATTCATAGTAGAAGATTTTTTTAAAGATTTTCCTATATAACTCTATGTAAAACAAGTGACCCCTGGTGCGGGGGCATTTATCACCATAAGGTCATGATTTGTACAATCTTATTAATGAACCATAAGATGATGCTACATACCAAATATCTAATCTCTAGGCCTTATGGATTCATAGAAGAAGATTTTTTTTAAGATTTTCCTATATAACTCTATGTTAAACAAGTGACCCCTGGTGCGGGGGCATTTATCACCATAGGGTCATTATTTGAACAATCTTGGTAATGAACCATTAGATGATGCTACATACCAAATATCTAATCTCTAGGCCTTATGGATTCATAGAAGATGATTTTTAAAGATTTTCCTATATAACTCTATGTAAAACAAGTGACCCCTGGTGCGGGGGCATTTATCACCGTAGGGCTATGATTTGAACAATCTAGGTAATGGCCCATAAGATGATGCTACATACCAAATAACTAAGCTCTAGGCCTTGCAGTTTTGCAGAAGAAGATTTTCAAAGTTTGCATTTTTAAAATCTATTTTTAGCTCCTGTGACCTACTTTTTTAACCAATCTGAATAATTTGTACAACTTTGATAGAGGGCATCATAAGGATAATTCCTGTGAAGTTTGGTCAAAATCCCTTCAGCGGTTCATGAGGAGATGTTGTTTAAAGCAAATTGTTGACGACGGACGCACGCATGCACGGACGACGGACAAAAGGCGATCACAAAAGCTCACCATGAGCACGTTGTGCTCAGGTGAGCTAAAAAAAGGGATATAACATTTTTTATTCATAGTCATTTTTAAACAAATAAAATTGGAAAACTTATCACTAGGTCACATTTTCTTTACTCTAAGTTCCTCATAAATACATGTATAGCAATATCCGGTATTCCAGTACATGTATAAACAAAGACACAGTGCAGCTGAATTACAACACTATATACAGTGGTCTAATTCTAGATAACTGCACAATATATGATAATTCACCTTAACGTTTTACCTCATGAATATTCATGTGCAAATTTATAACTCAATGAATATTAATTTACTGAAATTTAAATGGTATTTGAAACAATGGTTTTTCTTTGCTGTGCAGACTGTGTAGAATCTTTTATAGCTCATAGAAGAAGCTGTCCAATCTGGATCTGCTCTTTTTGCCAAGGTTTCAAAACACATCTATATGAGATAAATGGTCAGGTCAATTTCAACAAAAATAAAAGTAAATATTTGAGATCCATTTGTTGGATAGTTTTATAATGGACATTTTGTGTTACAATGGGGTGCATTATAATGAAGGTATCTGCTGGAAAAGGTTATACTGTTGATATTGATTGCTTTGTTGTATTGTAGCTTACCATTGCCATGACATTTTTATAGTCATACAATAGCTACGCATGCGGGCGCTATGAGACTCGTCTGTTTTTGCTAACGTTACATATTTTTGTTAAATTTAAAAAAGTTGACTTTGAAAATCACAATTAAAACTGTAAGCCTTTAAATGCAAAGTTGAAGTATCATACCCTTTAAATTTGACCTTTGACCTTGAAGGATGACCTTGACCTATGCATGGAATAGAATGTATACAACAAAAAGACGTAAAATATGCAAATAAAACATCACAACTGCTAATCCATTGAGTTTCTGACAATCAACACAAAACTGTCAAAAATAAAAATGCTCTTTTTTATCTGCCTAAAGATCATGACCAAAAAAAAAATCACACCTGCACAGGTTCATATGATGACAATCCAGTATACAAAGTTTTAAAAAAAAAAGATATATTGAAAAATGACAAAGAAATATCTGTTTTAAAAGTTGTCCAATTATGGCAAAATAAGTTAGAAAGTCAAGGTCGATAGATAAAATATTGAGGTATATCTGATTAATCCTTGTCAAGATGAATATACATACCAAATATAAAAGATGTATGTTAAATAGTAGAAAGTGATGGCAAACATTAAAGTTTTTTGTTAAACATTTCAAAATAGGTCAAAGTTCAAAGGTCAAAGTGAAAAGTCCAAAAG
Organism: Solen grandis; assembly: GCA_021229015.1. Classification (NCBI taxonomy): domain Eukaryota; kingdom Metazoa; phylum Mollusca; class Bivalvia; order Adapedonta; family Solenidae; genus Solen; species Solen grandis. The sequence goes on along the minus strand of CM037787.1, from coordinate 30,646,063 downwards.
CGTAACATTGAAGGAAAGGTCTTGCCACAAGGAATTCACATGTGAAATATCAGTGCCCTGTTGGTAACGGTTCTGAAATGACAGGCATATTAAAGTTTTCAGAACATACATCAGAATAAGTCAAAGGTCAAGGTCGATAGATGAAATATTGAGGTATGTCTGAATAGCCCTTGCAAAGATGAATATGCATACCAAAAATAAAAGTTGTATATTGAATAGTAGAGAAGTTATGGCCAACGTTAAGGTTCTGGACGAGGACGACACCTGACGACAACGACAACGCAGACGAAGGAGTTACGACAATAGCTCATATTTTTTTCTTCAAAAAACAGACGAGCTAATAAACTAATATTAGTGGGGAGACAACCTCAAGAACAAAAATGAATAATCAGTCAACTTCACACCAGCTGGTGGGCTTCTTCACATGAAATATTCAAGTGGTCAGACTGTGACTTGAACCAACAGCATGGACGGACTGTAGAAAGATAGTAACTAACAATCAAAAGGAAAAAAAAAAATAGGAACTCACCCATCTGAATGGACAGTAATACACATGACTAACTTAACAGTATCTCAACTAACAAAATGGATAGTAACATAAGAAAATAAATCACCTTAAATGGATAGTGACTGATCCCACTAAATGTACAGTAACTCACCTGTCTAAATGTACAGGCTGGGCTGATATAATTTGATCTACCACCTCGTTTACAGCAATATCTGGGTCATGTCCTTCACCCCAACCAAGGACACGGGCAAGGTCATTCCCTGTCCCCAGGGGCAGTATACCAACTTCAGGAGGAGTCTGAAAAAATATTCAGTTAAACATAAAGAAGTTTCACATGACAGTTCTTAAAGTCAACAGCAACACTTTTGATTAATTTACAAACAAGTTGATGCCCAGAAAATGTCATGGCAGAATGACAACTCCCAGGGTTCACACACATCACATCTCAACCTAATTCATCATATGTCTTCAAATCCATTACTGACAACTTCATAAAACAGATCCCCTGATGATGTTAATACAAATTAATGAAGACTTTTTAATCTTAAATATTTTAAAATGTTGTTAAAACTAATCCTGTCACTTTAGTAGTTGACAATTATCAATGATTTCTGAATATCTGATACTTTCAATGTTTTTAAATTCATCAGGAGATCACTCAAGGGACAACAGCAACAGCAACGGGGGGTGCATTATAGATCCAGAACTGACTTCACTAAATGGATTCCCAGACTTAAAGACAGGAAATTAAAACTGATTTAAGCTGATTGTAACTACACCTGCAGTGGCATGTAAATATCTGTGGATGCCAGGATCTGTGATATGTATTCCAGCCCACAGTTCGTGATGATACTGAATATAATACTTATACTCTAACTTAACCCTTTCCCTCATATAGACTCATTTTGACGCCCTCAATAGGTATCACATAAAGCCTGATCTGCAGAAAACCACAGTTAAACCTTACCAAATTTAATTACAAAATCCTCATTTCCAGACCACTGAGGAGCAGCGAACAGCATAAAACCTGATCAGCCTGCGAGTTACTCGCAGGCTGATCTGGTTTTATGTTGTTTGCATAGGTCTTTTCATGGTTTCCTCTATGAGGAAAAGGGTTAAATATGATCATTTTGCTCAAATAAGTTTGATCTACAAGCCATTACCAAGTCTTTAAAGCACATTCTCAGGTAAGTCAAATTCAGTACTCAATTCAATGCTTGAGACAGTGTTTGAGAACACTCCAACATACTCAAACATAAGCTTGAGCAAGATTTATCAGAGAGATTTGGTATATCATGGCTGTTGGGGATCAAAGTCGGACTCTCTAACTACTCATCCACTGGGGCCAGATTTTATTCTAACTTTATACTCACTGAAAGACAAAGTTAATCACTGACTTAAGCATAGCATAAATTTCAGAAGAAAATAACTGTAATTTAGATTTTTCAGAAATTAAAAGCCAGTAAGGCTGGATCTAAACCACATGCAGTGTAGTATTTATTTCCTCTACACTGCAATTAATTGCTTAACAAGTATCAGGGCTCTTAATGATTCTAGTTTCGCTCTTTGACTCACAATCTCATGTTTTTCTGAGCAGTTCCTGCATAGATTTATATAAGAAGGACTACAACTTTAAGTCAAATCTTTCATGGTAAAGGACTCTAGTTTCCAGAGTCCTAGCAAGAACCCTGAGTATACCAATTCACCATCACGACTTGACTTTAATCAGCCAATCACAACCAGCGTACCTTAAGCTTTAGGTTTTCTATTGCACTCAGGACCCAACCCACTGACCCGTCTCCACCGCAAACAAGGATTCGGAATGTGATGTCCGGCAAAAGATGGCACCATTCCAGCGCATTTTCTGGCTTCATGTCATGCAAATCTATCACCTGAATTACAAACATAGCATTTTTAACCTTTACCTCATGAATATTCATGTACAAATTTATGACTTGATGAAATTCAATTTATGGAACTTTGAATGGTACATGTATAAAAGTCAAAGGCAAAATATTTATTGGCAAATACAAGTCATGTACATCTCCAAAACCAAACATAGTTAATCTTTGGCATAACAAGAAATAACAGGATAATGAAATAACAAATATGTGTATATGACACAATGGTTTGTGCAGACTACATTGAATCTGAACCACAATATTGAATAAGCAAACAGAAGGAACCCTGATCAGACAGCTCCTGAAAGGGTCTGCACTGTTGGCCAAGGCTACAAGACATGTCTATATCCTTTGCGCACCTGTAACCTAGTGAAAAGGGTAAAAAAAAAACATTGCCCAGAAATGGGCCAATCTAGACAGTGAATGCCTGTCACATATTTAAACAGGTAAAATATTTTCTTTTTAAAACCAGACCCAATTTTAGTGTAGGAACCCTGACAATAATTAATTTTATAAAAAATAATTGCCAAATTGATGTATTTAATTTTATTAAAATGACTTAAAATGTAATTTGATATTCAAGTTATATTTATACCTGTAAGCGTTTCCATTTGTTAATTTAAAGTTTCAATTTTCTGGTGATATAGGATATATTGATTTTAATCAGAAAAAAAAATCAATAAAATGTAAATTTGCATATTTTGATCAATAATTCAAATTACATAAAAAAAAATTAATTGAATAAAATCTTTTTTAGCATGTTTGAATGTTTATTTTTATGATTGCTGTGTGTTATCAAATGACAGATCATTAGAATAAGGTATTTAAAATAATTGATTATATTATCTTTGAATTATTAATCATTATTGATTATCTCATTTTACCCATTTTTACACTACAGGTGTTTTGATATTTAACAACAAGGGTCACAGGACTGCCACAAAATACGCCAATCACAGTATGGGGACTCTCAGAAATAGCTCAGAGAAACAAGCTATTGTCTCCTAAATCCCATTAGTTAATGAATGTTACTTATTAAAACAATCATGTTGAAACATTTCCATTAATTTGAAGGAAAATGTCTCTTTTGACTTATTCAAGTGTTCAAGTCCAAATTACATGATTTTGCTAGGTATTGAACTTAGCCAATATTTTACAACTATTCACATTTCTTGCAATTTTGGTCAAGATCAGAAAAGAATGCCTAAAACTGGATGGTGTTGTCAGATCTGTAAAAAAATTCAAAGAGTTGGTCTATGAATACATGTAGCTAAACTTTTCTTAAAGTAGTTACATGCTTAATTTTGGTTCATAAACAAGAACAGTTTAGGGGACAAATAATGAAGACAAAGACCAGAGAGCTGTAATAGGAGTGATTGGATTCTGCAATGTTGCTGAAAAGATAAAAAATCTTGATTTTTCAAAAAGTATTTTTGAAAAATCATCTTTGAAATGCTATTCTACTGATATGGATTGTTCCTGTGAAGAAAATGGAAGGTGCTTTTATTTTTACAGGCTTAAATGGCTTCTGCAATGGAATGTCATTCACGTGATAATGCTGAATATCGAACTCATCCGCGATTTTATGGCCATGCACATGTGTGGAAAGTTTGAAAAGGATTGGTCTAACGGTATTGAAGTTAGAGCCAAGACAATCACAATTGCAAGTATTTTGTGTACGTCAAGGGCCATAACTTCTAAGTCATTCACGCGATAATGCTGGATATTGAACTCATCCGCGATATTATGGCCATGCACATGTCTGGAAACTTTGAAAAGAAATGGGCAAACTGTATTGAAGTTAGAGCCCGGACAATCACAATTTCAAGTATTTTGTGTATGTCAAGGGCCATAACTTTTAAGTCATTCACGCGATAATGCTGGATATCGACCTCATCCGTGATATTATGGCCATGCACATGTGTGAAAAGTCTGAAAAGGATTGGGCTAACGGTATTGAAGTGAGGGCCTGGACAATCACAATTGCAAGTATTTTGTGTACGTCAAGGGCCATAACTTTTAAGTCATTCACACGATAATGCTGGATATTGAACTCATCCGTGATATTATGGCCATGCACATGTGTGAAAAGTTTGAAAAGGATTGGGCAAACTGTATTGAAGTTAGAGCCCGGACAATCACAATTTCAAGTATTTTGTGTACGTCAAGGGCCATAACTTTTAAGTCATTCACGTGATAATGCTGGATATCGAACTCATCCGTGATATTATGGCCATGCACATGTGTGAAAAGTTTGAAAAGGATTGGGCTAACGGTATTGAAGTTAGGGCCTCGACAATCACAATTTCAAGTATTTTGTGTACGTCAAGGGCCATAACTTTTAAGTCATTCACGCGATAATGCTGGATATCGAACTCATCCGCGATATTATGGTCATGCACATGTGTGAAAAGTTTGAAAAGGATTGGACTAACGGTATTGAAGCTAGAGCCCAGACAATCACAATTTCAAGTATTTTGTGTACGTCAAGGGCCATAACTTCTAAGTCATTCACGCGATAATGCTGGATATTCACATAATACACCCCATCTTAAGATGGGCATATAAAAACTGATTACATGCTTTACTGAACTACACACCTGTAATGTTAAAAAATGTATTTTTAACCATGTCCAACATTTATCTTATGTTATACCAAAATATTTAACATTCGTAAGTGTCCTGTATGGTGCATAATAGCCTTTACATGTTTTCACATGCTTCAGTAGTTCCATTGTGTCCACAAATGAAGGTTGAGTCCAGTGCTGAAAAACAGCGACAACCAAAAAAAAAACGTATTTCAGTTAATTTCAACGTTGTTCAACATACTTTTTACTAACAAGAGGGCCAAGATGGCCCTGTGTCGCTCACCTGATTAAGATGGCTGTGTTAGGCAAAATGACAAAAAATCTGGCATCTAAAGTGTTTTTCTTACATTTGACTAAGTGGCCTACTTTTTGACCCTATGTTGCCCAGTTTTAAATTCATCCGAGATTTGATGTAAACAAACATTCTGACCAAGTTACATTAAGGTTAGTCTAAAACTGTAATCTCTAAAGTGTTCACAAGGTTTTTCTAAGATTTGACCGGGTGACCTAGTTGTTAACCCAACATGACCCAATTTCAAACTTATCCGACATAGCATAAAGACAAACATTCTAGCAAAGTTTCGTGAAGATTGAGCCAAAAATGCGGCCTCAAGCATATTCACAAGATTTTCCTAATATTTGACCTGGTGACCTAGTTTTTGACCCCACATGACGACCAAGTTTCATGAAGATTGGGCCAAAACTGTGGCCTCTAGAGTGTTCACAAGCAATTGTTGACGACGGACGACGCACGACGGACAAAAGGCGATCACAAAAGCTCACCCGAGCACAAGTGCTCAGGTGAGCTAAAAAAAACGCCAATTCACATGTTGGGTTTTAAACCTGCAAAAAAGGCACCAGTCTCATAACGTTGCAGGGAAACTGCTGTTAAGATTAGCCCATTTCTGAGGCTGATTGGAAACTATTTTCACATTCGAGGTCACTGTGACCTTGACCTTTGACCAAGTGACCCCAAAATCAAAAGGGGTCATCTACTAGTTAAGGCCAATCACCCTATAAAGTTTGAGGAATGTGGGCCCATGGGTTCTTCAGTTATTGAAGTGGTCTACCGATTGGACCAACCAGCCATCCAATCGACCTACCGACCGACATTTGCAAAACAAGATGCCCCCTCTTCTTTGAAGGGGGGGATAAAAAATATGACAGTTTGACCACATTTCATTGTAATCTACCCATATCAATGGCACAAAACGAGTCACCTTCCAGGTTCACTTGGGGATGGGGAGATTTTCTCCACCTCAGGGTCTTAATTGCTTGCCAAACAATGTAAGCTGTGCATATTTTCGCACATATACCAGTGGTTTGCTTTCTGATTGAACTGCTCTCGAAATTGATTTACAGTTGAAGAATCTTATTTAATATTTGCATTTGAAAATTCATAAACCTACAATTAATAAGTCAAGTGATGGAATGACTCATTTCTGTTATTAACTTTATACTGTGTACGGTATGATTGAGAGTAGAGTATGTGAGATGTAAAACAGAGTGATCTCCCTTAGGTGTAATACTAGAATTAGACATTTTAAAATGTTTACTTTAAATAGCAAGGTAAGCAAGCACAGAAATCTTCATTAAAAAAAAAAATATTTTTGCATGTGTGCAAGAGCAAGTCGATTCACCAGATTGTACATGAATATATCGAGGGCTCAGCGCAAGGCTATTCTAACTAGGTTTTCAGTAATTTTACAGGAGAAGGTAAAAATGTTCTCATTTATAAAAACAAAAATATATTTTATTTATTTTCTTACATAAGAATTTTATATCATATACAAGTTTTATTTATATTAAAACTTCTTAAAAATATTAAAAGGTTTTGTAATATTTTAAATTTTAATGACTTGGAATAGTTTTGCATAAAATTTTGGATCATGTAAGATTATATTTTTTGTGCAATACTATGCCAACTAGAGATAGAATAGTTTTGCACTACTACAATTCAGATAACTTTATGTAAATGTATGGAAAGTATTCTAACTCCATTGTTTGAGGAATCATGAAAATTAAAATTAAGTTTATTTTGACATAGTTCTGTTTAGTGTTTTGCTTAGCTAACCCTTTACCTGTTTCAGTGATCCATAAAAAGACCTATGCGAACAGCATAAAACCAGATCCGGCTGTGAGTAACTCGCAGGCTGATCAGGGTTTATACTGTTTGCTGCTCCTCAGTCTTTTGGAGATGAGGTATTTACCATCAAATTTCATAAAGTTTAACTATGGTTTTCTGTAGATCAGACTTTATTTGGTACCTATCAAGGGTGCTAAAATGTGTTTATATCATAAAGACACGTTTTACCACCCTCAATAGGTACCTTAAAAAGCACGAAAAAGCCACAGTTAAGCCTAATAAAATTTAATGCTAAAAAATTAATCTCCAAATTACTAAGGAGCAGCAAACAGCATAAAATTAAATTTATATAAACAAATTTTACTTTTCAAAATCTAAATTGAGTTAGAATAGTTTTGCGCAAAAATATTATTTCAAATATATCTGTTTTTCATGCAAAACTATTCCAACTCAAGTTGGAATAGTTTTGCATTTACTAAATGATACTTATGAATAGAACAATTAAAATTTAAATCTTTATACAATCATATCCATGAGAAAAAACATATTTCGGAAAAATATGTAGTTAGAATAGTTTTGCGCTGAGCCCTTGATATGCTGATTGCATGAATAAACAAGAGGACTTATATCGCTCACTTGAGTACCACCACTCTTATGCAAAGACAACCTTATATATTATTATGGACCATAACTTTCAAGGCATAATAATCCTTGGTTTATTATCATTATGTATACATCTGATCAAGATTTCTTCTTAAATGTAGATGCTAGAAAGCAAACAAAGTTAAATAGGACATTTTTTATACTTCAAGGGCCATAATTGGAGATAGTTGTCCAATACCAAGTCAGGCTTGGCAAGACAATAGTCATTAATCTGTACTAAAACATTTTGAAATCTGGCCAGTAGTTTTGAAGGAGATGATTTTTAAAGTTTTCTTTTTTTCTTTCTGTTGCCATGGCAACCAGAGTTCTACATTGATCAAGTTTATTTTAGCAACTTTTGAGAAGGTTTACCCGGGGATCAACCCTACCAAGTTTAATCAAATTCTGTCAAGCGGTTCAGAGATGTCATTTAAAGTTTTCACTATATATATTTTAGGCAAATAAGCCCCGCCCTTGGCAGCCATTTTTTTTTAATGGATCAAAATAATTTTAGCAATCTTGGTAGAGGGTTACCCAAGGAACATCTGTAATAAACATTTTGAAATCTGACAAGTAGTTTCGAAGGAGATGATTTTTAAAGTTTTCATAATTTCTTTCTATCTGTTGCAATGGCAACCAGAGTTCTACATGGATCAAATTTATTTTAGCAACTTTTGTGAAAGTTCACCTAAGGATCATCCCTGTCAAGTTAAATCAAATTCTGCCCAGCAGTTTTAGAGAAGATATCGTTTAAAGCAAATTGTTGATGCTGGATGACAGAAGACGACGGATGAAGGGTGATCACAATAGCTCACCTTGAGCATTTCGTGCTCAGGTGAGCTAAAAATATGTTATTTTTAAAAGAAAAAGGTATACTTCAACTTTAATTTTTCAGTATAGTTCATTTAACAGTTACTTGGTGCATACCTAGATCTTTATTGACAAGGAATATCTTTTAAACAAGAAATCTGCAGACAACCCTGCATCTGCATGGTAAAGCAGTTAGCCAAGGAGAATGAGGTATTATGGGACAGGACTTGTTTAGTATGCTTAATAAGGAAAGTAATTTCTTCAGTAATACCCATTAAAACAGTCGCACCTGTCATAAAACTTCCTCAAATTTGGTAGGTAGGTTGGTAGCATATAGAACTTTTATTTTGCAACTGAAGTGCCTTCCCTTTAAGGGTGCATACAAGTTCATGGTATGTATCGAAGACCGGTATCATATCGAGTGTTTGTATATCAAACGAATATCAATACAAAACTGAAACAGATGTCCTTCATTTTCTAAAAGTGAAAATTAGTAAAAACATTTGATTCTTTCAGCGAAAAAGCTCTTCCTTCCTTGATGTTTATTTGCAGATTAAAAACTTTCCTGAGTACTTTCCCTTGTTAAATATGTATGTGTAAATTACTGGACTGGCGTTCGGGACACATATGGGAGACTACTCCACTTGTCGCACTTCAAAGGCCATAACTCCAGGCCTAAAAGGTGGATATCAGGCATAATCGAACTTGGATGAGAGGTTATGGCCATAAACATTGTCATAAAGTTTGAAGAAGATTTGTTTAGAAATGAAGAAGCTAGAGCATACATACACAAAGTGAAATCTGGCATTTTTTATTGTTCAAGAGCCATAACTCCAGACCTAATCAAACTTGGCTGAAAGATTATGGCTATAAACATTTTCATAAAGTTTGAAGAAGATTGATCAAGAAATGAATTTGCTATAATGTAAACAAGAAAATATTGATGGACAACGACTGACATTGACTAACCACAAAAGCTCATCTTGAGCAATTTGTGAAACTGAAAATGATCTTGTTAACCTTAAATTATCAAAGAAGAATTTTTGCAACATTCGTGTGTGACTTACCTGAGCTGGGTTCAGGACGTCTCTAAATGTACACAGGATTATCTCCCCTTCATTATTTCCACTTTTTCTGTTGCCCAGCACTATCAATGGACGCCAATTGTCAATGTCTGGCTGAGTTGCTTTGGCAACCACAAGATGCCTTCGACCTTTGATACCTACCCTTTTCAGCTCAACACAGTGTGGCGGTACGATGATTTGTTTATATCGACCAAAGTCACAAACCTGCTCATTCTGACTGCAGTCATCATGAACAGTCCTCTTGCACCAAACACATCGCCGATCACAAATCTGAGGCAGAGTTCCACACTCCTTCCTACACACACAACAGAGACTGTACATGGGCAGATTGCCCTTCACCCACTGGTGATAAGTTATCTCCCCTTTAACAGAGGATGGTTTGCATGGCAATCGCTTGTTGGCCTCTTTCATGTTGTGGTCCTCCACACAAATACCACAGGAATCACACCTAGCTCCATGCTTGATGGGATAATTGCCTATGTTACAATAGGTAGATTCTTGGAAAAAGTCTACCATGACCCATCGGTGACCTTTAGCAATGTCACGGACAAGAACATCATAGTGCATTCGCCGGTAATGACGATACAGCTGCATTAGAATAAATACCACGACCAGCATGGCCATAACAACTGGTACTGCACCCATCTGTCAACAAAAAATAATTTAAAATTTCCTTTAAATTAGCCAAATATTTTTTAAATCAATGCATGATATCCATAAGGATTTATATGAATGAATTTATTTCCCTATTCAATATTGACAGTACTACCTCTTTGTTATTGAATATGAATGAAAATGAAATGTCAAACATTTCTTTTGTTAAGTGAATTCTGTTATAATACATGCAGAACATTTATGTTTCCCCTGCTTCAAAGTGTAATGCTGTGATAATATCAATACCAAACATGCTTGAATAAATAACCAGATTAGAAGTGAAGGTGAATTCATTTCCCATATTCAGAACAAGAGGGCCAAGATGGCCGTTGATCGCTCACCTGAGAAAGATGATTGCTTAAGAAATAAAGATGCTAGGGTGTAAACAAAGTGAAATCTGGCTTTTTTATGGTGAAAAGGGCATAACTCCTAAATTAACTAGTCACTATCAGTTATAATTGAACCCGATTGCAAGATTATGGGCATAAACATTGTCTTAAAGTTTAAAAAAGATTGTTGAAAAAAAATGAAGATGGTAAAGAGTAAACAAAGTGAAATCTTGCATTATTTGTATTAAAAGGGACATAACTCCTGACCTAATTGGCCCATCTCAGCCACAATTGAACTCAATTAAGACATTATTGTCATTAACAATGTCATAAAGTTTGAAGATGATTGCTCAAAAGATGAAGATGCTACAGTGTAAACAAAGTGAAATCTGGCATTTTTTTAATATTGAAAGGGGCTTAACTCCTGACCTTATTGACCGATCTCCTCCATATTCAAACTCAATGAAGATTTTAGAGTGTAAAAAAAGGATTTTTTTTATATTAAAAGGGAATTTTTAAGATGATTGCTCAAAAGATGAAGATGCTACAGTGTAATCAAAGTGAAATCTGGCATTTTTTTAATATTGAAAGGGGCTTAACTCCTGACCTTATTGACCGATCTCCTCCATATTCAAACTCAATGGAGACATTATGGTCATAAGCATTGTCATAAAGTTTGAAGAAGATTGCTCAAAAGATGACAATGCTATAGAGTGTAATCAAAGTGAAATTTGGCATTTTTTTATATTAAAAGGGGCTTAACTCCTGACCTAATTGACCGATCTCAGCCATAATCGAACTCAATCGAGACATTATGGTCATAAGCATTGCCATAAAGTTTTGAGATGTTTGCTCAAAAGATGAAGATGCTAGAGTGTAAACAAAGTGAAATATGGCATTTTTTTAATATTAAAAGGGGCATAACTTCTGACCTAATTGACATCTGCCATATCAACTCAATGAGACATTATGGTATAAGCATGCCATAAGTTTGAAGATGATTGCTCAAAAGATGAAGGTGCTAGAGTGTAAACAAAGTGAAATCTGGCATTTTTTTAATATTGAAAGGGGCATAACTCCTGACCTAATTGACCAATCTTAGCCATATTCAAACTCAATGGAGACATTATGGTCATAAGCATTGCCATAAAGTTTGAAGATGATTGCTTAAGAAATAAAGGTGATAGAGTGTAAACACTAAAATTATTGACGCCACACGACGCACGACACACAGACGGACGACGGACACTCATGGGATCACAATAGCTCACCCTGAGCTTTGCTCAGGTGAGCTAAAAAGGGCCAAAGTGGTACATGATCATCATGGTACAGCAAGACTACATGGTCTTTGTTTTAATACAGTACCAATGGACATGTGCCATTGATGGCCCAGGTGGCCCCTGGCATCCGCAATCTACATCCACAGTATGTATGCTGTTTATGATATGTAATGATTGTAATACTGGTAGGTAACTTATGGTGATTCACTGTGAAAGTAAATCTGATCATCTCAAGTACTGTACCAACCAGAACAGAAACCTGAAATGATATCGTGATCACTGATGATGATGACGATGATGATGATGATGACAATGTTCTACTGCTGAGAAGTACATTAAACAATCATTTATATAGACATCAATTAGATATACCATGTCAGATGTGCCATTTAATCTCTACCAAGATCCGCTCCGGTTATTTTATTCTTATTGGCCTCCTCTCCACCAATACAAAAAAAAAATAACTGGAGCGGATCTCAGAAGAGATTAATGTGCCATTATTATCTGTAGGAGGTAAACACAATACAGGGTGTTTTCAAAAAGTATCCGGAAAACTGCCATAACTTTTTTATTGATATGATTATTAGAAAAAAATCTCATAAAAGGTTACATTAATATATTTTGAACTTAATCAGAAAGCAAAAATGATACAAAATGCACTGATACAATTCCACAGTCACTATGGCAACGTAGGGTAACACTGAGTGGGGCAACTTACTCATGAAAAGAATATGGCATCTGTAAAGACTATCTGACACATCTAAAATTATTTCTTCCCAAAATATTTTCCTTTGCACAATACACCCATCTCCCACCTACGGATCCACTTGTTAAAGTATGACCTGAAACGCTTCTGTGCAATTTTACGGGTTGTTTCCAAAACAACCTCCTAATTGTGTCCTCTTTTCCTGACGTTGCCCATGGACGTCCAGATCTTGGGCGGTCAGCAACATTGTGTATAGGGCTGTCATGAAAGCGATGAACCATCCATATATGTTGGTTTTCTTCCCTTTATTTTTGTTCTAAGTCCCAATGATCATGGGGAGCATCTCTGATTTCGTTTTACACATTAATATACAAAACATTAGGGGATTGAGCTTTTCTAATCTCTACTGAGATCTGCCAGCGGAGGCCAGAACGAAAAATATAACCGGAGCGGATCTCAGTAGAGATTAACCGGAGCGGATCTCAGTAGAGATTAGAGCTTTTCTAGATATCTGTCCATGACATTACCTAAGCCTTCAGAAAAGGTCTTAGCAGCGGTCTGTACATTTTGGGCAGTTTTTGACGTTGGGAATATGTATATGATTATGTGATGTTTAAAGACAAGTAAACATGTGAAGATTAGCAAAACTTGCCCTGTTCAACGTTACCAAACGTTGCCATAGTGACTGGATTTTGCATGAGTGCAATATGTTTGCTTTTCTCTTTCAGATTAAGTTCAAAATATATCAAAGTATCAATTTTGAAAGTTTTATTCTAATAACCATATTAATAAAAAAAAAAGGTTATGGCACTTTTCCTGATTCGAACACCCCTCGTATGATCTTCCATACGACTTCTACCAACAGTAAACATGACTTACATTCACTTTGCGATATTTCCTATTTGTCAACAATGAAGCGTTCACTCAAGCGTTTTCACAAAACCCACACTCGCCAACAATGTGTCAAGAAACTTTAACATAATTTTGAAATGGGACGCATGCGATTTATTTATAGAACAAACAAGTCCGTTCTTTTCTACTGTACGTACCAATTTAGATTAAATTTAAGTACACGTTATTCTGTATTCGCAAAAAAGGGCCCGAAAGTAGGGTATCCCGTTTGATTAACCATGTAATTTACAAAAATAGTAATTCCATGTCATCTTCTGAATTGTCACCGACAAGAATATCCAACATAAACACATGAAGGGGAATAACTCTAAATGGTTAAATGGTTGTATAATACAAATTCTTAAGAAATTTCAATCTTACGGATAGATTTAACTCTTCAAGAAAAAGAGGGTGATTAAATGCAATTAAATTTCAAAATGTTACTATTAATATAAAAAGAAGAATAGACCTGTATCATAGGGGAAAAAAGCTTGTGCCAATACCGCACGCTCCTAATTTGTGTAAAATTTAGTGTAGTTTATCGATTCCACCATGTGCGCACGATTTTACGTCAACAACTCCATGTCGGTCCCTCCATGTCATCACAAAAGACGGTGTCGTTTAGTTCTATATAAACTATGTTTGTCTTATGTTTGGCCATCTTTTAAATAAAATTGGATTGATTTAGAATCACAATGTTTCTGTGGGACTTGATACGTAGTTTTCTGTCATATTTTGGTAAGAAATATATTTACTAAATATTAATTAACTCACAGACATGGTAAATATGTCTGATTAACTGTACTGTATAAAAAAATGCGCAAAAAAAGAAGTTATTAAGGCTATTATCTGTGTTTTATAGGTCTTATACGATTTCAATTAATTCTCTTACGGTAGAGACTATAACTATACATTATTATTAAGACACTGATGAGACAAAAGAAGAGTTTATATTTAATGATCAGCCATTATAAGTCATTATATAATTTTAACGTATGCTACGCTATTTTGTAGGATTCGCACGAGATGCCAAACTGCTAATCATCGGCCTAGATAATGCTGGTAAATCTACACTTTTGGACCGGCTAGCCAGTGGTCGCCTCGTACAGAACCCTCCCACATTTCAGTCACGTAAGTAAGCCTATGTACAGCTTATTAGATGTTATGTTTTAAGTCTGAGATTCGACACACTCATTCTTAATAAAACAAACATTGGCGTAGCTTCCTACAGGCACTGTAGGCACGTGCCTACACTTTCTTCTGAAAAATGAATAGATAAATAAAAATGCCAAAAATACAATAAAACTTGAGGGGGGGGGGGGGGGGCGTGTAAATTGAAAAAATCCGAATACAGATTCTGAGTGAGTAAAAAACACAAATCAGTAAGGTGTATTCAATAACTTTAAACCTGAATATATTTTCTTCCTGTAATAGTAAAACCGCCGTAACGTTTAACTGGGTGTGTTCGAGAAATGTTTTGTGCGGTAGCGAATACCGGTATTACTGAATATGGAAAAAGTTATATGTGAGAGAAGAATTTCTTGGGTTCGTTAAATGTGCTTCGGGTAACAGTATTAAAGCTAAGAGTGCAGTGTTATGATGAAGACCGCTTCATCGCACAGTATCTTGCAAATGTGCCCGAAAATGCATCTCAAGCAATCTTAAGTTAATTTTTCCCGGGCATGTCCCCGGACACCCCACCCCTAGAATGGTGCCAACACTTTTATTTAAGGCAAGCTACGCCCTTGACAAAGAAATGGATGGGATAATTTTTAGAACGGGAAATCAAAAACAGGCATTGTTGACTGATTTGCTTACTAATTTCAATTACCGCAGGTGATTAATTGCGACAGTTTCTGTGATCTCTTCAGACGAGTTATTTTTACACTATTACCGGTGTACAAAACGTTTTAACCCCCCCCCCACGTAACTTAAAAACTTTCATATACCCGTCATTCGTTGGGAAAGTCTATATATATTTTATAACATAATTTATACTTTATGGTGTCCTTAACCCATTGATGTATCTATAGTATGATTGTTCCTGATTTATAATTAATATGATATTAAATAGGGGAATTTGAAAACGTTTTCACATTCACCCGGGGTAGCATGTAGATTGCTGGGTAGCTTGAATCGGGAGCCACTTGAAATCATTAGTTCTAACATGAGATATTCTATAAAAACATAAAGGTCCTGGTTCTAACAAGTAACTAATGACCCCCAAATAAATTCACACCCCCCACCCCCCCACGAGAACATGAAAACGTTTTTATATTTCCGTGTAGGGCATTGGAAATGGGGGGAGGAATCTCAAAACATTTTCATATGCCTTACCTGGGAATATAAAAACGTTTTTAAATGCCATGTGGCGAGGGGGGGGGGGGGGGGGGTGAAAACGTTTTCATGTTCCCACGGGGAACTTGAATTTGGTGGTCACTTGAAATCGTTACACCTTAACACTAGATGATGGAAAAGTCAAGATCGAAAGAGGGTCAAACTTCAAAGTTTTCAGTACGCAAAATTGAGCCGGTGTTAGGATAAATATTGCCGTAATTCTCTACTGTACTGTAAATATTTACCTACTCACTTAAAAGAATAATGTTTAAAACCGTATTAAGAAGAACAGAATCTGCAGCGCCACGTATTATTCCTGAGTGAAATGTACACGGGATTTCGGTAGTAGACTTACAGCCATAATATTTAATAAAAAATCTAAAGGGTTGTTTTAGCCATATCTAAGGACATTTAATAATAGATGGATACTTAATAAACCCTAAATTGTAGTGTTTCATTAAATTTGATATTTCAACAATATAACATCATAACATTAACTACCATTATAATTCATTTGAAGATAAAAAATAAACTTAGTTTTCATAGGTGGAATTTCATCCTAAACTGCTGCCATATAGGGTATACTAATAAACACACTTATATTTTTGTCTTAGGCTGGTGACCACCCTGGTTTTATTTTAGTAGATCAGATAATACTTATACATGTATAAAGAATCAATAAGTTCTGAACGTTTTGAAAAAATGATGAAACAGTCGCGATCATATTTAACTAAATTGTATCACTCACTTAGTAGCGTATGAATGCAATGCGATTCATTAGTATTAAAGTCCTCAGGTATTTAATTTATGAATTGAATCAGGGTCATGATCATCTTTCCGGATCATTATGATACAAATCAAAGCCCCCAAGGCACTTAGAGACTGCCGGCAGGGTTATCATGAAAAAAAAAGATGGATACAATAGATGGATATATATGTATAAATATGATTTAATCAACGAGCACTTCCCGATCGCTGGTGTAAATTTTCACACATTGTTCAGTGGAAAAATAAACAATCATTTGAGATTTACTCCAGTCATTGATTGGTCAATTTAAATCGGCGAATTGTACCGGGTATTGCCGATCCTCTGGTGAAATGGTCTATACATGTACTAGTATTGTCTCCGCATGACATATGTAACATAATAGTGTTTTTCATTCCTGTAAAGGGAGATTTGGTGAACAAGCGAATAAATTAGTTCTTACTATATTTAGAAATTGCATTAATTAAATATGCATAAATTAACAAACCATATTTTTATATAAATAACCGGTACATAATTCCGGACAATGTCCCAGAAACACCCGAGGCTTTACGATCCTTCTCACTTTATCAAAGGTTCCCGGCAGCTTGATATGGGCGGGGTACGATTCACGGCCTATGACCTTGGGGGTCATCCCCAGGTCCGCCGGGTGTGGAAAGACTATATGCTGGCAATTGACGGTGTTGTCTTCGTGGTGGACAGTGCAGATTCTGAGAGGTTTTCGGAAGCAAATGCTGAACTACAGGTTAGTACATTAATACACCAATAAAATGAGATAACCTTTTCATTGCCCTTTCTAGGACGGCGTTTTTTGTAATACTGAGAAATAATGAGAATAATATTCATTTATTTTTAATAGCATTTCTACTTTCGGTTTATTGATATAAGAGTATGTACGGATATTAAACTATATTGTTGAACTGTGTATCTCACGATTGACACTTTATTATCTTTAGACCAGTAAGAAAACCATTGCAGATGTACTTTAAGTAAATGACTGCAATTGAATATTACATGTTAAGCTATATGATGCTCTTATATCACAGAAATAATTATCAGTCCGAAACTAACTGTAGCTCTATAAAAACTGATCCTTTAATGAATCTGGATAAACTTCTTCAAGCTACTTTTATCCTGGAAAACATATACGTTTTTAGTCTTGAGTTTGTTTGCAAAGAAGTTTCCAGCGTGTTTCTTTTATTTAAGAAACTATATATGGCTAACGTATAACTTATTCTAATATAAAAAAAAAACATCTATGTTGCGTTTACATATTTTCACCTATTTCCAGAGCCTTCTGAACGACGAAATCACGAGGGACGTACCTATTGCTGTATTGTATAACAAGACGGACCTCAAGGAAGCCGTCGGCGAAGAATATTTATCCCACGTACTAAACATAGGCATATGCAAAACAGGAAAGGTTTGAAATTTTATCAGTTTTTTTTACCGATTTTTGCAGAAAATGGCAAATGGAAGCACATTTTTTCCCTGTCAGACACTGCTTTCAAGGTGTTTTAATAAAACATAGAACTCTCTCTCTCTGATACACATCAATAGCTTTTTGTTATATTATTTGACATACGTTTCTTTTCCAGTTGTCCACATAGTGACGGAAAGAATGATATGAATTTATACTGATACTGATAATAAGTAACAGGAAAATGACTACTGAAGTCACCTTAAGCATGTTGCTGTATGTGGCATTATCGGAAGACCGTGACAAATCAGTGGCGCTAGCTTATTGATATTATCAATGTCGGACTACGGCTCGATCAATTGGATCAGAAGTTTCCTTTATGTCGCCCAAAACCATAATATATACCGTGAAAACATGCTTGATCCCGTATTATAACCAATGCTTATATACTTTACAGGAACATGTTCCCAGAACACAGTTTGGTGAGCACGTGCGACCATTGGAAACGTTCCCTTGCAGCATCTTACGCCAGTACGGCTACGGAGACGCTTTACGATGGCTGGCGTATTATATAGACCATTAACATCATTCGGACGTCAGAAACAAACAGAAAACAAGTTGTGATTTTTGTATAGTTTGTTTAATCATCTCTTGCCTATTGGTGAACAGAGTTGAAAATTTATTGAAGCATATTAATTTTGTACATACATTTCATTTGTACATTAAGCACTTAGTGGTTAAAAACAAGCGTTTGACAAACGGACCTTACTGAATGTACTAATTTGTGGATAGAATTTAACACCGTCTTTATATCTTTATTTTTGAGTAGCAAAATGTCCGATATAATAAATTAATGTTAGATTTGTTTTGATGTTGTTGCAAATAAAATATGTTCATTTGTTATCGTTGAAATTTTGTTTTGGTTGTCTGACATGTAACAAAACCTTCCAAATTACAGATACAAAGCCATCTTGCTCATGTGTGAAAACATGAAGTTTCCATGACTTCCAGTGGGATAAAAAAATGAGTGGTCATAGACAATTTTCACATGTTACAAGGTCTCGAGTAAACCTATAAATATCCATGACTACCAGTGGAAATAGAGTACAACCCACAGTGAAAAAGTATTCTTTTACTTCCATGTTGTTTATTATCACTTTTACTCCATCTTTCTTTTTTTTTCTCGCAGGTATTCTGATATACCACATAGAGAGGTGGCGATATGTTTTTATTGCGTTGAGTATTTATCACCATGTTAAACCTGGCTTAGTGAACATTACGTTATATAATTACGAATATGCGTACCGGAATAGAAATACAATATATGATATGACCTCTCTTTCACGAATGTCTCTTTGCAGGTCTCTTTATATAAAAGTGAAGAGACCCTGCTCTCAATGTCATTATATCATTTTTTTTTTTGTATAAAAGAAAAATCTTGATACATTTGTCCTTATGACGCTACTCTCTCTTTCTGTCTTCTCTCCTACATTTTAATTTATTAGATTGACATGAGTATGTATTTAAAAAAAGAGAAGCAAATTTGAAATGACAAACGCACAAGAATAAGAAAATCAATGTATTTAAAATCTAATAATAATGTTTTTGTTGTTGTTTTTTAAATAGAGCACAAAAATATATAAGTTATACTTCATTAAGGAAAAAACCTTATCAATTACTTTCATTTTTTTACTTTTCATACTTTTATTTGTATTTTATTGGTATTTCTTTTTCATTTTATCAATTTATTTTTATAGGGAATTGATATGAGATTTAATTTTAAGAAGTTCCCCAGCTGGATTCATACTCGCAAGCAAACCTTGCAGTGTCAAGGCTGCATAAAAGAGTGTAGGTAGCACCATATGATACATGGACACGGGTGTGTGTTTTTATTGATAAATACGACTGTTGTGCCGAAAATGGTTCGCAGAGACAAACAATTACACAACAGTTTGCACAGCTATACACTAAAGTAAAAAAAAAAATCGTCCCAGCAATCTTATTATATCGCTCAAGGCTTAGATCCATTTCCTTCAAGTTTCAAAATATATAACTTCAAGGGAGTCGCAATGGAGAATTGAAAAAAAAAAAAACAATATTGTTGTGAGTACACTTCTATGCAAAGTCTACATAAAATTTACTGTCTAGTTTAATTTTTTTCGGCGTAGCTGTCTAACCTTTTAGACCTATTTACGGATGATGACGAAGGATAAGATGAAATGAATACTTGAACGATTTTCATTGGTATAAATTACCTTTACATAGGGGAAAAGGTTACGTGAAATTGTTTGTTGAAATGACAACTAGCTGAAATTGAGGAGTGAAGTTAGTAATCCCAAAACATAAAAGAACTATAAATAAAGTATTTGGACTTAATTGCAGTTTCTTTCCTAATCTTATTGTTGTTTTATCAAAATATTTCTCTTAGGAGAACATAGAAACCTATTTCGTGACGAACGTCATATTATAGTCTGTTTCACCGTCTCCGTTTGAAAGAAAGTGCACTCCATTACGATAAATGGGACACTTTTCATCATATCTTTTTTTAAACATAAAAAAAAACTACAAAATATGTCACACGAAGAGGGGGAGGGGTCAACCTCATATTAATCACCAAAATGAGGTTCTTTTAAAAAAAATGTGGAGTTCCAGTGATACTTATGCAGGTTAAACATCCATATGTGGAGCGGAAGAAATGAATGATGAGTTTTCCCATTTCGAATTATTTTTGTTAAATACAAGCTATTTTTGAAATAATAATCGAAATGCTGTTCGACCCTTCTATGTTCCCTCGATAGTTACCCAGTCATGCCCTGTCATTCGATGCAGTTCATTTTGGAAAAAAATCTTGTTGTCGTGGGTTTGGGTTGTCAAACACCGTACATGGTGTTGAGGAAAAAAATGTATCGAAACGGACACAAAATCAAACTATCTGACCAAGTAATGGTGTATAATATACATGCAAAGCCTAGTTTAGCCAGTCTTTGGGAATCAGCAACGAACGAAGTGAACATCGGTCGGAATTCAATTAGTAGTTTCATCTGTGGATATGCGCTCCATATCCACCATTGACATACATTATACGGAAAACCGCCAGAAAGAAAAAAAAACATTGAACGCACAACTAGACTAACACACACAATAAAAATACACTTGTCAAGTAGTCCTAACTTTACATAAGAATTTACGAAAAAAGAAATCATTGCATAGAATTTTCTGGAAGTATTTTGGTTAATAATGCCAAATGAAAAAAGAGTTATACCGAATGTTTTTAATGTGTTTTTTTTTTTAAAACCTATGCAACAAAAAAGCCTGTGAGTAACTCGCAGGCTGATCAGGTTTTATGCTGTTCGCTGCTACTCATTGGTCTGGAAATGAGGACTTTATAATTAAATTTGGAAGGTTTCAGCAGATCAGGTTTTATGTGGTACCTATTGAGTGCGTCAAAATGAGTCTATATGAGGGAAAGCGTTAATATACCAGGCAACATATGTTTATCAAACTTGGCATGATTTATCTAATAATTTCTTAAGTAAGTTATACATGTATTATTATAACATATTTTTTCTTTCTAAATTTGATCCAGTGATACTTATATAATGACCAAAGAGAAAAATAGAAAGAAAAAAGTTTAATCTTACTTGGATTCGAACCCACAAACCCCCAGTCCAAAACAGCTGATAGTAATCTTTACCTATTTGTGGATGTTCTTCAACTGGAAGTGATGCAGTTGAGTGAGCGAGCAGCACGCTCGACTATTCGAAATGCTTGCTGGTAAATCAAATGTAACTTATTTCAATTCTTGCGCTTCATATACCCTGTATATCAGTCAAAAATGATGTACATTGATGGTCTGTTACCCTTGAATATGTTTATGAAGTCATAAATCAATCCCATCCATAATTACTGAAACATAAGTATAATTACACCGTGCATGCAAAAGTTTATCTAGAAAGGGCCATAGCTTGTATTTATGGAATACGCTAGGCTTATTTTAAACTAAGCCACTGAATAGACGTACTTTTTTCTTTTCCTACAAGTAGTATACCTAAATAGATTCTCTTGATCGTGTTGTGCAAACTGCAAGCACTCTTCCGTCCTTTAAGAGCCGTATCAAACCCTCACCCCCAATAATATCCATGCAGTATGGTGACAGGAGGTCACAAGCTCTTCTCCTTCATGTTCCTGCATTGAAATATGATTTCAACCGTAAAACTATAATAGGCAGTCCCTTATGTGTTTGTGGTGAAACTGAAAATGCTAGACACTTCTTCCACTGCCTACAATACAGCCGCATTCGTCAGTCACTTTAAAACAAAATCTCACAGTACTGTTCACATTCCTGGAGGTCACTTTAAAACAACATCTCACAGTACTGTTCACATTCCTGGAGGTCATTCTCAAAGGTAATCTTCAGCTCGAAAGTCGTAACAAATACTCGAATCGGTTTACCTCTACATCAGACAATCAAAACGTTTGATATATCGGCCTTAACTAACCCTAAATGCACCAACGGAGCCATCTCAACAATAACCAAATCAAAACTACATGTCTAAGTGTTTTAAACTTGTAATGATAATAAAATCTCTGATTTCACTTATATAACATTTATTAAACATATATTAAATTTCTGAAACACGTATGTTAATATCATCGTAAAATCTCCATAATTTTTGTATTCTTATTTTCAGAATAGAACTACAATAAGCTTTTAGCTTCCAGTTCTAATCCGTTTTGTGTACTCCTGTAATTTGTAATGGATGTTTGTCATATACATGCTTTACAAATAAAATATGATGAAATTAATGGACCGTTTAACTTTTGCCATAATTATCTTTATTATACATGCTGGAATAACGAACATGTCTTTTTACAGTAATTGTTTGCATGTTGGTATCGTTCTACGCCAAGTCGTAACAGTTACAGTTAAATCAAATTATGAAAATGTCATCTTTCATACATCTGAAAACGCATGCTTATCTTTTTATCACATCTATCTGATTTTCTTAATCACAAATAAACTTTTTTTTTTTAAATTTAAAATCACCTCATACAGACAGAACTTGATAAAAGACAAAACATTTTTTTTCTTTTTTCCCACCCCCAAATATATATTATGACGTTTTTGGACTTCTATATGAAATTAAGAAGGCAATCGAAAGTTGCTTTTTCTATCGGCATTTAACATACTTTTCGGTGATTTATTTTGCAAAAATAATAACCGGTATGTTCGTGGTTTATCTTATTAAAATGGGAAAGGAAAGTTCTAAAGAAATGTTAAACTTTGTTTTTAACCTTTAATTTAAGTTAATAACCAATATCCTCTTTTGGACTGAAAGGCGTAAATGACGTCATGGTTCCTTTCGGGAAGTCTCGCGAGATAGCGAGATTTAAACAATGGCTGCCCTCATGCCCTACTAATAAATACAGCTACGGAAACGTCTAAGAGTCTCCATTTGATGATGTTTAACATGAAGTCGATTAAATTTTTTCCACTTTGATCAGATATTTTAACACAAGTCAATTTATTTGTTTCACAATCATGAGAATTTTATAAACATTGCACTTATACTTTATTCAAGTTGCTTTAAGTTTTCCTCTAGACGAATGATATTTTTTCGCCAAAGGAAATCATTTGTCAAATATATTAATGCATTTCACATTTCAAAAAGAAACATTTCGACAAGTGAGATAAATTAGATTTATTTTATTAAATTTATTTTTTCGTTAATTCGCTGTATGTAACACGAAGTGAAACAAATATAACTGACTTCATATTAAACATATCATCAAATAGAAGCCCCTAGATGTCACCGTAAACACGCGCATTTTTTCGCGTTATAACACAAAACTTTCGCAAATACGGAAGCCTCAAAGGGATTCCAGTTGTGAGAAAATGTTTGAACATGTCAACAAAATTAAAGCGATATAGCTTAAGCTGTTTGGTATTCTCGCCTTTGTTTCGAATTAATGTAGAATATGACATGAATGCGAGAACACTTAAACGTGAATTGTAATTGTAATGTGAATTTTTTAAAGCATTGCGAAAAATATTTTTCGAGAAATCGTACACAAAAATTTTAAAAACTTAGCTATGTCGCTTTGATTATGTCGACATGTTTAAAATTTTCGAACACCTGGTGTCGACAAAATTAAAGCGATATAGCTTATTCTTTTGGTATTCTCGCTTTATATGTTTCGAATTAATGTAAAATATTACATGACTGCGAGTACATTTAGACGTGAATATTTTTAAGCATTTCACAAAAAAAAAAGCTTTTATTTTTTCAAGAAACGGTTTACAATAAGTTTTCGACAAAGAAGAATTAGTACGGAGGCCTCAAAGGGACTCAAGATTTGAGAAACTGTTTATACATGTCGACAGAATTAAAGCAATATAACTGAATTCTTTTGGTATTTTCGCCTTATATGTTTCGAATTAATGTAAAAATAACAGCATTTCACCATCAGTTTTTCTGCAGTGACTGAAACATTGCACATTTCTAATTCTTCCTTGTCAAAAACTTAAATATTAATTAAATTTTTAAAGTTAAGCAAATTTTATAAGTTCTGCACATTGTCTTATGATAGAGACAGGGCGTTATTATAATATACCTAAAGAATATAGAGATTGTCCATACTATGAGTGTTATCAGGAAGATGAATATCATTTTACAATCTATTTGCATGTGTCCATTATATAAGAATATTCGTTAAATATATTAGTACATGTATTTCCAAACTTCTATCATGGAAATTCGATTGTTGAAAAATTTTACAATCTTATGTTATGCAGAAATGAAAATGCCGTTAAAAGATTAGCAATGTATATATTTTATGCACTAAAACAAGAAAAGAAAAAAAATGTGACAAAGTATTTTAGATAACGTGTTTAAAAATACTTATATTTGCATACAGTGTTTGTATATACCTAACACAATATATGCTTAAATAACTAATTAATTCGTTAATTCGCGAATAGCGTTATAACGCGAAACTAACGCGTTAATTCGCGAAAGCATTTCATTTATTTGCGAAAGTTTCTCGTTTTAACGCGATTTTTTTTACCAACGATAATGAGTTCAATGGGCTTTCGTAAGCACCAGATGTTTCGAAACCAGTTAAACATGAATTTACTTTACATGTATTTAAAACTCTTCACTTAACAGTTGCGTTATAATGACAATGTAGTTGATTTATTTCGGAAAGGCAGATTTTAATTATATTTGGGTGCAACTGTTAGATAGTGAATCAAGTCCTGCTCTCTTTGCCTTTATTCTGAGGAAGCGATTTATGTGCTACATGTAAACTCAGTTACCAGAATCCGGTTGAAGACAGAAAATGTAACCATCAAAATGTGTTTCAGTACACCAAATTTGTTGTCATTTTGAATTATAGTTGCTATGCTGAAAAGAGCGACTGTTCTTTTGTGGTGTTAATAGCCCTCTCGTCATAAAAAAAAAAAAAAACGTTTTTTTTTGTTGTTGTTTTTTGTTGTTTTTTTTGTTGTTGTTGTTGTTGTTGTTTTAAACAGTATGTAATTTATCCAACTATGACACCGTCTACACTCGTAGGATGAACGGTATGTTCGTGAGACCCCACTTGTGCGTGTCTCCAGCCCTCTCTCAGTTGTTTCCTGAGCTGCTGTACTACAGCCATGTAGTCAGATTCCTGGGCTCGATTGTAGTTCTCCTCCGGGTCGACCTGGTGATCATATAACTCTTGGCCGAACAACTGACCCCAGTCCGGCCGATAGTCGGGGGCATACGTGAACTTGGGCCACTCTGTGTACCGGTACCTGTCCGTTCGTAACGTGTAGCCCATGATGTCAGTCCCATTTTGTTTCCTCGGATACTGCGAGAACGCAGCTTTTTTAAGCGGTCTGTTTGGGTAATTGATGAGAGGAATAAGGCTGGTCCCTTCCCGACATAGTTTCACATTGGTGGAATCCTCAGTGCACATGTCAAGTGGACTAAGTCCTGCTGCCTCAACAAGTGTTGGAAAGAGGTCAACAAACTCGGTCAATTGGTCAGTTTGGACGCCATGGTCGGTGAGGCCCGGGATGTGGATCATCATTGGGGCGTGAGTTGCTAGTTCAAAGTTTGTGCTTTTGGACCACTCCCCATGTTCGCCAAGTTGCCATCCGTGATCGCCAAAAAAGGACACAACGGTATTTTTTGCAAGCCCCAGACGTTCCAACTCTGCCAGCACTGTTCCAACAAGATGGTCTGTCCAACTTATTGCGCTGTAGTATGCTCTCCGCAGTTCCAAAACTTTTTTGTCTGGCAGAGTTGTATTGATGGCACGGCTTGGGTGTAAAGCTTTGATATCACCATAAAATGAAAGATCTCCATATGGCGACCATGCCACATCTGGCATATTTACAGGTGCGTAAGGGTTGTCTGGGAGATGGACAGATTCCTCGGGATAGTATTTCAAGAAGGATTCTGGAAACACAAAAGGCAGATGTGGTTTGTGGAATCCAACAGCAACGAAAAAAGGTTTTTCACCTGTTATTGCCTTTGGAGCAAGATGCTGCAGTGTTTCTATAGCATGATCAGCAATTTGTTTATCAACCAATGGTTTGCCTTTTAACTGTTCATCGGGCACCGCTAACCAGCTTTGCTCGATGGTTTCAAAGTTTCTTACACCATGGAAATACGGCATAGACCAGGATATAGGATCGTCTCCACCTGAGGCATTGCTTGAGTGAAATATCTTCCCCATTCCAACACTGTTGTAGCCATTTAGTTTGAAATGTTCAGGAATCGTTGTAAAGTTACCACCGACGTTTCGGAAGTAATGAACAAGATCATAAACGTGTGTCGTATCCGGTCGACGTCCCGTCAGAAGTGACGTTCGGCTCGGCGAGCAGACGGCTTGCTGTACATGTGCGCGTGTCAGCAAAATACTTTTTGCGGCAAGAGCATCCAAGTTTGGAGAGTGTATTCGCGGGTGTACATAGGTTGGGTGATCTGGAGTTCTTTCATATACACCTAGTTCCGGTCGCAAGTCATCTGACACCAAGAAGAGCACGTTCATGTGCCCCTGGATGATGGCACACAACGGAAGTAAAAACACAATGCTTGCACAGGGAGTCATACTGATTCCGTTATAGAAATGGTCCTAAGCACATCCTTATCATTGAAAGATACCGTGACTAATGCCGCGTCTTATCGTCGGTGTGTATAAGATACGACGACCATTCTAAAAGTTCTTACACAAGGTGTGTAGTGGCATATTTATCGGGGGAGAAGCCCTGTACGCTTGTGTTCAGTAAGTGTGATTTTCACTAAAAGATGTCCAGACAAGAGACAAGATGTCCAGACAAGAGAGCCTGAACATCTACGTCTCCATCTACCCATCCTGTGTATATCACTGTGCTCCGTTTTATATCTTCAAATTAAAGACGATCGCGACATTTTCATCATTTCCTTTTCGAAAATATTTAAAATTTCACGATTCGTTGTATATTGATAGTTTATTGTCTGATCTACTGAAATTTGAAATAAAATCCAGGGGTCACCGGCCTTGGATTATCTTGGAGTTTTTTCTAATAGTATACCCTATAGAGTAGTATCTTAGGATGAAATTTCACCTTTAAAAACTAATTATATTTTTTCCCCAAATAAATACAATTATTCGATATCTAACGTCTCACCGACAGTATTTCAGTCATTTGGAGACGTGGTCTATTTAGTGCTGCCACACTGAATCACGCCGTAGACATATGGCATGATACCACATCCATTCACATTATCCTGGCATCGAGCCAACCAGTCCTGCAACTACTCTTATATATGCTGAGAGCTATAACAGTACCATTTTTTACGATTTTGGTATATCGCAGCCGGGAAAAAACCCACAACCTCCCGCTCCAGAGGCGGACGCCCTAACCACTCGGCCACCGGGGACGGTATATCAGAAATTGACCCCGGTCATTATTCTTCTCAAATTTCGACCCCCCCCCCCCCCCCCCCCACCTTACATGATATGTATAAGATATTGTTACGGGTCATTATTTTTCAGGAAAAAAAAATACCTCCTTTTTATAAAAGACTGTCTCCCCTTACAGGCGTTTGAGCGGGGTTTTTTTCTAACGGACATATTTTTCTAAAAAAATGCATATAAGTACTTTAGACTTTAACTAAAAGATACATGAATTAAAAATAGAGGGTCACCATGCTTGTTTTAGAAATCAAGCTTATAGTACAGCATCACTATTTGCTAAAATTTGCTGAAAAGACATGGCATTAAAAAATAAGAAAGATTTTGTTTCTAAATACTATAACAGCATATTAAAATGATATTTTTAAAATATTTTTATCATCATTTGTAACTCATAATGTATTTTATAAGTTACAGATAAAAATACTGTCAAATATGCATTGAAAATAAAAAACGGGTATAAAATCTCATTTGTGCCTTGACCAAAATGTATACAAAAATTATCCCAAAACTGAATTTTGATATCTTTTTTTTCTAAATAAAAAAAATTCAAAAGGCAACTTGTTTTTTCTTCTTCTTCTTTATCTAATGTTTGTATTACTTCTATTATATAATTTAAACTACCACTTTGTTAATAATTGACTTAAAGTTAAAAAATAAATATTGCATTTGGTATGATGTAATTTACATGTATGTTTATATGAACATAGTTATATGCAGTTATATTGTACGGAGCAACGGGGATGGCCTCGACCCTTTTGCTTCTATGACGAGGAAAATTGGTTAAAAAAAAAAATAAAATTTTTTTTTTAATGCCTCACCAGATTTTTTTTTTTTTTAACTAAAACTGCTCTTTTATTGAACTTTTAGCCAAATTTGTGTAAAAACACTAAATTGTGAATAGTTGAACCTTCAAAATTTGGCAAATATATATTTGATGATATTCTTAACACATGATTCCTAAAATTTGGTCTTTTTCTATAATTCTACTTAAAATAAATGAGAAATTAAAAAAAAAAAAAAAAAAGCAAAATCAAAATCAGCTGTAATCCGTTGAAACGTCATTAGGCGTAAAAATAATCTTGCTGGAAAAAAAATTGGTCGGTAGGTAGGCTGTATAAAAAAAAAGGGCTCTGTATGTAAAAAATAATATAAGGGGAGGTGGATTTTTTTCTCCAATGATTTTTTTTTACCCATGCACATTTCATCTTAGATGTAATGTTTTCGCTGTCAGGATTCAGAGTTTAAATTTCAATGCATCCACAAGATGCCATAAAATACATGGAAAATGCTACTTAATTATTATTGGGAGTCATAATTGTTAAGCCTAGAGAGACTCGGGACTCGTGCAGGGAAAATTATAAAGTAATAACTGCCTCTCTATATATAAATAATATTAATATTAAGAGAGGTCATTATTGTTATTTTTTATTTATTTTTATTTTATATTTAATATAAAGGCCCTGTGCATAGACAGGCTAGATTATTTGGTCAAAACAGTAGAAAAGAGAACTAGAGGGGGACAGTATGCTTATTATAAGCCGTCCATTAAAACATTTTGTTTTAATCTTTTCTTATTCCTGTTAATCCGGCTGCCGTCTCTCAGCGCATTGCGCGCTTTGATTCTTTTCTTGCATTCGAAAGAGTGTTGTTTCTAAAGTGAACCATAGGAACTTCTTTTTGAAATGATGAACCTTAAAGTCGAATTTGGATTCAGTGACTAACCAGAAGAATGCATAGCTGAGAGAAGTCGCTTGTAATCGGTAACTGCATCCGTGGTATCGTAAATAAGAGCTCGCTCGACTTCTCAAAGAGTCGTTTTGTATATCAGCCATCTCAAAATAAAAACACTACTAAAAAAACTACTACCTATCATTTCTAATGAATGGAACACATGATTTTAACAACAATTTATATGTTAAAGTTAACACTATTATAAGTTACGTCCTTCTCAGTCGAATTTACTGGAGTTGCTGGGATATTTTTCATAGGATATATAGGAACAACTACTATTGGGACAGCAGCAGTAGAAGCAACAGTACTAAGTATTAGCTGGAATATTAACTACAGGAAGAAATATAAGGTATAACTATTGAACAGATCTCATCCGAGGGAGGAGTCATTATTTTTTATAACGGGTGTTGGTATTTTATAGAAAGGGGTCACTTTTCCTGAAGAATAATGGCTGGGGTCGTCATTCTATGGGAGTCACTTTACTTTGTTCTACCCGTCATATTATATCATGATGACCGGGGATCATTTTTGAATAACGACCGGGGGTCTTCATTCTATGGGGAACACAATTCTTCGTGAGTGTCATTTTTCTTCGCGTAGTGGGTAGGTAGGGACATGACATTATTACCAAGGGGGGGGGGGGGGTCATAGTACTATGACCGTGGGTCATATTTTCTGAACAGTAATGACCGGGGGTCTTATTCTATGGGTGTCACTTTATTTCGTTACAGCCAGCACGCTTCCTGATACGGTTTTTGATTGCAGAACAGTGGTGTGCGTTTCTCCGTGTCTGCCCTTAAATGGTGGAATTTTGTAAAGGAAATAAATATTCATGTATAGATATACTTCTCGTCTTTTCTTTATAGTCTTTGATAATGGTTATGACAGATGACTTATTATTTTCCGATATTTAAAATCAAGTATACACGTAAATGCCGTTTTCGTACTTTACCTTTTCCTGCTAACAACAATAATAACATTTGAGTATGGGAACACGAGTTGTGAAACAGATAAAACCAAATTGTGATTTAAACTCTTTGTATACCAGTTACCATCTTCGATTTGGCCCTGTTGTTATTATGTTGAAATCACCTTCACCAGCCTGGACGAAAACCATTGGGTGCGAACGTCAGTTACATCTCATGCAGTCTTTTTTACATGCTGGTTCCCAGTGTATTACTGTGCTAAGTGAAGAAGCAAATACCAGTACAGCAGCGAAACGGAACAATAGTCCTTTGGCCCGATTCTTTGACGCTTGCATCAAAAGTTATCTTGTTTTTTACTGTTACACTTTTACAAAATAGTGGTTCTGCAATGTCTTTAACGGAATAAGTAAATTCATCAACACACTTATTCAGGTTTGTTTTACTATAAAAATTAACATTCTATGTAACATGATTAAATATAGATAACTTTGAAACCATTGTAAATCTTTATTCCATTTTACTTGCGTACGTACAAAACTTTCATTATTATCACTGCATTCGCATTTACATGTAATAGTAAAGAAATAGGTGAGTGATATGACCATACATAGAATGGTTCCGCTTTGAAGTTAAAACTAGAGTTAAAATCAATCTCACGTAGCATCAAATATTCAATGATGAGCCCGTGGTACATGCATAAGTATATAACCTGTATTGCAATCCTGTCTCAGGCTACCATTTGCAATTCGAAGCGAAGTAGCCTTACAAAAATCCAATTATTTTAAACCGTTGCTGAAAGAAAGCGTTAAGTCCTTCTAGAAAGGGGGTTCTGTTTCCGAGGCGGGGAATTTTAAAATGTTTGTTAAGTTACAGGAGGGACTTGAAATGGGGGTAAGTCTTGAAAACGTTTCAAAGCGGCCCACTATTCAAGCTCTCTTGTGAACATGAATTGTATATTCCCGCGATGGCGATGGGGGAATCATTTCAAAACAATTTTTAGTTTAATGCAATAACATTTACATTAATCTAGTATCGATAAACCTACTTATTTCTGTATTACCCTGCAAAATATACTGAGCGTTAAGCAGAGAGGGCTAAAAGTACCATTTTAACGTCTTAAGCATGTAGCAGTCGGGGTAAATCCACGACCTTCTGCTCAAAGACATTTTTATTGATTTATTCCGTTATCTGTCAATAAAAACTGCCAATATCGAATCCATATGTCTCTTGTCTCTCCATACATGACACATTCTTGTTTCCCTCTCTGTTTAATTAAACGAATCGCAATCAATGAACGCGCGTTACAAAAGAATAATGGTTTTCCAAATTACATTTTATTCACGTTTTGAATAAAATTGATAATGAAATAGCACAAGACCAAGACAAAATAAGCGATTAGATTTATTTTAAAATTTATTTAAAAATGCCCGTAGTAATTCATTTGCTGGCATATTTAAAAAAAAAAAGTCGTTATTTATTTAAATCCTCGCGTTCTAAGACAGCGGGGCGCAAATAATTGCAATTCATTTTGGATCACGTTGGTTGTTTCTTAAAAATATCGTTTTACCGCGTTTATAAGACCGCCTCAATAAAAAAAAATCAGGCAACCATTCTAGATATCATCTAAACATAATGGCATCCAATCATGTCCTTACAAAAAAAAAATCAACTTAACTTTTATAGATTGAATGATACGATATATATTTCTTAAGATCTGTTGAAGAATTGACACTACCCGGTATACCAAAAGAAAAAAAGGGGGGGGGGGGGGGTGTAATTCAGCTGACAGCCTAGTCAGTGCGACCATACCACGTGGTATATGACGTCATTTTAAACTATCACACGCAGCATTATTTGCCTCGATTCGAAAAAGAAAACTACTGTAAATATTTAATTTCTTCACAGATTTTAATGCGGTATATACGGTGGCACTGAGGTGACATGTGCAATATTTTTTTTGGTATTGTTTTCCCGAGTTAATTTTTTTTTAACTCGGGAAAACAGTCATTTTTTTTTCCCGTGTTAAATTTTTTTTTTTAACTCGGGAAAACAAAAAAATATTGTTTTCCCGAGTTAATTTTTTTTTAACTCGGGAAAAGTCATTTTTTTTTTTTTTTTTTTTTTTTTTTTTTTAAACTCGGGAAAACAAAAAATATTGTTTTCCCGAGTTAATTTTTTTTTTTAACTCGGGAAAACAAAAAATATTGTTTTCCCGTGTTATTTTTTTTTTTTTTAACTCGGGAAAAACAAAAAATTAAGTCGTGCCCATGACTTAATTAGCCAATCAAATCCGCTTATTATGTTGTGGCCACGACTTAATAAGTTGTGGGAACGACATAATTGGCCAATCAGAGCCCTCAGTCAGAGTTAATGTCTGAGTTACCATTTTTCTCAATTGTTTACATTTTGCGAGAATGACAGATAGAAATGAACTTATAGAAAGGTATTTTAATGAGGGGCTTACTTATACTGATATTTTGACGATATTGAGAGAAAATCACAACATTTTCCTTAGTTTACGTCATTTACACAGAATTCTAAGAAGTTTAAATTTACGCAGAAGAGCTTATAACGATATTCCGATTGTCGTTGATTTCATTCTGAATGAGATCCAAACTTCCGGGCGTTGTCACGGTTATCGAATGATGAGACAACGATGCATGGCGCATGGTTTTCAAGTTCGAACACAAGACATGGCAACTATTCTGCGTGTGTGTGATCCAGTGGGTAAGTTTGTCGTAATCACGAACTGTTAACTAAACGGAAGTGCTCTGCAAAGAGTATAAAAAAAGTTATAAAACTGCAAACCGTAGTATTACCAAGTATGTTTTATGATTTAATATAAATTTAATATAAATAATTCATCTGAACATTTTGCACATCAAATAGTGCGACTTGGCGTCATGTAAAGAATTTTTAAACAGAATACTAGTAATTTGCCTATCCTGGGCATCGGACATATAAAGAGTATAAGCAACTCAACCAACGGTTTATACAAATTGCTTTATTTCTTTGTCTTTCAACTGACTAGATAATTATTGAGCCGTGCCAAAGCATATCCTGCCCCGAACCCCACCCTGCGCACCTGTGAAACACATATGGCAATGTAAGTCATATGTCAGTTAACGGGCTGGTGCTATATATGAACATATCGACACATTATTGGTAAAGGGTGTCATATCTGCATACAAATGCAAAGTATATGCAGATACGGTGTTTAACTACTAATATAGATTTACTAATACTAATTTGAAGATTTAGGACAATTTTTGTTTCTGTTTTTGTACATGTACCTCGCATAAAGATCTACAGAATTATGAATTTCAACTCGTTTTTGTCTAAAATTCCATGTAAAATAAAACGCTGTGGAACCTGTGGGACTTTTAAAAAATGTCATTCATGTATATATAATGCTATAGATTTTATATTGACAGGCGTTGAACTACGGACTGCCAGGCGATTCGTTAGACGGTCTTACTTTGCAGCAGGGCCCAATTTTATCTGGCACATTGATGGCTACGATAAGCTAAAGCCATACGGACTATGTATACATGGGAGTATATGTGGGTTTAGTAGAAAGATAATATGGCTGAATGTATACAACACAAATAACAATCCACGGGTCGTGGGAGGATACTTCCTGGAGACGGTGCAGCACTACGGAGGCACTCCTCGTATAATCAGGGGTGATTTTGGAACAGAAAATGTGTTGGTAAAAAGGATGCAATATCGATTCAGGAACGAAGAATCCAGTGCGTATATAGATGGTGCTAGCACTCTTAACCAAAGAATTGAAAGTTGGTGGGGGCATTTGAGGAGGCAGCACATTCAATATTATATGGATTTATTAAAAGATCTTCAAAATCGCAATGAATTCAATGGAAGCGACCTGGACAAGAATCTAATCCAGTTCTGTTTCATGGCAGTGATTCAAATAAACAAATACTAGTCTTTTACTCGATAAAAAAATATTTTGAATAATTGTAGTACTATACCTCCAACAAGCTGGCCGTTGCGTTTACTGGTCCAGTCCGGCTGTAAGAATTTAAAGCGCCCACCATTTCCATGCATTATGTACTCAGCAAAAAAGAAACTTTACATTCATTGACTATATTCCTTAAAACACTTAGGATACTAGTAATAATCACCTGCAAATATGTTTGAATTCGCTAATAGTCACCAACCAAAAATCATTGTTTACAATGGCGTATAACTGTTTACGTGAAAACATTTTACAGTCAGCTTAAACATTCCGAGGGATCGTGTTTTAGCATTATTCTTGCTCTTAACATCAAACCCAGAGTCTAGGTCAAGAAAAACAACTTCTGGGACAGGCACTGAGAGCTGTTTGTAAATTAAACAGCGTCAGAGTTTTATCATAAATTACACCATCCATTTGAATTGAAATAAGAAGGATATTCCTTCACCGCGAGACTATGAGAACGAATTGTGTAGGCAGCAGCATTGGTCATCGTTATCAATAAGTTTAGGCTATGAAGTGATCCACGATAATCAAATGGAAAGGCATGTAAAGTTGCTTTTTTCTGAGTATATATTGCATCTCCGATCTGGTTTTAGCTTTTCATTTGGCGAGATAGTCTGTTTATCAAAGTTAGAATTTCTCGTTCTTAAAATATGTATGTTTACATGTATGGAGGTGTTAAATCCCAGAAAGATTCGACTTTCCGTACACAAGCGTTTCAGTTGTTATTGTTATAAAATGCATCTTGGTTCAACAGGTGTAAAAATACGCAAGTCCAATAGGACCACGTTTATTTGATTTTTCATCATATTATCTCGCAAATTCAAGATGAAGTCAAGATCATGAATATTCAGGTTACGGTAATCAAGTTAATTTATTGACAACTAGAGAAACAAAATCTGGAAAATTCAAAGTAAAATCTTGAAATTTCAAGATAATTCTGGGAAACTATCACACAGAGTTAATGGAATTCGGTCAGTTGGTAATTCTTAGGATACAAAAGGCAAAAATCCAAGTCTCAGTCCGATACCCTTTCTAGTTAGTGTAGTTTATTTGAATTATCTGAATTTTTCAAGATTTTATCTCGAATTTCAAGGATTTTGTATCTTGAATTATCGAAAACTGATTTTGAATAATCAAGATATTATCTTGAATTTTCAAGATCCTATTTAGAATTCCTAAACCTTATGTTGACTTTTAAAGATCTTATGCTGATTTTTTTATGCTTCCCGAAGGGGGAGCATAAAGTTGCCGCTTTGTCCTTCCCGTCCGTCTGTTCGTCATAATTTTGTCCGGAGCATTACACAAAAAATGTAAAATGTATCAACATGAAACTTCATAAGTAGATAGATCTCAGTGTGGAGAAGTGCAGTGTACAATAACCATAACTCTAGGATGACTACTTTAAGAGTTATCGCCAAAAGGCAAATTAATTCCACCACGAAATTAAATGATCTCACATAAGTCAATCAATGCCTGGCCAGTACATTCATGTACATGTATATCTTTTTTTTCAGGACGAGCTGGACTTAGCTAGGTCTGTATGGAATAACCATTCAATTAGAAGATCACGCAATACCACAACATAATAAGCGGATTTGATTGGCTAATTAAGTCGTGGGCACGACTTAATTTTTTGTTTTCCCCGAGTTAAAAAAAAAAAAAATAACACGGGAAAACAATATTTTTTGTTTTCTTGAGTTAAAAAAAAAATTAACTCGGGAAAACAATTTTTTTTGTTTTTCCGAGTTTAAAAAAAAATAACACGGGAAAACAAAAATGACTGTTTTCCCGAGTTAAAAAAAAATTAACTCGGGAAAACAATATTTTTTTGTTTTCCCGAGTTAAAAAAAAAAAATTAACTCGGGAAAACAACATAAAGTAGTATTCGTACTGTTGGGATTCGTCTGAATAGATATGAGTTCATATCATATCCCAGTTGCCCAAATATAGGATAGGGACCATAGGTTTCACATAAATAAACCGGCCTTGATGGCGC
>CM037787.1:30559371-30609371 GCA_021229015.1 Solen grandis | reverse complement strand
ACTTAATTTTATTAGCTTGTCCGTCTTTTAAAAAAAAAGTGAGGTATTTTCATCACTGGTGTCGTCCTTTGCATTGTCGTCTTGAAAAACTTTACTCTTGGCCATAACTTCTAAACTATTAAAGCTTCTGTCATCAAACTTCACATGCTTGTTCACTATCATAAGGTCACATCTCATCAAGAGCCATTACACTTAGGTCTGTTTTCACCATACTTATTTCCCTTTTTTTTTTTTTAAAAAAAAGCAAGCATTGGCATCCGCATACAGTGCTCTTGTTTTTGTTTTGTTGTTGTTTTTTATGCCACTGCCATGAAATGGCGATGGATATATAGTGTTACACCTGTCCGTGTGTGTTTACAAGAAATTGTGTCCCGGCTGTAACGTTTTTGTGTATGAATGTGTTTTGAAATAATTTAGCACAAGTGATCCTTAGAACAAAACGATTTGTAGGTCGCTAGCTTGAAGGTCAATGTCACAGCAATCAGATGATCTTAGAATTGAGCTGACTATAACTTTGTTGTATATGGTTGTGATCTGAAATTGTGTAGCACAAATGATTCCTAGGACCATTTTATCCAGGTTACTTTGTTGCAGAAAAAAAAAAAAAAAAAGGTTTTGCAAACAAGAACCAGGTTGCTAGCTTGAAGATCAAGGTCAAGTCATTTGGATGAAGTCAGGTCACAACCATCATTTACTTTAAAATCATCTTCTTTTATATTTCCAGTTTCTCATCGTATTCACTGAATATCATTTGATATTGTATAAATAAAATGGCAGGGGCATTTGTGTCCTATGAGAATATTTCTCATTTCGTGTAAGATTTCATGTTGTTTTTCACTTGTTGGAATATGAATAAAACTTAAAAGACAATGCTTATTGTCATGATAGCTGGTCAAGTTTGATTATTGTTGAGCTAAAAAAAAAAACACTCTTGTTTGTATCACTTGCTGTAAGCAGAGATGACACATAGGGATCCCTTTCCTGTTGTCTGTCCGTCTGTCCACCACACTTTTTCCGTCATGCTTTAGCAGGTGACCCATGTGTTCAAATGAACACTCTTGGATTTTTGTTCTGTTTGTATAAAATTCTGAATCATAACAGTTTTCAAGATTTTAATCAACATTATTTGAAGAGTGCAAACTTTAGAAACATATTTTTACTTAAAGTAGCGACTTAATTTAAAATGTATGCATGTCTGCTCTTACTGTTATGATTTTTTGGTTTATGACAGGATGTTGTTAGGTATATGCATGATCATGTTAGTAATGCAATATAGAATTCAGTGATTATTTTTAACTTTCAATGTCTTGCTATTTCCATTTCAGCGTACCGAGAACCGTTCCTGTATGTGACGTACTTCAACAGTGTCCAGGCTATCACTGTTCCAGCCAGCAAGGAAGAGATCAGGTAGGTCCACAGGCTGGGCATAAACCCTTAATGTTTTTAGTCCAGAAATCTGGATCCTGCAATAACTTAAAAACCGTTTAAGATAATATTATGAAACTTGGTATATGAATAGATGGCGGTATGGAGATTCTGCACGTCACTTTGTTTTTTCTCAGACCAAAATTCTGGTTGCTATAATTACAGAAATATTATGTACCTCACCAGTAGGGGACTCATGTGTTGCGGGGAACACCAGTTACTTGCTTTTTCACATCCTTGTTAATGTTAGTGAAGTCTATTTCCTGACAAATAAACTTGGCAAGTGTAGGTCACATTGCCTTGAAAAATGCTGTTTTCGTAAGCACCCATTTCAGGGAAGTAGGTTAAACAAAGAATACATTATGCCAGAAGCTATGTTCAAATAACTTCATACATAATGCTGTTAACCACCTATTTCTTTTTACAATCATGTAGGGTTGCATTGGGTGACCTTGCTTCTGTACATGGGCATTGGTAGACATAATACATACAGATAGTTAAAACTCAAATTCTTAGTCAACAACTATCAGTGAACAGGCTGCTTTAATCACAGTCCTATACTCATATGCCAAAGAAAGTATGCACTCAGTCTTTTGTTTTTATGCCCCCTCTTTGAGGGTAGCTAAAAATTTTCTTGCAAGTAAATTTGTACACCAGTTTTGTTTCAAATTCTTGGAATCATAGCAGGTATTGGGCCC
Organism: Solen grandis; assembly: GCA_021229015.1. Classification (NCBI taxonomy): domain Eukaryota; kingdom Metazoa; phylum Mollusca; class Bivalvia; order Adapedonta; family Solenidae; genus Solen; species Solen grandis. The sequence goes on along the minus strand of CM037787.1, from coordinate 30,607,248 downwards.
CTACCCTTGCTGAAAATGTGATGCTGTGATATGGCATTTTGTAGTGCACAATATATCTCCAAAGATCTTTATCCTAGATGTGTAATTGTTTTGCGTTTGTTTGCAGAATTATGGCCCTTGGCTCTGTAGAAAATATGATACTATGGTATTGCATTTGATTGCATCCATAACATTTATATCCTAGATTGGTGAAACTTCTAAGGTATACTCACCTTGATGTGTAGTCATTAACCTGGGGGTTTTATTTCAGAATTCATAAAGTTTTAACAGAGTTACGGTTAAAAAAAGGTATTTATTTTAAATCAATGATATGAAGTTGTGCGCCTGGGCTTTTGTTTTGGAATACAATGTGACATAGATTTATGGCCCCTGACATTTTTGGAAAATAGTTTACGCTAATGTTTGTTGTTCTATCAAACTGACTATGAATTAAGTTTCCTTTATCTTGACATAGTGAAAATTCCGAAAGTAGAGGAATCCATGAGCAGTGTTTACTTTGTTTTGTTTTTGGATATATAATTTCTATTGAAAATATAACATGCTTGGCATGAATATTGGAGTACCGGTATTGCATGACAAATATATTTTTTGAAAGAAATAAATTATATATATGAGTGAAAACATGTGTACACTTGCTTTTGCAACTAGATATAGTATAAAACCAGACCAGGGAATGCATTCATGAAACGGCTCTTGACTGTGGTAAAATTTCTCAATCCCTTTATTGAAATTTCCAACTAAAATTTCAGTCTTCCCTATGAAGGACACAATTATATATATTTTATATGTATTTAAAAAGAACTATAACAAAATAGGAATGATAGTGCAAAAATAAATTCTGTAATAAAAAAAATATATATTCTTAGCTCACCAGAGCACATGCTCAAGGTGAGCTATTGTAACCCCCCTCCATCTGTCATCAACAATTTGCTTTCAATCTCCATAAACCACGGAGTAGAAATTGATGAAACTTAGTATGAATGATCCTTGGGTTGACCTCCACAAAAGTTGCTAAAAATAAACTTGATCCATGCTGAAATGTAGTTGCCATGGCAACCAACACCATTTTATTTCAAAAACTTCATCTCCTGAAACCAGTGGTCAGAATTTAATATCCCTCAGTATAAATGGTCACCTCATAGTCATCTACCATAATTGCTATAATGAAGTTGATCCCTTGAAAAACAAATCCTCCAGTTGGTCAGTTAGCACTTTATAATATGAAATATAAGTTAAAAATTAGGAAAGATAAATATTCAAGAAAAGGAGGATATAAAATAAACATGAAACAATTCTACTAAAAAATATTTTATGACCTCCATTTATTGAATATTTATCTCTTTCATTTTAATTATTTTTTTAAAATATATAATTATGTAGTAGCTGTTAATATCATGGGTAATGTTTCAATGTTTGCTTTTTTAGTATCTTTGAATAAGTTAATTTTAAAAGTAACTAAGCCAACAATGTTTTTTAAGGTGCAGGTTATGTTTAACCTGTTGTTGAAAGATGTCATCAGTCTTGGTTTCTTCAAACTCTGATTTTTAGCCTCAAAATTCTCCCTTTGGGACTGTGGGTGACACTCAGAGGTCTTGGCATTAAGCAAATTCTCTAAATGGGTGGATCCTGTTTAAACACGATTAATCAAACTTTGAGGTCATTCTCTGAACGGATGGAACCTAATTAAACCAGATGTTAGTAACCTACTTCTGTCACAAAGGCTACATTTTGGCTATTTTGGAGTTATTTTTGTCACAAAAGATCTTCTTTTTTTTTTTTTTAATTGAAATTCATAGACCACACATAGCCTTGATAGGCTGTTATGATTGATAGATAAAGAAACAGCTATAGTCAATCAAGACCATATTTAAAGCCAAGAAGAGCTATATGACTATGCTTTGCATTATTTTAATGAGCTGAATGTACTCTGATGAGTGTTCTAGGGCCATGATGGCCTTCTTGTTTTCTTGAGGAAATATTTATGAAAATTCATTATGCATTGTACTACAGCCTGCAAGTACCCTATGAATGTCACTGTAATGTTTGTTGCAATTATTGAAATGAAACTTATTATAATACAAAATAATGGAAAGGAAAAAAAACCTTCAATCATTAACAGTTTTGGCAATAGTAGACTGTGTGTCCAGTTCTGAATATTTATTGCTGAGCACCTCTCACATAAATCCTACCAGACTTACATAACCTGTGGCTGCTCATCACAGCCTGTTTCAGTCCCAGTCTGGTCACTGTGTTATGAAGCCTTTCAGCTATTGTGTGTCAGTCTCAGGCTCTTCAAGAGTGCCTCTTGCTGTCTTCCTCCACCTGTCATTAGCTGAACCTTGCTGTATTAAATACAGTTTTAGCAGGACAATATTAAAACTAATATACACATGTTTTCTGTTTCAAGGGGTAAGCAGACATCAATAGACCTGACCTGCCCCAGATTCCTGGGAGCATCCCTAGAGCTGGGGTCTGTATATGTTTCCTCCAGTAATGGGGTCACCGCTGAACTGCTCAGTCTCCGTGGTAATGATGGTACCATTATTGAGCCAATTGGGAAAGAAAATAGGTAGGTTACTGTCTTGTACTAGCGAAGAACACCGAAAGTTACAACTATTCTCGTTACATGAGCAACACATATTAATCTCTATTAAATTATTTGTTTTTTGTTTTGTTAGTTGTGTGTGACGTCAGTAGAAAAATATCTTCATGTTTTGTTTCCAACACACCTGAATACAATGGAATATCCACTTCATATACAGTAATAAATGTTTATTTGTATAAAATTATGTTTACGACCAAATGTTGATGCAAAGAAGCCTTATCTAGAATTCAAAGACTAGACAGTTTGTCCATCGAGTCCCGATATCTCGAAATTTTTAGTAATTTTACAATCCCTTCAATTTCGACTTATCGAAGTTCTACTGTATTTTCAAATGATTGGAAAATACTGATTAAAATAAAAAATTATTTACTTCTCATCTTTTTTTTTTTTGAAAGATTTTTCAGATTAACATAGCATTTTCTCTCTTTTTTTTTACAGATCTGTGACTGGGTCAAGCAAATATGGCAGCCAGCGGTATGTCAGTCCAAAGAAAACTGGAGCAGCAAAGTACCATACAAGTCGTAAGCAGCGTCGCCTTTCTCTGACATCTCTTGATAGTAACACTAGCGTGTCATCATCCTCAACCGTATCAAGTTATGGAGACAGACAAAGTATCCAGTCGGAGGTGTGATAAATAGTGTCATGTGGTGACTAGGAATGTGCAAAAAATACATACTGACTGAAGAAAGGAACCACATAGTAACAGTGTGATAGTGACACAAGGATGTGCAAGAAAAATATTGAATATATGGAAGCAAGGATGGAATATGAAGGAGAGACATACAGGATGTATGTGTAGGGTCACATGAACCGATTGTCAATCACTCTTTTAAAGTAGAGAATGGGTAAGGTTTAATGAAAACAGAAACTTCCCAATGTATGTATTGGATTTTTTTCCAGGAAAAGAAATACAATGAGAAATATAGCAGTGAACAATTCCAATGATTTTTATTTTCCACAGTGCTTGTGCAGCATGAAAATCCATTTTCTTCCTCAGCATCTACCAGATTTTGTATCTAGTTTGTGAATAGTTTTACTTTATTCCATTCATTCATCATTCTCTTGTAATGTCTTAAATATGTATAACTTTTTTCCTTATATGTTTTTATTTCAATTTATGCTTGCCTAAGAGCATGATACTATATAGTAATAGAACATGTTTAAGACTTGAAGCATTTTTCTGTCTGTAAATACTTGATTAGTAGTTATTTAATTTTCATAGAAAAGTTGAAAACAAATGTCATTTGTAAATCACTTATATGGGACTTACTATACAGGTTTTAAGGTTTCACAGTGGACTCTATTTTCAAACTGCGTAATAACAGAGCCGATTTATTCTTGATAATTATTAAGTGATCATATTTTTTTTCCAAGGAAAAAAGGTGGAGCTGTTGACATGACCCGCTTGTTGACACTGGTGTTAAGGGTTTTATTCAGGTCAATTTCTCCATAACCATCTAACATCGTCATTTTAAACTTGGTATACTGGTTCACTATCAAAAAAAGGGACCTATTTTATTAAAATTATTTCTGCTGGCCCTTATTAGCTAAACTATTCAAAGAATATGAGAGCTATTGCAGTCACCCTCACGTTGGTGTTGGTGTTGCAGCTTTGCAGGCAAGTTAACACCAATAACCATTCTTGGTATTGACTTGAAAGTTTATGAATATATTTAGGGGCATCAGACAACCAAGGTAGATTAATTGAATTTAATACAAATCATGGCCCCTTTTTAACTTAGATATTTTGGTTAAAGTTTTTCCCAAGGTATTTTCATGCTTACATTTCAGTATCCAGGCATGGGATTGATTTGAAATAATCTTAAAATGTTTTCGGGTATCATACTATTGAGGTAGAAAACTCTTGATGGAATATATTACATATAGCATCTTCATATGTTCAAGAGATTTTCCTGTACTGTACATATTAAAATGGAATCTTTTAGGTTAATATATTTGTTGGTTTTCCAGAGGGAAATAATGTAATATGAATACATTTGATAAGGAGTGATTGTAATTGTTTATTTTATGTTAATGTTTTTCAATTTCTTATCTCAGTAAGTACTTAAGCTGTGGGATTGAAACTGCCTGCATGTTTTCTGGTTCAATACCTAATGTCACATGTTTTATATATAACCTGTAACAATAGTAACAGCTAACATTATACTATTCAGCTCTCAGAAAAGTGGAGTGTGCTGTCTTGGAACAGCTTTTGTTACAAATAAGAGATGTCCATGGAAGCTTTAACAGCAAATAGAAGCCTTTGCTGTTCTGGGTTTGAGAACTCAATTATTTATTGTTTAGAAATGTAGTTTGATATGTGTAATCAGTCCTATATGATTAAATACTACTAAATAAACTGTGCTTGTGTTATTTTTTATTTTCCACTTAAACAATGATTATTCTTTGAGGATAAGGCCATAATGCAGTCTTCAAACCATCATCTTACATCACTTCAGTCATATAATTTTACCACAAACTTTGAAAACATTGGCACATTTTCAGGTTGGTCTTTTCATTGTTATTTTATGCCCTAACCATTAAATGACAATGGACATATAGGGTAGTGCAAGAAATCGTGTCCGGCTTAACTTTGTTGTGTTTGGTTGTGTTTAGAAATAATTTGGAACAATTGACCCTTGGGACGATGTGTCATGAAAAATGGAAGTAGGTTGCTAGCATGAAGGTCATGGTCAAAGCACTCATTTGACCTTAAAAAGTGTCCTGGCTGTAATTTTGTTGTGAATGAATATTTTTTTAAAATAACCTGGCAAGAGTTAGGACAAGATGATGTGTCGTAAACAAGAACAAATTTCTAGCTTCAATGTCAAGTTAAAGTTTAAAATTTGTGAAACTGGACAGCTCGAGCTGATGATTTGCTTTCATTAAAACTAAAATTGCACACTTTGATGAATCAGAGATGTGAAAACCTAGAGGGATAAGCAGCTCTAAAAGTAGAAAAATTATCATACGTATACCCAGACTTCCTTAGGCGCGCTCAGTTCAAATACATTTTGACGGGACTTGCCATTGGACTGTTAGCATGGTATCTGCCGAGGAACCAGACACGGTGTTTTATTTTGACAGTTTAAGTGACAATTTAAAAAAAAAAAGGTGAAAAATAACGTTCAAATACAATTATCACAACTTTATACTAGTGCGAATGGCCATGTTTCAATCAAAGTTGAGAGAGAGAGATTTAGAGAGAAAGTTTTGCTACAATAATTTGTTTATCTATCATTTGATTAATGTTAAGAAACACAAAACAGACAACAAATAATAATTAAATGTGTATTTCATTTAAAATGCTTATTTGCTAACAACACTGGTGTATTAATCAAAAGATAAATAAATAATTAAAATTTTAAATTAAATCATTAAGTCCCCCTTAACCTATTTGGCTATAATTTGAGAAACCGTTACATCAAATACTAGAGAAATATGGGGATAGAACGACACAAATAAAAACAATATTTTGTAAATATGGGTAAGGGAGCCTTCATTGGATAACAACATAACAAAAAGAAAGTAAATGCGTAATTAAAATTTTAATTTATATAAAATTGCACAAATCAACCTAATGGAAAGTTCCCTGTCTGACCCTAACTTTTATTTGAATAAAAATACGTTTGGCCACAAACAATAACATGTACTCCTTTGTTAACATCGTGTTCGTGGGACAAAATCTAACTGTAATCTATTATTAAGATATGCTAATAGGTGGGTCATGGAACTATGCATTAAGCTACTACCTACTAAACGACGGTCTCCGGTCTCGGAGACCGGCAAAGACCGGAGACCGTCTTTTAGTTATTATCGGTTGTTTCCGTAATCGTCGATTTTTGCTCTCTCGATAAATTTCGGCGATATCCGTTGTTATAGTTTGTGGGCAACGCATCGGCAGAGATGTGAATACCTAGATATAATATAGCTTCGTGGCATCGTAACTAATTCTGTAGACATAATTAAACTGGTCGTTGAATGTACTAATTTTAAGGGAAGGATCATAATGAAAAATGTCATATCAGGATGTGATGTTTTCTTGAAACAATATTTTATAATATTGACATATAAAGTTTCAGCAGAGATGGGAAAACCTTTAATGTACCTCCGTGGATGAATTATATTGAAAGCGCCATCTGAATGCATATGAGTGACAAAAGTGCAAGAGGTTTTGTAAGCCGGTAATTGACATAATGCTACAATGTTCAGTTAAATTTATCCATTTCAGGCACTTTATCATAATCCGCTTACATGCTGGGGCCGCAGATTGGGCCTTGGGCCGTCAATTAGACATGTCCGATACGGCCAAATGTATAATGTTTCTTTTTTTTTTTTTTTTTACACTTTCTACAGTACACTCTAATAAGTATCACTAAAGTTCGGTTTCATTGATTTTTCAAGTTGAAGAAATGTAATTAAAATTCTGAATATTTTATGGCAATAAAACATCTTTTAAAACCTTTTTTCTTAGCTTTAATGAATGCTTGCGAGGTCCGTTAACCAAGTTTTAAAACCCGTGGCCCAGGAGTTAAATGTGTCGATTTTTTTTTAAATAACTTTAGGAGAAATGCGTATTATAAATCTTTTTTTTTTATCAGTTAAAACAATTGATTCATAAAGTTTTATTTCCAACATATTACAAGCAACCTTCGATACAACAGCATTCATTACAACGGCAAATTCGATTCCGGCACAAAAAACTTTTTCGATTATGTGGCTCCATGGCCAAAAAAAACCAAAAAAAAACAAAACAAACTATTATCCATACTGATGCCGCGTAGAAATGACGCCGCTTCGACACGCGGCGTCAATAAACATATTTCCCCCCACTCACTGTTTGGCCATTTAAATCAGCGAATTATACAGAGTATTGACGAACCCCTGGTGATATGGTCTATTTCTCAGCTACCTTTCATCAGATTTTGATATAACTTCACAGCATTACTCAGTACCAAGCCTAGTTGTGCATATTTTCTCTCGTGCACTGATATCATTGGCACGTCTTGATCAGCTGAATTTTAAATGAGTTATTCCGTCTTTTTTATAAATATTTATTGAGTATATCTGAACTTTTAGTTTTTATCCTTTAACTTTGTCAAGACTGTCTCAGTAATTTGACTAAGCGGTATCTTGGGGTGTTTATTATTTTCAATGATAATTGTTTATATTGAAAAGTAGAAAGTGCGATTCGGGAAATAAATCACGTCTCTATAAAAAAGTAAATTCACCAGAATATGTGAAAATACATACATTTATTTGATGTAAAATTAGTCAAACCTTAAGGTAAAACAGAGGGACAATAGGCTCACTAAATGGTAAATTGTATGGTTACTAAAAAATATGCATTACTTTTATTTCATTATTTTCATTCCAACGTTGTACATGGATAATTGCACAGGGGTAACTTCTTTATTGTTTGTCATTCTGTCACACTTTGTCACATTTTTTTCCGTCACACTTATTTTAGCAGGTGACATATGTGTTCCAAAGAACACTACTTGTTGTTTAGCAATGCTGAGCAGTGGTACTCATATATTTCTTAGTTTTCTGGACGTTTTAATAAAATATAAATATTTGAACATAGTTGAACCAAATGATATTAATAGAACCTGTACCTGAAATGTCATCATTGTGTGTATACCTGTGTATTTGTCATTTTCAAGTATAAGGCAGACAGACAGACAGATTTGTACAATAGGGTACATCATCATATACAGAATTTCGAAGAAATAAATGATAATGTCACGATTATCTGAAAATAAAATAGATAAGATATAGTTAATTAAGGCTGGAAATAGAAATAACTCTGTGTATTATATTAACAAAAGTGTCCAGTATGTGTCATCTAAAATATGCCAACAGTTAGTGATACATATCAGTTTGAATATCACGGAGAATGGATAGTATAACGTTACTAATATAAATAAATAAATAAAGATGAAAATACTACACGATATCACGTAAAGTAAGTGTGGAAATGATATAACATTATAAACTTAATCATTCTGAGATACAGGCATTTCAATATTTCTTAGAATATTATCTCTTCTTTCGTGAGCTAGTTTGAGATATTTACATAGATTTAACAGAGTAAGTTTGTTATTTGTATTCAAGATTTGAAAAATTAATCATGTTTGTATTATTGTAATAATATTTATTTATATACGTCTTACGTAAGTCTAAAAAACGATTGCACTTATTTACAAGGGTTTTAATATAGTTTCCTGCAAACAAAACAACAACTGTTGTTGAAAAGCTCAGTTACACGTTGTTTTAATACTTTTACAAAGGTAGATACATGTACACTTTCAGGATATATCCATACTTCTGAAAAAACATATTCATCTAAAAGACCTTTAAGTTTCTGGGGCCAACTGTCTCTTCTACTGATGTTATAAACATTGTTATAATATAGTGTTTTGAGTAAAATATTAATATTAATATTAATTTTAAACCAAGATTTTATGATTTGAACATATCTGTTAACGAAGAGTGGGTATCTACCCAACTCACCATACACAGCTGCATTACAAGTGTTTTCAACCCCCCCCCCCCCCCCCCCCCCCCTTCATGTGTAATCTTTCAATCTCTTTTTGAAAATCCCCAAACTGGACATACATAATTTACAAGGGAGAAATGTTAAGAATGTAAAGAGGTATTATGTGCAAACTGCGAATATAATTATAGTCATTCTAGGTTATCAAAATGCTTACAAGACAATAGCCTTTATATTTATACTGACACTGATAACCGTAGGGTGTAGTTTGTTTTTAATTAGTCAAGTGATTGTGATAGTGTCAGTTACGATATGCTTTTATTTCTTGCATTGTGATGGTTTTTTCCTTTTCCTGCATTTTTTTCTACACAAACTCACATTAATTTTCACACTTTAAAAATCAATATTAAAACACAATATACACAAATAGGAAACCATTTTACATGATAGTTTACAAAACAATGCATTTTCTTGTTATTTATAATGAAGAAAACATCGCATTACATTTGCATCATGTTTCATCAGGGTCTATCATTCGCAGCAAATGTAAAATATTAAAGCCAAAAATGTGTTAGATTCTACAGACCGACCGTAAATTTTACCACCTACCTTTGTTTATTTTAGGGCCTAATGGGGAAAAGTGTTCCCGGAGTTCAAATAAAGTTATTATTTGAATAAACATTGCAACTTTAGACACATGCAACTTTAGACACAAGAATCATGATATGCAGCAAATACTACGAGAAAATAATAATGTATATTCAAAGAAAAGAGATTGCCTTTATGACCAAGTCATCAGAAACACATTTGTTTCATTTATTCTGCCTGCTAGACGAAATGATTAAATTATGGATCTTGATTGGATACTTGCGTATTCAAAGCGGTACCACGAGTAGACTACCACGACTGGACAAATTAAATTAATCATTTGTAAGCAAATGACAAAAAGGAAGAAAAAACAGCATAGAATCAAAGATAATTTATTTTCATCTGCAAGCAACTTTAAAATACTTATTTTAGACCAAATGTCAGCATTCTCAAACACCATTAAATGGAAAAAATCATGTCTGAAATATTTTTTAATACGAATGGCTCCAATACTAAATATATTTGAACTTATTAAAGGTTCTTTATAAGGGTCCCGAGATACTTAAAATTTATTAAATCTTCAAATAGCCTTAACTTTGGATCACTGCATTCCGCCATCCAATCCTCAACTTCTTTCTCAGCATCGTCGCAACACCTGCGTAGTCCTCGAAATATGCACGGTTAACGTTCTCTTGTGGATCCAAGTCGTGGTCGTACAATTCAATCCCGTGTATCTTGGTCCAGACTGGCTCGTAGACGGGGGCAGCTTCAAACTTCACCCACTCTGTGTAGCGATATCGGTCTGTTCTGATCGAGTACCCCATTCTTTTGGCATTGTAGCGTGGATACTGGTAGAAAGCCGCGCATTTGATTGGTGTGGTCGGTTTATTGATAAGAGGCATCAAACTCATACCCTCTGTACAGACACCGATATCTGAGGAGTTCTCGGGGCAGATATCAACTAGGGGAAGTCCTGCGGCTTCAACTAACGTCTGAAACATGTCAACCGATTCTACAAGTTGGTTTGTTACAATACCGTCGTCCGTTTTCCCGGGTACACGGACCATCATTGGTATTTGGGTTGCAAGTTCGAAGTTTGTGTGTTTGCACCATGCCCCGTGTTCACCCAGTTGCCAACCGTGGTCGCTCCAGAAGGCCACAACCGTTTTGCCATCCAATCCTTGATTGGTCAACTCATCCAGCACTCTTCCCACCAGAGAATCAATCCAGCTAACTGCCCCATAGTACGCCCTTCGAAGTTCCTTAACTTTAAAATCAGGCAATGTTGTATTTACTTCGCCGGTAGCATTCAAAGCGGCAATATCTCCATAGGAACGGAGTTCTCCATATGGCGCCCACGCGTCCGGTGCCATGTCAGACGGTGCGTAAGGATTTAGCGGAAGTTGAATATCCTCCTCAGGATATAGATCCAGGTACGACTCTGGAAATACAAACGGCAAATGTGGTTTGTAAAATCCGACAGCAAGAAAAAACGGCGTATCTTCGTTTGCTAGATTTTGAAGCGTCTCAACTGCTTTGTTTGCGACTTGATCGTCCCTCAGCAGATAAGACTGGTTGTCTGGTACTGCCTCCCAACTTTTGTCAGTACTCTCTAATTCTCTATCCGGTTTATAAAACTCTGTTGACCATGAAAGAGGGTCGTTATTGCCACCTGACGCTGGGCCACGATGGAAAATCTTTCCCATCCCAATAGAAGTGTATCCATTTGCCTTGAAATATTGCGGGATGGTTGACATATTTCCACCAACTTCCCGGAAGTAGCTGTCCAGGTCATACACGTGCGTAGTATCCGGGCGACGTCCAGTCAAAAACGACGCCCTGCTAGGGGAGCATATTGCCTGTTGCACATAAGCTCGTTGAAAAAGGAGACTTTTTGGCGGCGAGGGCGTCCAGATTTGGCGTTATCATCTTCGGATGCGTTGGTGAAGGGAAATAAGGTCCTTCATAAGCACCAAGTTGAGGACGTAAGTCGTCTACCATGAAAAGCAGAACATTTTTACGCTGCTGTGCCAAAACAATGTTCACAAGTAGCAGAACTATTCCTTGATATATTAACCCCATGGTCTTCATATGGGTTGTTTGGTCACCGTAAGCAGGATTGTCTGTCGTTAGAGCTGTTGATAGCGTCTGTTGAGAGGCTATCTGATGCGCCTGCTCAAGATTTCTGTATTATATATATAGTTGAATTTCAATGAGTAATAAGGGGCGGTGTAAGCGGGCTCCTTCTTAACCAGTAAATGTTGACTTAATATGTTCTAAAATACTTTGAATATAACCTATATTTTGATTGGCTGACATGCAGATCGTGCTACTTTGTATCGGATTCACAATATTAGCACTGCGTTATTTTGTGTACTACTCTTTCAACATTCGATTGATGAACAAAGCACGTCAGCTAGTGTAATCTGGGATAGATTTTCGTGTTTGTTATGTATTGATTTATTATTTCAATATATTAAGCAGACAATTCTGTCTCTGCAGCATGCTTTGTGATAAAACTATTATAGTCTCATTAAAAAGATGGTTGGCTACTGGGCCTTGCCAAAGGTACGAGCTGGAAAGAACCCGGGAGGGTGTCGAAACTCCTCCTCGTCATGGAGATTCAGATGGTCTCCCCCGAGAAAATATTTGGAAATTTCGTGGCTTCTGGTGTTTTCTGGATGGATTTTTATAAATTTCAGCTTAACCATTCCAAGATTAAGGACTCTTTAATACTCACCCGAGTGTCGGCGTCGCCGCAATGGTCAATTTTTTCGTACCACGTCGACCCTTTTGAGATACTACTTTTAAACTCTAAACACTTTTTTTATATATATCATCATTTTGATAAAAATGCCATTGTTTACCTTTTGATAATACAATTTTTTTTATTGGCAAAAACTAAAATTGTCGAGCGCGCTGTCTTACGAACAACTCTTATTAGTATTGTCTTAGTTTAATGATAATTGGAGTACTCGTAAAACATTGACCTAGACATTTTGTCACGGAACTTATTTATTGATGCAGAGTCTAAGAACAATATACTGATTCTTGCACAACTTAGAAACACACTCAACCAGTGTGGTATTCAGTTAATATAAGACAGCTGATATGTTTCAATGTCATTTTTAGAAGATTAATAATTATGTTCTTGACGTTTTAGTCTTGGAATAAAAAGGCAAGTTAGCTTGGTTTTCGATCAGCAAATACATTGGTAATTTCTTGAATTTTTAATCAGTATGCTTAATTTTATATGCCTAATAATTTTATACATGAAAAGTCCATCGTTGGATAATCTACGGCTACTGATTACGATCCATACATGACCCATGTTTGTTTGTTTTTGTTGTTGTGTTTTTGTTTTTGTTGTTGTTGCTTTCAATACCATTTTGTCCTTATATCGATGCAGGATAAAATTTCCTACCTCGTGTCAACCAACCCGAACGCTCATATCGTAATTTCAAATATATTTCCCCTCACCACTGATGTTCTTAACGCCACATGGGCAGTATCCAAACTTTTTTTTTTTTCTGCTTATCTTTTACTTATCCTTCTTTTTTCCTGCTAAAATTGAGACAAGTGGTGGCCTCAGCTAGAAATTGGGGAAAGATGATTGTACCTGTGTTAATTGTATACGAGGGCTGTCCCAATATTCTGTAAAAAGACCATGGCGATGTGAATCGCTGCGCACGTCAAACGTCAAAGACGACGTCATACCTACATTACACGCCTTTCTCAAAGTACTCTTCATAGCATTCCATGCACTTACGATACCGCTTTACCAATGTTTCGTCAAAAACAGTCTTGGACACAGCGGTTGACGGTGAGATCATTCGAGCTGTAAGTAGCATTTACGCAATCTCTCACCAGAAAACACGATTCCATACTGATGGAGATCGGTCTTCATCTTGGTTTTTTCTTATTTTCGTCTTCTGAACTGCAAATGTCTTGCTTCCGACAATGCTTTTTGTAAACAGGTGCTTGCGATACGTTACTTAACTGCTCTGTTCGGTGCTTATGCTGTATAGTTTTCACAGGACAAAACTGGATAACTTCCCGCTGCGCCGCGCTTTCTTCGAACGTCGCCATTATAAATTTCCTATTTTCTATCATGTGTTTCCATTTGTCCGTTTCTCATTCGTTTCTGACTTTATAAAATTCAATTTTCTTAGTGACGTCACCATATCAGCAGAAGACATCAACGTGATATTTGGCAGATACAACGTCACATAATTATTTGAAATATGCATACTTATTCAAACCTATACAAAACACAGTATGCGGATATTCCACGCGGGCCGGGAATTCAGACATATGCCTTTAATAATAAGAATTTAAAAGTATAAGAGTAATTATTTTATTAATGACTTAATGAAATGTAATATGATACATTTATAAATAATACATGTGAATTATAATGTACTGGCGTTATAATCTAGTAAACCGTACATAAAATTTGTCACGGAATTTTGAGACAGCCCTCGTATGAATCAAAGGACTGAGAGTCCTACTGTTGCGTTAAGCATAACCTGAAACAGTAACTTAGGAAAAAGTCAAGTGGCCTGAAATTTGGAAATGGTTTATTGATTTTCCACATCAAATGGATCTTATAAATATTACGTGTAAATCATTTTATTTTGAAGGTCGAACACTCATTTTTCATTGAAATACATATCTGATTATCTAAGAAAATATAACACGCCAGAGGTATGTGAATTGTACAGCGCGCCACTGGATTAGCAACACAATTTCATTCATAGTATTTTCCCGCTTACGAATCGTTGCAAAGTTATCGTTCGTTATGTTCCGCGACAACTTCTGTAATAAAATGATAAAAATTATACAAAGAAGATTGTAGTGCATTTTCTTCATGTAATGTAGCTGTCACATATTGCCGGGTAAGCCTACCGTGTGCCACCGTGTGGTAAATTTCGTGCGGATGGTGAGACACGGTGAGGGCACACGGCGGGGCGTTGAGCGATCGGTGAACACAGTTGGGGCCCGTTAGTGGCCGGCGAAAGTTTTAAACATGTCCAAAACTTTCGCCGTTTGAGTACAATCGGTGGAACACGGTAAGAACCTGTTATAAGGACGTTAAGAGGACGGTATAAAGACGGTGGGTGGGTGGCCGTTATGGAACCGTTAATAGGACGGTGACGGCGTGTTAACCGCGTTCATACCGGCCTCATACCGGTCTCTCATCATTTGCTCAACGTTGACCCTCCGCCTCACACCGGCTACCTTCTGGCCCCTTGCTGGTCTTAACGACCTAATAACGTGCTGTTACCGTTAACACCGTCTTCATTACGTCTCCATACCGGCCTGTTGTCGTGTGTTTTCATTGCGCCCGTTTAAAAATCGTGCCAGACACCGTGACTCCATAGTTTACTATATAAAAGCGACGAATTTGAAATATGAAATTTGAAACATAATTAACATACAGGCAATAATATACTGGAACTTATCCGCATTATCAGAGGGCTAATGATTTGGTTTCTTTACCCTGGAAGATATGGATCTGGTTGGAGGATCCTCGAGGAAGCTTCCTTACTTCAGCCACCCCTCTGCCAGCAGCTTTTATTCCACGTTTAATATATGTATAAAATGTTAAGCTCGAACAGAACCTATTGGGGAGATTTTTTATATTACTAAATGGGTAACGATTAAAGTGCGTGATTAATCGGTACAGTGACACTGAGATGAATAATGGTCAGAGGAATAGTTACTGGACCGGGGTTTCGCTCAACATCTCCCATCTCCCGCCTGTATCAATGATAAAGATATAATAATTACAAACCGACGTTTTTTTTATTTTTTAATTTTTTTTTTTTTAGATTTATGTAGAAAATAAATTTCTCGTAAAATAGAAAAGGATAAGTCTAAAGTTTCAAAAAATCTAAATTTCGTATGCTAGTTTTTCCTCAATTTCTTGTAATTAGGAATTAATCTGAAAAAATGATCATAGGAAAAAACAAGAACTCTATTTTATATTTCTAAGAAAAATTACCGGATAGACTTTTATTAAAACTTACTATAGTTTTGCATAATCTCTAAATGAAATAATCATGAAATTAAAAGAAAATCTATCGGGCTCTTTTTTCATTAATTGTAAATGTTTCACAACGGTTTCGCTTTAGTGCCCTTACTGACGACGTCAAAAAAAGAAGACGTTTTGCAACTTTATTGCTTTTTTGTTTAAAAGCTGAAAGTTATTTATTTACACATGGTCCAAACTAGTTTGATAAAGGTAAAAATAAAGTAATTGAACATGGATACAAATCAACACAGTTTTTTCCCCCACAAAACCAACCACATCTGTACAGCTATGGATATGATCAATGTTTAGCGGGACTATTATGGTGATTGTGTTATTTGTTTAGAAAGACCATCAGACATACACATATTGCAATATTTGTAGAGCCACCCACGCACCACAGGCACTTTTATGAATGTGTTTCGCCAACTAGGTCTCGAACTCACGTAGTGCTTATAGAGTCTGCGTTCAACCTAATGGCATGTATCATGATTTACTGGCTTTCAACGTGAAAATCATGTTCGAGAATTTCGAGAATTTATCTGAAGTCATTACTGACCTTGATAATTGATTTCTGTTTGTAAATCTAGGAGACTGTCGATACAGGAATACTGAGGTTTATACAGAATCACAGAGAGATGCTGTACACACACACGCCACGTACATCGACAGAGAGAGAGAGAGAGAGGGAAACAGCGGTATAGGGATGAGTGGGTAATACACTTGAATAATTATTTCTCTTTTCAGGAGTTTCTTTTTTGGTTAAATGAAACTTCCATTTTTGGTGATACATGGCGTTTAAAGGTGGGAATAAAGACACTCTTATCGATATGAATATAAAAGACGTGTTTTATACATGCATATGTTACACATGTCATTTAGAAATAATACGAATTTAATTGACACTTATTTCTTTGGAATATTAATACGTCAAACGTGCATCTAATGCTCTCCCAATAGGGCTTGGAAAAGCAGTTATACCGTTTACAGGGCTAGCTATATAGTTTCACAATCGAAATGCAACAAGAATAGCTTTAGGAAAAGTTAGCAGACGGCTCGATTGGTATTTTCTCTTAGATTTCGTTGTGTTGTTTAATTTTTGGACAGGTTTGCTTGCAACGCTGTTCTATGGTAGCACACATTTTGAATCGGACAACAATTCGGGGCTATATGTAGACCTTTATATTTATAGAATTCCCCCTTTTAAAGTTCTAAAATTTGCTTTCTCTCTTATCACTAAATGGTGATAAATTTCATGTTTATATCAGTATGATTGCGTTATGGAAGTCGAAACTGAATTGTTGAAAATCGATGTTGGAGATAATGTGTTAAATAAACTGTACGAAAAATGTTTGTTTGTTGGGTTTAACGTCCCACCGACAGTATTTCAGTCATTTGGAGACGATGTCTACTTGAGACAGATATAGTGCTGCCACACTGCAGTATCACGCCGTAGACATGTGGCATGATACCACACCCAGTCACATTATCCTGACACCGGGCCAACCAGTCTTGCAACTACCCTTATATGCTGAGCGCCAAGCAAGGGAGCTATAACAGTACCGTCTTTTACGACATTGGTATGTCGCGGCCAGGGATCGAACCCACGACCTCCCGCTCCCGAGGCGGACGCTCTAATCACTCGGCCACCGAGGACGGTCTGTAACGAAAAAAGAAAGTACGCGAGAGACACAGTCGCAAATCATACGGAGATATTGGCTGCAGTATCCACCAATATATGGATAAAATTTTTAGTTGGCCTTATAGTGCAGTGGGTAAAGTAGTCAGTCTAATCGTCTGCCAAACGGTAATGTAAAGAGTTGTGTGTTCGAGCCCAATCTGGGGAGCACACACACACACACACACACACACACACACACACATTCTTCTATACATTTATTAATTACTTTTGCGTTATAAGTCATACATATTTTTGTTATATTGAAACTATATTAAATACTTGTGTATACATGAGAAAAAAAGAGAGTTTGTTGCTTTAGATTTGCTTTCACATATTCATATAATCTTATAAACGGTAGGCTAGAGAAATGGGGAGAGTAAGAGTGGCGATATGTTAATTGTTAGCAATCCATTGAGACAAATAATGTTGTTTTTTTAACGACTGTGCTCAAGCAAGGTTAAAGCGGGTTTATAACAATGAGTTCATCGCTTGAAAATTTGAACCCCGCTTATCAAATTTTGATAAACAAAAGAAATGCGACATCAAAATATTAAAAGTTTCATTCAACATGGCGAACAGTGCTGTGGATGACTTGTCCTTGTTTACGTTTACTGTGAAACACCAGTCTGTTGATGGCCTCCTTCTTCTCAAGGTGGCTATTGTGGTATATTTTTCCCTGCACCATAACACCAGGTCGTCTGCATACAGCGCTGCATGTACTCCCCTTGATAGTCCTGCTACCAGATCATTGATGAAGAGCAAGAAGAGGGAGGAGAGGACGCCTCTTTGAAGGACTTCGTGTCTTAAAAGAAACTTTCTACTCTGAACCCTATCCAAGGTGATTGTTATTGAGATAAGATCCATATAAGCATGTTGCCTTCAACACCCCCTCTCATCAGCTTGACAAGGAGACCATCAGTCCAGACTTTATCAAAGGCTCGCTGTAGGTCAATCCTTGCTGCTAAGACGACCTTCTGTTTCTAGGTTATGTTGTTTGGTCTTCAGTAGATCGAAACTGTCTAAAGCCAGCTTGTTGGGTTGCGTGTAGCTTGTTTGTTTCCAGGTAGTACTTGATGCGATGGTTGTCAATCCTCTCCATGGTCTTTCCAACAAAACTGGTAAGGCTTCTGGGGCGATTGCTAGCTGCCTGTTTTGGGTTCTTGCCTTTCTCCAGGATGGGTATCATAAAAGGGAATAACTTATGCCCCTAGAATCTTGGTGAAGTTTTCTGTATCACCTCTCTTTTTTACTGAACCCCGTAATGTATTGTTTTAAACTTGGAATACTTGTATATGACCACCATTCCAACCTGTACGCAAGAGGGAATAACACTGCCATGTATTTTGACCAAATTATGTCCCTTTTTTAATTCTGGGTTAAAGTTTGTACAACATTTTTTTCACTGAACCCATTGATGTTTTTCTTTAAAACTTTGCGTACTTATGTATGACTATCACCCCTGCCTTTGGTCGAGAGGTGATTACTCTGTTATGGATTTTGACAAAATTATGCCCCTTTTCAACTTAAAATCTTGATCAAATATTTCGTACCACCCGAGTTTTCCACTGAACCCTTGAAGGTGTTGTTATGAAAATTTGCTTGTTTATGACCTCTTCCTTCCATATAAAGCGAAGAGTACATAACTCTTTCATGGATTTTGACTAAATAATGCCCCTTTTCTGACTTAGATCTCAGTTTAGTTTTCACTGAACACTTTGATATATTGCCTTAAAACTTGGAATACATGGGTTATATCCCATGTTTACTTTTAAATAATACAGTGATTCTTATTTTGCCTTTTAATAATGCCTGTAATATTTTAGCTCACCTGAGCACATGTGCTCAGGAGGAGCATTAGGATCGTTGGATGTCCGTCGTTCGTCCGTCGTCTGTCGTCCGTCGTCCACAATTAGTTTGTTTACACTCTAAACTTTGACAATGTTTATGATCATAATCTCCTGGACAAATTCGATTATAGCTGATATCCACCATTTAGATCAGGTGTTATGCCCCTTTTAATATAAAAAAAGGCCAGATTTCACTTTGTTTACACTGTAGTGTCTTCATTTCTTGAACAATCATCTTCAAACTTATGGCAATGTTTATGACCATATTTTCTCGACATTTGATTATGGCGTATATTGGCTAATTAGGCCAGGAGTTATGCCCTTTTTAATATAAAAAAATGCCAGATTTCACTTTGTTTACACTGTAGCGTCTTCATTTCTTGAACAATCATCTTCAAACTTTATTGCAATGTTTATAACCATTTTTTCTCGATCAGGTTTGATTATGGCGTATATTGGCTATTTAGGCTAGGAGTTATGCCCCTTTTAATATAAAAAATGCCAGATTTCACTTTGTTTACACTCTAGCGTTTTCATTTCTTGAACAATCATCTTCAAACTTTATGACAATGTTTATGACTTTAATCTCTTGATGAAGTTTGATTATAGCTGATATTAACCAATTATGTCAGGAGTTAAGCCTTTTTTAATGTAAAAAAGACCAGATTTCACTTTGTTTACACTCCAGCATCTTCATTTCTTCAACAGTGCAGGTAATAAAGGCAATGTTTCTCAGGTGAGCGATTATAGGGCCATCTTGGTCCTCTTGTTTATATATTGGCAAACATTAGAATAGTCGAGCTTACGGATCGGTCTTGTTTTTCAGCTGTCTGAGGGCAGTTTGAGCTCCTGTAAGGCCAGCTGTTGATACATGTGCTCTGACTTCCCTCCTGTCCTCCTCTCCCGCTGCTCCCTTCGTGCTTCTCGCTGCCGCTCCTTGCTGATGGGGACATCACTGGCATCCAAAATTCATATGTCTCGCCAGCTTCTACAACTTAGTGTTCCACTTGAATCACTGAGAGTTGCTTCGGACCAAACGTTATACATGCCTGCGGAATATTATAGTCTGTTTCACTAAAAGACGGTTTACTTTAATCCGCCGATTGCGGTAGAGGGGGCGTATTAATATTTAGTTATTTTTTTATATAGTATCTATACTTATTTTGACACCCAATGATGCAATTATTCACAGATAATGAATAATTAACTTAAATCCCACATCCACGTTGCAGTTTAAAAAAAAAATGATATGCCTTGTTAACATTAATTACTACGCACGTATAGTTGTGAGGTCAAAAATAAAATCCTGTTGAAATCTGTCGGTTTACTCCAATATTTTCAAATTTCACAATCAAAAAACAACATCTATGTATTTGATAGACTTCATTGCAGTATCTTAGAAACAAATCAAACGACATCTGTTACGTTTGCTCTGCTGTACCTCCGCTGTAATTTCATCATTGACACATTCGTGTCAATGTATCAACTGCAGCAACAAACTCCGGTGCAGTGGATTGGCTCCGCATCTATCACTGCCACACTGAGTTGCCACGTGTCCATGGTGTGTATCAAAAGTCACACTGCGTATAATCATTGGTGAGTTAACTGAAACTCAGCTATTTATCAACCCAGTGTGGCAGAGATCTGTGTGAGATTTCTTGCTTTGAAGATTGCTGCAGCAATAGCTTGCCATCAACCTGTTTTATGCATTAGGTCGAGGGCTCGAATGAGGCCGGGAAACTTTTTATTTTGTTTTCGTTTTATTAATTTTTAAGTTATCTATATGTACATGTAAAATAAGTAAAAAATATAGATAAAGATACCATGAATAAATTTAAAAAAAATATGAAAGTACAGTAGAGATCACTTATAACGAAATCATGGGGACCTAGCAGTTTATTTCGTCTTATCCAAATTTCGTCTTATTCATATATATTCGTTATAAAATTAATGTTTGCATATGGCAAAATTTCGTTTTACTCCCGATTCTTGCAAAAAAAAAAAAAAAAAAGTAAGTAATGTAAAAAGACACAGTAAATTGAAATTATTTTCAAAGATTCCACTAAGTATAAATACAATCTAATAAAACAGCTCTAACCTTGTTTTTACAAAATGTATATTTCCCTGTTTATTTTATCTTTTCCCAAATGATATGGACTTTCTTTTTGCCCTTATTGACAGACTATCCAATTTGATATGATCTGAGCAATATATCACAGATATGAGTGTCGTGCAACAAGAAATATTCAATGCAACTTTAATGTAGATTAGGGTAATAAGAATGCAATACATTTATCACTTTCACAAAACTGCCTTTATGCCTAGCTTTAATTACTTATGTAACGACACACATATAGAAGGGTGTTGTTTACTGCCCGAAATGATAGCCATTTGAGCATGGAAAACTTGTCAAACTGTGATAATGACAGGCAATTTTGTATTAACCACACCAAAGTTGTGTCCCTTGGCTAATGGCGGACGTGTTTTTATCGGAGCGAGGACGAAGAGCGAGAAAAAGCTAAAATGGGAGTTGATATAACACTCTGGAGGGCTAGGATAGGTACGTTTTCTCAGCCAATGAAGTGTAAGTCACTTCTGTACGGAATACCGTTAGGGCCATCGCCACTGGCTGAATTGTTAAGGTACCCGATACACGACAGTACGATGATGATAATGCGATATCACGATGTTACGACGACGATAACGCGAGACCACGATGATGTCGCGTTGGTACTCTCGCGTTATCATCATCGTACTGTCGTAGTATCATCATCGTGCTCTCGCGTTATCATCATCGTACTGTCGTACTATCATCATCGTGCTCTCGCGTTATCATCATCGTACTGTCGTATATCATCATCGTACTGTCGTAGTTATCATCATCGTACTGTCGTAGTTATCATCATCGTACTGTCGTACTATCATCATCGCACTGTCGTACTATCACCATCGTGTTATCGCCTTCCGGTGAGCATGCGCGAAGAAATGAACACAACCTAACAAGCAATAGTAGCGAACAATAAGCTCAGCAAGCAATAAGTTTCAGAGTTATCCCGCCTGACGAAATCGACATTTCCCTATCCTATTTTCGGGAATTTACCGGATAACAGGAAATTATCAGCACAATCTATCAAGCAATAGTGAAAGAAATGATAATATTTGATATCAATAAAAACTACTGGTTAATCAAAACGGCAAAATTCAAACTCTTATATATTTTAAACAGTGTATTAAATATGATAACTACATTGATTACACCAGGAAATATTTTTTCTGTTATATTAAAGGAAGATAGTGGACTGTAAACACTGTACAGTACTGTCTAATGTTGATCAATAAACAAGTAGGTACCACAGAGTAATTAACTACATTGTAGTTATATGGTTGATTTAAACACCATATTAATAACTTTAGGAAAGTAAAACAACAACATATATCAGAAAGATAAAAACATTATAATTTAATCTATCAGACCAGATCAGATCAGAAGATATTCTATATAATATAAAGGGCCTGATCTGACTTATATATAGGGCTAAATTATAATATTTATATATGTATTAAATATACATTTAAGATTTTTTTTTCACAATTAAGATATATACAAAATAATATTTACAATATAATACAGGGCTTTCCAACTTCATTATTATTTATTTAAAAGCAAAAAATAAAAAACCTCTACGAAAAAAAAAAGCCATTCATTTTTTAATACCACGCAGACAAAAAAACTTGTCTGCGCATGATCACCGGAAGGCGACAGTGCGATTAGGATAACGCGAGAGCACGATGATGATAGTACGACATCACGATGATGATAGTACGGCACACGATGATGATAGTACGATGATGATACAACGACAACGATGATGATAGCGGAGCACGATGATGATACTACGACAGTACGATGATGATAACGCGAGAGAACGACAACGCGACAGCACGATGGTGATACCGCGATGGCACGATGTAATATCGTGATATCGAATTATCATCATCGTACTGTCGTGTATCGGGTACCCTAACAATTCAGCTAGAGGCGATGGCCCTAACGGTATTCCGTACTTCTGAAAACATTATATGTACCAAAAAGGGCGGTATCTACTGTTTCTATAAACTGTTTCTATTTTTGTCACAGGTAGTGTGTGGTGACGTGGAATCGAATCCGGAACCACCGAAACAAAGTACGTCGGGTACATCGGGTAGACAGACAAGACAAACATCTATTTATTTCCCTCAGTCGGATAGCAGCCCTCTGATGCAAATGAACCCCAAATGCAAAATGAAATGTTTTCTGAGGGATATGAAGAGGGATTTGGCTAGTCAAAACGAACACGAAAAGGTCATGCACGATTTAACCTCGATGAACTCAAAAACTGATTATATCACAGGGGCTATTAATGAACTTAAAACTGAAAATGAGAAATTGAAAAAATCAAACGATGAAGTGAAAGTAGAAATCAAAACACTGAACTCTAAAATAGATAATCTAGAGGCCCATTCCAAAAGAAATAGCATAAGAATAAATGGAATTGTGGGACCACAAAATGAGTCATGGGATGATAGTGAACAAAAAGTTAGAGATTTTATTGCAAAGGATCTGAACTTGTCAGAAATGAGAGACGTAGAGATAGAACGAGCACACAGATTGAGGTATGGGGGACAAGTAAATAGCAGAACGATAATTGTTAAATTTACTAAATATAAAGATGCACAAAAAGTTCTGCAGAAAGCTAACAGCACATTGGACAGAAATTCAGAACACACAGTCCAGCCGGACTACATGGACCGTGTAAAGCGACATAGGCGGGAACTTGGCAAAGAAATGATTTCGGCCAGAGAAAAATGGACACTACGCGTCAATTCGGTATGACAAGCTTATTATTAACAAGAAAGATACCCAAAACAGTGCTATATTATGTTAAAAACATTAGATGAGGCTGGAAGAAAAACGTGGGCAACTAAAGTTAAAGATCTTTTATTTAAATTTGGTTTTGGATTTGTCTGGTTGTCACAGGATATTGGCGATGTAAATATGTTTCTATCTTTATTTCGTCAACGTATTGTTGACTGTATGCTACAAAACTGGCACAGTAATATTAATAATTCAAGCAGATGTGATTTTTATAGAGAATTCAAAACATTAGTTTACCCAGAAACATATTTATGTGTTGATATAAATTTTTCACAGAGAAGAGCAATGGCGAGATTTAGATGTTTGAACCACATTTTAAAATAGAAACTGGTCGACATAACAATGTACCAAGAGAAATAAGATTCTGTGAATATTGCCAAACTGTATTACATATTAATACTATAGAGGATGAAGTACATGTGTTCTTCAATTGCCCAAAATACGAAAGACTTAGACAACAATATCTGGTATCATGGTATAAGGGCAACAAAACTGCTCGTGATCTATACTACTTATTACAAGTTAATGATTATACAAAACTGAAGTTACTTTGTAATTATATAGATAAGTTATTAGTTAAATAAAATAATTATACAGGAGAAATAATTCGTATAGCCCAGGTACAAGACTGTTTTTGAAAACCTGGTGTCATAATAAT
Source organism: Solen grandis (assembly GCA_021229015.1). Classification (NCBI taxonomy): domain Eukaryota; kingdom Metazoa; phylum Mollusca; class Bivalvia; order Adapedonta; family Solenidae; genus Solen; species Solen grandis. The sequence goes on along the minus strand of CM037787.1, from coordinate 30,582,421 downwards.
GGTAATATTCTTGTCTGATTTTAAGCTGTGATAATAATACATGTAGTTTAACCCTTTACCTCATGTAGACGCTTATTAGCACCCTTAATGGATACCATATAAAGCATAATCTACAGAAAGTCATGGTTTAACCCTATACAATTTAATGGTAAAAACCCATTTCCAAATGACTGAGGAGCATCGAACAGTATAAAACCTGATCTGGTTTTATGCTGTTCGCATAGGTCTTTTTGTGGATCCTTGTATCGGGTAAAGGGTTAAAAGTAGTAATTATTTTTATACAGTTATATTGTATACAGTTAACATGTTGATGTATGAAAATGTACGTAATAATAAGTGAATTCTTTTGACTAAGCACATATTTAAGTCAAAGGTAAAAAGGGTCTGAATTTATAAGAATTTACGGCACGATATATGTATAATGTAGATGTCTATAAACATTTCAGTTACATTTCGATCTGTATTTAATATATATGGAGTGATTTTCAGTAATTATAGGATGTACTTAATAAAAAATGTCCGAATGTCTTAAACACCAAATTTTACAGGTAAACCATAGTATAGGGACCTACAAATTATTTTGTCTTATCCAGTTTTTCACTATATCCAATTTTATCTTAAGCAGGCGGGAGACCATAGAAATAATGAAGGAATAATGTAGTCTGGGGATGATTTTTATTTTGTATTAAGCAGCATTTTGTCTTATCCAAGTTCGTTATAAATGATCTTTACTGTAATTAATAAGTTCATTTTTGTTATTATTATATTTTTCCCAGGCACAAAACAGTAATCAATAATAACAATAATAATGATGATAATATTAATAATATTTTATACATTGTATATATATACATATTTTATAAAATGGTATTGTCATTTTATTTTGTTTTTGCAGAATAATTTTTAAGCAATTTATATAAAGAATCATTTATTTTGATGATGAAATCTGAAAAAACAACAACAAAAAAACTTAATGTCCAATATATAAATATTTTCTATACCATGGAATACTTGCTAAGCCTTTTAATTAAGACTTAAACAATATGTTTGGCGATTATGATTATTTCCAGCATTAGATTCTATAAAGTCTTTTTCAATTTCGAAAATGATTCGATCCACTTGGTTTTTATCATTGACGATTAAATACGGATAAAAATGTGCTGTATGAAGAAGCACATTTGAATATATATAAAGACATTTATTTTCATCTCATGTAATTGACTTCGAAGCACTTAGCGTATGGAAATGCATGTACTGCAAAATGTATTCGTAGCGCTTTTATATTATTGCAAAAATGGCCTTCACTTTATTCTTTATTTTTGTGGGGGCCTCCGTGGCCGAGAGGGTAAAGTCTCTGACTTTATGTGAGGAAGCCTTCCAGCTGGCTTTCGGTAGGTCGGTGGTTCTACCCGGATGCCTCAGTGCATTCGGGGTCTTCATCCACCTGTAATTAGCTGGACGTCGCTATATGACTGAAATACTGTCGAAGCGACGGTAAACTGAAATAGTCAAGTCAAGTTAAGTCTTTATTTTTGTAACTAAATGGAGATTTTTATTTTATATATAACAAATTCATGATATTTCCTTATCATGAGTGGAATACCTCTAAGTTGGACAAAGCCAGTATTGCTGTTTTGCATAATTGGGGTTTAAAGCAGCTTGTTCACATATGCTTATCGACTAAATTTGATTTTTTTTACCGTATGTGTGTATAATGTCTCAGTACTCATCTACAGATGCCTGATCACCAGATGTAACATTCCGTGATTGTAAAACTCCATCACTGGCAATAGCGTTACGAATGAGATTGAACCTACATTCTGAATTATAAAGCGTATATTTAGGAATTTTCATTTCGTGTGCTATCATTTGACTATCACATTCACTCTTCGCGCATGCGATCACTTCACAATCTGGACTTACGAGTTTGCTACCCGGAACTCCTGAAGACGCCATGCTGCGGAACGTGTCATGTCGAAATGCTAGCAGCTACTTAGGGGATACCATATTCTATTTTTAACCGATTTCCTCGAAGTGGGCATTTACGAGAATAGCGTTTTCCCGTGTAATGTGACCTACATTTGCCGAGTTTATTTGTCAAATATTGCACCAACATTATAGAGGGAGTATAGATTTTCTTTTTATTTCAACCGATGATCTGTGAACGAGCTGCTTTTCTGTATTTCGGTCGTTTGGGGACATAAACACAGTGCTGCATCACTTCGACATATGCCGAAATAAGTAGCATGATACCAAAACCCCGTCCCTGTCCCTTGAGCCAACCAGTCCTGGATTTTTTATATGCTTGACAGTAAACAAAGAATATTTACCTGTGTCATTTTAATTTAAGCTTTTATATATTGCGAACCGTAATGGAAACCACGGCATCCAGGTCACGGAGAAAAAGTATATCAGATCTAAATTATTAGAATTTAGTATTTTATGACATTAAGGAACAAATTATGTAGCGTATAGAATGATTTATTTTTATCTGACAGCGATTTTCGAAACATTTCTTTATTTTAAAAGGAAGAATCATTGTAAGTTTTAAGGAATTTGAAATACACAAGCAGTGTCTCACATGAATTTGGCAATAATGCAAACATTAAAAATATTTTAACACATTTAAAAATCATACGAAAGGATTTATTACCTTGAATTAACCTTTTTAGACATTCTTTGTGAGAGTTCTGAGATAATCAATGATATCATATCTTAAAATAAAGCCTTAATTGTAATTGACCACTGCATTTCGCCATCCACTTCTCAGTTTCTGTCTCAACATCGCCACGGTGTTCTCGTAGTCTACGAAATCAGCACGGTTCTCGTTTTCTTCAGGGTCCACCTGGTGGTCGTAGAGTTCCGTCCCGTACAGCGTGTCCCAATCTGGCACATAGTCCGGAGCAGCTTCAAACTTGACCCACTCTGTATAGCGGTATCGGTCTGTCCTGATCGAGTACCCCATTTTCTTGACGTTATTGCGTGGATACTGGGAGAAAGCCGCGCACTTGATGGCTTGATTCGGGTTCTCGACCAGCGGCATCAAACTCAGACCCTCTGTACAGAGAGCGACCTGCGAAGAATCCATGGGACAAATGTCTAGTCGAGTAAATCCTGCGGCTTCAACCAACGTTGGGAACATGTCAACCGATTCTACCAGCTGGGACGTGACTACACCGTGATCCGTCTTTCCTGGAATATGGATCATCATTGGTACTTGGTTTGCAATTTCGAAGTTCGTGTGTTTGCACCATTCGCCGTGTTCACCCAGTTGCCAACCGTGGTCGCCCCAGAAGGACACGACTGTATCGTTCTCCAATTCTAGATATTTCAACTCGTCCAGCACTTTTCCCACCAAAGAATCAATCCAACTTACTGCCCCATAGTATGCCCTGCGAAGTTCAAGGGCAGTCTTGTCGGGCAGTGATGTATTTAAAGTACCTGTAACACCTAGATCAGCAATATCGGCATAAGCCCTGATTTCTGCATATGTTGACCACGCGTCTATAGGCATGTTAGACGGTACGTACGGATTCGGCGGAAGTTGAATATCCTCTTCAGGGTATAGGTCCAAGAAAGACTGTGGAATCACAAATGGCAAATGCGGTTTGTAAAATCCGACAGCAAGAAAGAACGGCGTATCTCCGTGTAAAGCATCAGGGGCAAGACTCTGAAGCGTTGTAATCGCGCGCTCTGCAACTTGATAATCCGCTAAAAGATTGGCACTGTCGTCTGGCACAGTTTTCCAACTTTCGTCTTTACTCTCAAAATTTTTTGCTGGATGATAATACGACGTTGTCCATGAAAGCGGGTCGTCATATCCCGACGCTTGTCCTCGATGGAATATCTTCCCCATACCGACAGAGGCGTATCCCTTTTCTTTGAAATATTGCGGGATTGTTGTAAAGTTCCCACCAACATCCCGGAAGTAGCTGTCCAGGTCATACACGTGCGTAGTATCCGGGCGACGTCCAGTCAAAAACGACGCCCTGCTAGGGGAGCATATTGCCTGTTGCACATAAGCTCGTTGAAAAAGGAGACTTTTGGCGGCGAGGGCGTCCAGATTTGGCGTTATCATCTTCGGATGCATTGGTGAAGGGAAATAAGGTCCTTCATAAGCACCAAGTTGAGGACGTAAGTCGTCTGCCACGAAAAACAGAACATTTTTATGCGCTTTTGTCAAAACAATGATCAGAAGCAGCAGCAGTGTCTCTTGACTTGTTCGACCCATGTTTTCGCACGGATTGTGTCATTCAGAAATGAAATTAGTTTTATATATCACTGTTAACAAGTGTTTCTATCTTTACAGCTGTCGACACCGTCTAATACAGTTGCCGCAAGGTATTCTGGGATAATACTTGACTTTGTCACTTGCTTTATCTAAGGTTAGCATCGGTCCAAATAAAGTTGAAGTTTAAAAACGCCAGCGGTGATGCTTATATTTCAATGATAATTAAATAACCATGGGAGCGACGCTTTTCTAAACAAATATATTTGATAACTTAGCACGCTTTTTATCATGTCACTGAAAGTCATTTTAATAGAGCTCATATTTAATGGAATAATTACAATTATATTAATTTTGAAAAGATAACACATTAGTTGCATGAATGAAAACTGCAGAGGTTATTCCTTCCTTTTCTTGTGATATTCCTGCAAGTCCTTTGCAAAAATTCAGACTTTTTTATATAAAGCATATTTCTGCCACTAATTTCCGGAAGAATTATATAGGTAAAATATAATATCCAGATGTACTTATACATTGTGTATAACTTAATGTTCTACAAAAATTGCGCATGTATCAAATTATGCGGGTATTTATGAAATGAAATTATAAGATATTGTAGTTTTATTCATGAATATAGAAGTAATCTTCCAGGGCTGGTTGGTTTGCAGAAGTAAAATGTCAAAATGTAAAGTGTTTGTTATGAGTCATAGCATACGTTCACCGACCGTCTGGCCAAGCACTTCATCACCGTACATACCAATTCAGTTCAACAGTTGGACCGGAAAACATTATCCCTGAGGGATATAACGAGATATATATCTCATTAATTGGTTTTGGCAGGTAAGGTGTAGAATATGAAAATTGAATATAGATGAAAGTTATGGGGGTGTGGGCAGATTTGAACATGTACATATTGTTAAAATAATAACAGATGATGATCTTTTTCAAATCCTTGATATATAAAGAAAACCTAGTATGTGAAAAACAGTTTCATGCATAATATCATTCGCGTTAATCTTAAATGACACTTTATTTTCAAATTCTATTTATTTATTTATTTATTTATTTATTTATTCATTCATTTATTTGAACAATTTCGACATCTTCGTATATATTTGGACATTTCTGATAGAAAAAAGGCGTCCGGTATTACAAAAGTGTTTGTTTACAGCTATCAACCATAAAATTTCATTTACAAATTCGATTTTTCATGTATTATGAGTCAAAGATGTTATATATGGAATTTTATGATATTTCTGTAGATTAATGGGATATTTTTGCTTCCTTTGTTACTTTTGTCCGTACATTGAAAAAATTCACGGATAAAGTAAACCGTGTTGAATTGGTAGCCAAGATTAAAAAGATTATTTTTTGTACATGTCTGCTAAAGGCCTACAGTAAGATAAATGTCATAAGGTCACTACGATGATCACGTTCCTTTATTTTTATACCATCTTAAAAACATGATGATATTTGCCACTGATCTGATTTATTTCAACGGTGATAATGAAAACTACAAGTAAATCAATAATTTAAATTTCAGGAGAACTTCGAAGACAATGAAACAACGTTCACGTGTCTTTTCTCCAGGATTACTTTAATTTGAAATCACTGTCCTCTTTAAGGATTCAATATTAAATTAAGTTTCATATTTACAAATTATCTCATGGCGATGTGAAAACAAAGCAAGGGACGTTATTCGGTAATAAATCACGTGCTATCAAGGCACGTTCGATAGAGAGGTCGTGTGTTCGATAATATGTCGCGACATACCAAAGTCGTTAAATACTGGTTTGTGTTTTAGCGCTTATTATCAAGTCGTATAATGGTAGTTCCAGGACTGATGCTCGCTGTCAGGATATGTGACTGGATGTGGTACTACGCCGTGCAATTGACTTTGACTTTTTCAATAATTTTACATCGATAAAACTGCGGTCGCTTTCCCTCTCACTGTAGAAAACAAAAGGCATTGTGTATGCCAATCAGAACGTAGCTCCGCCCCTAGGCTTCACCTGGTTATTGATTTTTGCTCAGTTCTCAGTTAACTTTCGTGATGGAAGTGTCGGCCGAAACGGACTTTAAAAAATCATTCATTATCCATATAAAGACTGTCAGCTACGGTGGCATAGATGTGACATGCACTACTCTTTTGTATGTCGTGGGAACGAGATAATAATAAGTCGAGGGATCGTCAACCAATCAAATATTGCAATCAAGAGTCCGTATGTTGAGTCCGTGTTTATTTGTTTATTGGGATTAACGGTCCATCGACAATATTTCTGTAACTGAGACAACCTCCAGACTAACTGAATACGTTCAGAATTAAATCCTTAACTGTTTTGATATCACTTGAAATTTCTCCTTTCCAAATCAAACGAGTACAAACATTTATGTGAATAGCTTTACGGAAACGGACGCGCCCTGTGTGTTCAGCATAACATAATTTGGCGATTAGAAAAGTCTTTCTCGTAAATATATAACAATATGATCGTCTCTGAATATCATGAATGACAATTGTAACAAGTAATATGATTGGTTGAATAACTCGTTCTCTCGAGTTATTATCTCGTTCCCTCGAGATAATAAATCGTTCCCTCGAGATAACGAACTCGTTTCCACGACTTATTATCTCGTTGCTTGAGATGATAAGTCGTTCTCTCGAGATTATTAACTCGTTCCCTCGGCTTATTATCTCGTTCCCTCGAGATAATAAGCCGTTCCCTCGACTTATTATCTCGTTCCCTCGACTTATTATCTCGTTCCTTCAACATAAAAAAGAGAAGTGCGTGTCACCTCTATGCCACCGCAATTAAAATGGCTAGTGTTGTTAAAAGCCACAGGTTCGTAGACCATGATGACAAGGACAAATATCTCGCCGTTTGACAGTAACTACGCCGCACTGCTTTTGCTTTGTTTTATTAATTCAAGACACAAAATCACTCTTGCTAAAACACCCCGACTTTAAGTGCCACCTATTTCGTTTGAAACTACATAGTTGTCTATTTAAAGGCATTCATTCATTATTTCCTCGCAAGATTACACGTGACATATATGTATCAGCAGTCAATTCATAATTCTGCGAGTTATAAAACTGCAATGTGTCTTCATTACCGGTCTGAATGAAGCTAGGTGACGTCACAGTCTCTATTTATAGATTGATAAAACCTCTCACTAAGGGGGCGTGGTTTATATTCGTCAACCGAAGCGACTTTCTATTTGACAGGCGATAAGGTTAAATGGAATATCGTTTTTTTATGGTGGCATATTTCTGCCAGCCACTTATGCACTTAGCTATGTTGAAACTTTTCTAAAAAATTGTCACATATTCAGTTATTATCTGGCAAGTAGAATAATTTCAAGTTATCTACTTAGGTATCTTAACAGGACTAAATTGTCTGTTAGTGCCCACTACTGTCAAACACATATTCACTTAGGTTAACTGGGTATCATGATTTTTTCCAGATAATTATGTGGAAAAAAAATGCTTGTTATCCACATAAATTAACTGACTAACTTGAAAAAAGTCGAGATATCTAGTTATCTTAAGTGAATATATGGCTGGCAGTAGTAGGCATTAACAAGCAGTTTTGTTCTGTTAAGAAACCTAGGAGAATAAAACGAAAGTTTTCTACTTGCCAGATACTAACTGACTATGTGACAATTTTTCAGGAAAGTTTCGACATAGCTAAGTGGATAAGTGGCTGGCAGAAATATGTCACCATAGTTTTTTGTTTGAAGTGTAAAGTGGAGAAAAGTCAAAGTCAATCGTACGGCGTAGTTTATCCCTTTCCCTCATAGAGGACACAATGAAAAGACCTATGCGAACAGCATAAAACCAGATCAGCCTGCGAGTAACTCGCAGGCTGATCAGGTTTTATGCTGTTCGCTGCTCCTCAGTGGTCTGGAAATGAGGATTTTGTAAATAAATTTGGTAAGGTTTAACTGTGGTTTTCTGCAGATCAGGCTTTATGTGGTACCTATTGAGTGCGTCAAAATGAGTCTATATGAGGGAAAGGGTTAATGCCACTTGTGAGACAGCGCTGTGTCTATAGCATCTAGACAAAAATGATTGAAATACCCTAAAAAGCAAACAATGATGCATTTTGTATAAACATGGACACACTTTAAATGTTAGTTTCAATACTTTCTAAAATCTTCTATTTCATAAGAGCGCTTAGCGACGATCACCCATGATGACTTAGTCACCAATCAATACAGAAAATATAAGTAAACAGTATGTGTTCCTTACAGATATCGCGTAACGTTCTGGTGAAATTGATTATCAGTATCTGCTAATTCTAAGCACTCGTGTTTATTTTAGTCTTTGTATCAAAATGGTTCAAATGACGTACTTGCAACCACCGATAATCAATTCGAATAAAGTACATTATATAAAAAAAACATTCAAGACATTTAAAAGGAACAAATCGCTAGACAATGGTTAAGCACACACAATATATCACATACCAGAAGCAGCTTCTTATTTCCCTCTCACCTCAGACTCATTTAAAGATAAAACTGATTACACAATCCTACATTTATTGAACGTTTTTCTTATATCTATTTTATCACAGTGCACGCCAAAATTCCTGTCAGGTATCATGATAACTTTATATATGTCGACGTTACCAGATAGATAACTTGAAAGTTACAAAGGGTCTTCATAAAAACTGGTAATTAAGTGGTGGCAAGAATAATTATGCTACCAAACATAAAGTCTATATGAATTTTGCAGTACTTATTGAAGTGCCATATTTAAATGTACATTTATCTTAAGTCTTTTTTATAGACTGATTAACAAACGTAATGCATTGACTTGCAAATCATGTTTAACCTTTAGTGTGGGCAATAACAATATGAAAGTACTCGACTAGTCAGCAAGAATTCCATGAATAGATGATAAAGTTGGAAAGCAGAAATACCAACGATTTTTTCAGGGTTTGGAAATAGAACTGCGCCTTATCCTTCAGTTTGTAAAGAAAAGTCGCCATCTTGGAAAGCGAAAGGTATATTCTTTTCCATTACTCTTTCTGGTGGTAATGCCTATACATAAGCACACTTCCAATTTTCATTTGGTGTATGTAACTTGCAAATCCATTTTAAAAAAAAGTTATAGCGAACTGGGAAATTCGAAGTGAGTATGCGATAATGTGAGAGATAAGACGCAGCTGAAATTGCTTTATCCAACGTTTTTATGCAAAAATGGTATTAATTCTCACGTAAAAATCCTATTCGAAGCAGAAAAGTATTTGTCAATAAAGGAGGGGCCTCCGTGGCCGAGAGGGTAAAGTCGCTGACTTTAACACTCACTCAGCCCCTCACTGCGTGGGTTCGAATCCCGGCATTCGGATTTTCATGTAAGGAAGCCTTCCAGCTGGCTTGCTGTATGTCGGTGGTTCTACCCGGATGCCTCTGTGCATTCGGGGTCTTCCTCCACCTGTAATTAGCCGGACGTCGCTATATAACTGAAATTAGAGTGTTAATTTTAGTTAATTTCATTTTTTTTTCAGCTTAAGCTGTCTAACCTTACTTTCAACCTACTTAAGCTTGATGACGTAAGATAGTGCCGAAAGAATATTTTAACGGTTTTCATTGGTAGATATTTCTATACTCACGGAAAAAAGTAACGCACAATCGTTTGTTGAGATGAAACTAGCTGAAAAATAAACTTGGTATTTACGAAATTTTAATAAAATATTCTAAATGAAATACAGTCTCTTTCATCAATTTAAAGTTATTTTATGAAAACACTTCTCTTTGATACACAATGAAACCGAACGTTATAAATACCAGCAGTATATTATAGCCTGTTTCACCGTCTCAGTTTAACATGAAGTTTAATCCGCCGATCTTTAAGTTTTTATCTACGCTTATTTTGACTTTCTAGGAAGTGCTTCACAGATAGTGATTCGTACATCATATAACCTTCCTACATTTTCCGGTAACGCCGCATATCTTTTATATTCAAATGTTTTACATATACATGTACATGTTTGACTGTTAGATCGCACTCTTTCGTTTGATTAGAGACGTTCATTCTCTAAGTTGAACATTCTTCTTTTAACTCTATGTGCGTTTCTATGATATACAGAAGGGCACCACCATGGCCATATTATCACACATATAATATGAGTATCTTATCAGTGTGTTTCATAATGATATAACTTTTTTTTTAATTTTTTTTAAAAAGTTTAAAATTTATTTATTTTACATCGATTACGAAACATTTTATCACAACTTATAGAGATAACTTCAATGGCCGTGGTAATAATAATAATAACAAGTAACTGGTGTTGCATGCAACACATTAGTCCCCTTCCGGTGAGGTGCATAATTTTTCCATTACCATAGCAACCGGAATTTTGGTCCAACAAAGTAATGTGCGGCATCCAGATTTCCGGACACCCAGACGGACGGCAAACCTATGGTCCCCACCGGTGTAAAAAAATTCTAAATTTGGCCTGCAGTTTTGGAGAACAGGTCTCTAGTTTTTACTACGTACGTATAAGGCAAATTAGCCCCGCCCCTGGCAGCCATGTTTTTTTTACTGATAGAATAATCTTAGCAAGATTGCTTGTAGTTTTGAAGGAGATGATTTTTTAAGTTTTCATATTTTTTTTCTGTTGCCATGGCAACCGGAGTTCTACATGGATTAGTTTGTTTGTTTGTTTGGTTTAAACGTCCCATCGACAGTATTTCAGTCATTTGGAGACGATGTCTTCTTGAGACAGATATAGTGCTGCCACACTGCAGTATCGCGCCGTAGACATGTGGCATGATACCACACCCAGTCACATTATCCGGACACCGAGCCAACCAGTCCTGCAACTACCCTTATATGCTGAGCGCCAAGCAAGGGAGCTATAACAGTACCATTTTTTACGACTTTGGTATGTCGCGGCCGGGGATCGAACCCACGACCTCCCGCTCCCGAGGTGGACGCTCTAACCACTCGGCCACCGGGGACGGTGTAGTTAATTAATTTAGCCGATTTCTAAGGATTTATCATTATATCAACTTAACAAATTTTGTCTTCGCATGCCTTCATATTTAGGACAATATAAAAATACATGATATTAGTTTCAATAACAATTAGAATTAATCTAATTAATATATGCCCCCATCTGAGCAGGTCAGATGTCAAATAATTGATGTCAACTGAAAGCCATTCATAAGTGTAGTAAGTATGTCAAATATATAGACTTTTTCCATATAGTAATGGAGTAATGCTTAAGATAAAATATCATTTAAAATAAAGGAAGCTTATTTTAAGAGTACAGAACCCCAAAGAGTCCTGTTTCATAATCATTACACTTCTGCTACTCACTATCTATTTAAAATCAATACCTCGAATAGTTCAGGAGTTGAAAAATAAGTTCAGGGGTTGAAAATTGATATATAAAATAAACGGAGATGATCAGAAAATCAGACTAGGCTGAGTTATGTTTCTTGGTTACGTCACTGCTCCTACTTGCTATCATATTATGTTTCAAGTTTCAAGTCCATATGGTCTTTTGTTTATGAGTTTTGCTTCCTCCAAAAAATTAAAAAAAAATTAAAGGGGGATAATCAAAAACCAGACTCGGTAAAGTTATGGTTCTCAGTCACTACAATATTCCTAGTTGCCATCTACTTATATATGAAGTTCTAAGTCAATACCTTGTATAGTGTTCAAGTAAATAGTAAATAAGTATTTCTCTGGACAGAAATTCATTGCAAAATTAAATAAAGGGAGATAATTAAAAAAAACTGGTCCATGTAGAGTTACGGTTTTTGGTTACTGCACTTTCTATTTATAGTTTGAGTTTCAAGTCAATACCTCGGTATAGTTTATGAGTTATGCTCCCAACAAAAGTTAAAAAATAAAAAGTAAGTAAGTAACCTTTTATAGTTTTTTTTAAGTTATGGCCAATGTTAAATTTGCTGACAAACTAACAAACAAACAGACAAAAACAATATCCCCCCCCCCCAATCACAGATCTCGGGGGCATAAAAATATAGTCGACCAACATTTTGTTTTACTTTTAAGATTTGTTTTATTGTTCCAATTGAGCTTGACAACTGCCGGTGCAGGTAACTTTCCGGTTTCATTTGCAGCGAAGAAAAGGTAAAGTTCTCATTGGCCAATACATCTAAATTAAATTTTGTTATTGCAGCAAAGATTTTGACTGACTAATGAAAATCTAATGAAAATGGATAGTTATTCAATGCATCCTCCTGTTATTAACCACTAATGGTTAGAATCATACATATGCAGATGATTTAATTCACTAAACGCATTCAAATAACACATTGACCAAAATGGCTATGTGGTTACTTTGTTAGAATGATGCAAATCTGAATTGTTCATTTAGAATAATAATAACATAATGTATTTTTCTGTAACACAGCTGTAAAACGTTCTATTTTAGTCGCGCCTGTCTCCAGCCTTCTCTTAGTTGCTTACTGAGCTGTTGCACCGTCTCTGTGTAGTCAGGGTCCTGAGCTCGATTGTGGTTCTCCTCCAGGTCAGTCTGATGGTCATACAATTCCCTGCCGAACGACTGACCCCAGTCCGGTCGATAGTCGGGGGCATACGTGAACTTAGGCCACTCTGTGTACCGGTACCGGTCCGTTCGTATCGTGTAGCCCATGATGTCAGTGCTACCCTTGTGTCTAGGATACTGGGAGAACGCTGCCCTCTTCACAGGAGTCCCAGGGTCCTTTATCAAGGGCAAGAGGCTGGTTCCTTCCCTACAAAGCCTAGTACTGGTTGAGTCTTCTGGACACAGTTCTAGTGGTTTAAGTCCTGCTGCTTCCACAAGCGTTGGAAAGAGGTCGACAAATTCGGTTAACTGGTCAGTTTTGACGCCATGGTCGGTGAGGCCAGGGATATGAATCATCATTGGGGCGTGAGTTGCTAGTTCAAAGTTTGTGTGCTTACACCATTCTCCGTGTTCCCCAAGTTGCCACCCGTGGTCTCCCCAGAAAGAAACAATAGTGCTATTTGCAAGCCCCAGACGTTCTAACTCTGCAAGCACAGTTCCAACAAGATGGTCTGTCCAACTTATTGCGCTGTAGTATGCTCTTCGCAGTTCCAAAACCTTTTTGTCTGGCAGAGTTGTATTGATGGCACCGCTTGGGTGTAGCGTTGCAATGTCTGAATAGGAGCGTAATTCGCCGTAAGATGACCATGCCACGTCTGGCATATTCACGGGAGCATAAGCATTGTCTGGTAGGTGGACTGAATCTTCGGGGTAGTGTTTCAAGAATGACTGCGGAAATACAAACGGCAGGTGCGGTTTGTGGAAACCAACAGCAACAAAAAATGGCGTCTCACCTGTTTTTGCCTGAAATGCCAGCTTTTGAAGAGTTTGAATTGCATGATTAGCAATCTGTTGATCAACCAATGGTTTGTCTTTTAACTGTTCGTCTGGCACGGCTAGCCAGCTGTTTTCATGGTTTTCAAAGTTGTTTACACCATGAAAGTACGGCATAGACCAGGATATAGGATCGTCTCCGTCTGACGCATGTCCTGGATGAAATATCTTCCCCATTCCAACACTGTTGTAGCCATTTAGTTTGAAATGCTCAGGAATCGTTGTAAAGTTACCACCGACGTTTCGGAAGTAATGAACAAGATCATAAACGTGTGTCGTATCCGGTCGACGTCCCGTCAGAAGTGACGTTCGGCTCGGTGAGCAGACGGCTTGCTGTACATGTGCTCTTTTCAGTAAAAGACTTTTCGCTGCAAGTGCATCCAAGTTTGGCGAATACATCCGTGGATGAACTGGAGATGGGAAATCTGATGTTCCTTCAAAGACTCCAAGCTCCGGTCGCATGTCATCAGATGCAAAAAAGAGTACGTTCATGCGTCCCTCCACATTGACACATACTAACAACAAAAATAACAACAGCATGTCTTCTGAATAATCCATAAGGTATAAATACAGCAACTGGATTCAATACTCTTGTTTCGTTATCATGTCAAGATGTCGTATTTTATCAGAAGTACGTTTAGATATATATTAAAGTACGATGTAGCGTTATCTTCTTGTTAAGTAACCGTCAGTAAGTCTGACACGGAGCCAGTATCACACGACACTCTCTGTTTGTTTGTTTATGGCTTAACGTCCCACCGACAGTATTTTAGTGATAAAGAAACTTGTGTCTACATGAGACGGAAACAGTACTGTCCAACTGCAATGTCAAGCCATGGTAAGATACCACACCCATTCAGAGTATCCTGACACCACGCCATCCAGTCCTGGAACTATCTTAGCGCCAAACAAAGGTGAGATTTAAAGGCCCATTGTAATCATGCACATCTTTATTAAAGGTAAAATAGATAATGTTTATATCTTTATAAATATTTATAATTTCTTTGATAGAAATTTCATAGACACCTTCACAAGAACGAAAACTAGTCCCGTATTCAATGAAGTATATCTCCATAATCATTTAAACAATTACAATTTGATCCCCTGAAGCAGCATTCCATCTCGAATGTGATTTTCAGAAAAAAATGCAATAAATGTACTTTTATTTGACACTTCACTTTTGGGTACAATACTTTCAGCTACATTTACAGATATAATTATAGCAACGTGGTTGGTATTCTATTAAGAAGTCGAATCTAATTAATGTTCTGGGACCCGTTTCTCTCAGCTTCGTACGAACACATTAATCATAGACGTTAGTATGTTGTCCTGCACTGTGCTTTTTTATTTCTTATTTGCACAATGAAATATCACGTAAAGTGGCCCTTTCCACTGAATTATACAAACTCATCACTTTTTGTGAAGAAAAGAAAATACAAGAATGATATTTTTTTTTGTCATGGTGGCCCCTTGGTCCTGATCAAATTTAACGAATAAGTGTACACTATTAAAGGGCACGTGAAATCGTAGGAACCTTATTGACGCCGCGTGGAAACGTGGCGTCAGTAAGGAATTATAGGTTTTTAATTTGGCCATGGAGCCGCAAATGGGAGCAGCCATCACTGTTATTGTAAAATTAAACTATGTAATAGGTTTGAAATAAAACTTGATGACTCAATTACTTGTATTAACTGATGTGAAACAACAACAACAACAACAACAACAAAAAAAGCAAAAAACAACAACAAAAAAACAACAACAAAAAAACCGACAAAAAACAAACAAAAAAAACATTAAGATTCAAAACGCATGTCTCCTATCGTTTTTAAGAAAATTTGACACATGTATTATCTGACAACTTCTCCCTAAACTCCCAGGACACGAGTTTTAAAACATGGTTAACGGACCTTGCAAGCAGCTCTATTCTCTAAAGCTCAGAGAAAAGGTTTTAGAAGATGTTTATGACCAGAAATGTTCAGAGTTTTAATTACATATCGTCAACTTGATAAATCAATGAAACCAAACTTTAATGATACATATTACAGTATGCTTTAGAAAGTGTAAAAGCAGAAACATTATACATTTGGACGTATCGGACATGTTTAATTGACGGCCCCAGGCCCAATCTGCGGTCCCAGTATGTAAGCTGATTATGATAAGGTGCCTGAAATGGGTAAATTCCACTGAACATTATAGCTTATGTTGTAAAGCTATGTTAATATATATTTATTTATTTATACATATCATCACGCTATATTTCTTTATCAAAGGAAGTAATGACTATCGGTAAGATAGTAAAATCCAGGACTTTTACCTAAATCGCGTACCAAATAAAACTTATCTGTGCCGATTTGTTTGGTGTTAAGTGCCCTTGTTGTTGATTTGATGATGATGTTGTAGTTATAATTGGAAAAATGGCGTGTACCATTGCCTAGTAGAAATATTTAGACCCGCTATATGTTAATAATACTTGCACATGTTAATAAAATATTCTGAAATGGCTTTACTTTATTCAGTACGTGATTCAAAAACAAGCGCGGCGTCTTTGATGCTTTGCATCAAACTTCGTCTTGTTTACTGTTTGGGATTCGCCTGAATAGATATTAGTTGTATCACTTGCTGGCGCTTGGCTGTGAAGCCGAGGGTTGTGGGTTAATCCTTACTAGGCTAGGGTACGGTCTCTTTAAAGAAAGACTACAATATCTCTGTGATGATCAATCTTCTTAGAAAGCGGTTGTCAGTTCAATACGGAGGCTGGTTAAAGACCCGTTGCACTTCCTAAAGCAGTGCAAGATGTGTGCAACCACTTTGTTAAGAGTTGCATTCTATACATACATAGTTCCAAAGCGACTATGTTAACGTTTACAACTGTATAAGTAATTTTAAAGTGTGGCGTTCACTTGTCGGATATGTTAATGAGTGTGATGAAGATACTCGACACAATAGTAACTGTCAATGAATGAAAAATATGTTATATAATGAAAAACAAACGATAAAGTACTCACTCACTCTTTTCCTAGTATTCCTGTACTTCTGCGCTGGTTTTCGTATTATTAACACTTGAATGTACATGTTTGGGTTATTGAAAACGTGAACATGCACCAACGTACATGTACATTAATTACGACAGTACGTGGTGTATAAATATATCAAAATACCGTTAAGAAATGTAGGTCCACTTACACTTCATATGAGACCTAAAAACAAATATCCATACAAGGTAAAGAAGAGAAATTAATAAAGTGTTACGTAAGTATGCACTATTTAATGCTTGTGTTGATTGTTATATTTACTTATAAGATGAGATGACCCGGGTGCCTCCGTGCATTCGGGGTCTTCATCCACCTGTAGCTATATGACTGAAATACTGTCGAAGCGACGTAAACTCAAATAGTCAAGTCAAGTTATAAGATGAGATGAAGTATTACAGGCAGGTTGAAAAATGAAGCCCATAATGGCATTCAGTTTTATACGTATACGGTATACGGTTTCAACAGCATTATGTAAAATACCATGTTAAAATAATGGAGATAGCGCGAATGATATCTTTGTTCCGGTTTCAAGCATCTTTTTTGAAAACATTAAATGCACACGTTTGGTAACAGTGTAGACTATTTTTATATCCTCTTATAAATGAAAGAATCGTAATTTGTAAATCGTTTTATTTATCACATATAAAGCCAATCGACTGTGCTTTCTAAAGCAGTTCTAATCTTTAATAAAATCATCTTTGAACTTCATGGTTTTCAAATGAAGTAAAAAAAAACAACAAAACAAAACAAACAAAAAAACTCAAAATAAAGTAATGTTTTTATGTATGCTAATCAGCTAAAGGCCATTAACCAAGAACACAATTTTACCATGGAACTAGCACATCATAATAGTCACATACTATGTCATTTTATTTCCCAATTAATTGTTTACTCGAACCATATAAATGACCCAATACGGATCAAATGTAAACTGAAAACAAGTTCAAATGGTCAAACTATAACGGCTGGATCAACATATCTATATATTACGTACATGTCACTGGTAATTCAATACAGGATACAGGAGAAATATAAACCAATGTATTGATTAAAGTTAAACGTCATTTATATACATATCAATTTACACTTGATAGTAATAACTGTATCACTCATGCCACATCCAATACATAAATTCGCAATATCCGTGTAATTCCTGCACACTCTGATAATGAGTTGCCGAACACTTCATTTACACAAAAAGCACTACTTAAAACATTATTTGGCGACCTTATTTCTTAAGTAAAAAATCTGCAGGCTGCCATTTGAGTCCTCTAAATGTCTTGAATTTCATGACAGCATTTTTCAGTTTTCCTCTTGGTGTTTTAGTCATGTGAGGCAAGTCACCAAGCGTGTCCTGACTCTCTATATCACTACGACTAACTGCTAAGTTGAAGATTTTAGTCTCACTTTTAATCTCTACTGCGTCTTCAGTAACATCATTACTTTTTACGATGGAACTTTCTCTAGTTGCATGATGCAACTTACTGGTTAAGGATATTGGATGGATAGAAGCAAGGGTTTTTTGTCGATATATTTTCGAATTATTCGAATAAACCGGTATGGCCGTTAATGTTTTTTGACGTATAATGCCTCCTTTCGAATCGAAAGATTTCGGTGACGTCGGTGATTTGCCGTTTTTATTTGTTCCGACATCGTTTGCATTTATTGGACTCGTGGATGTAGAGTTTTGAAGGATAAAATTCTGCATTTGTCCGATATTTTGAGACGAGGCAGACTGTTTAGAATCTGGTCGAGATAAAGCACGGTATATTTGTACCTTTTTCCCGATTCGCTGGAAGGCCTTTTTGGTTGTACAGTGACTATCCTTTTTTAAAACTGGCTTCCTCAAAGTTCCAGTTTCATCAGGAGGACTTCTTACAGTGTCATCGTTTTGCTTTTTAGTTTCTACTTTCTCTTCAAAACGAACGTTCCATTCTACTTGAAAGTCTAAATCTAGAATTTCATTTTCCACACAATTTTTATCATCAATATCTTCTTCGACAACGACTGTGTTTTCCGGACTCTCACTGTCAGATATAGGAATATCTTGAGTCTTACCAGACAGACTAGTTGTATCATCACTTTTGTTACACGTCCAATCCATAGTTTGTCTCAAGCGCAGCAACTTTCTCCTTGTCAGGTCTTTATGACGCAGCCTTAGATTGTGTAACCTGTCTATAAATTCACGGTGTCTTGCTTCACGTATAGTGAGACAAAGCTCTAAATGTTTTTGTATTGCCTCAAGAGTGTCGCTAAATCTAGCCGAGTTAACCTCAATCATATTCGACCTATTCATGGATTATATTTAATCTACAGCTGACCATTAGCTATTGGTAAATATTGATATTCATACATGTATCAGTGATCTGTTAATGTCACACAAGACTGACATCTACTTTTGTAAGTTCTCACGACTACAAATATTTCAATATCACTGTATCAGCTAGATCCAACAGAAACTCAGTTCTTTTACCACCGATGCTGACAAAAGTAAATTAAAAACGCATTTACATGCAATGCTCCTCACACATGACGACAGCAACATGCATTTACACTTATTTCTCCTTTATTTATAATTATTCCTAATTCCAATAGCTATCACATACCTCGTAAACATTGATTTTCAGATATATTCCTGTTAAATACCAATTTTGATTTCTAATTGATATCATCCAATTATTGAAACGTTTTACTTTCAGCGGAAGATTCGTCCAGGTAACTGAACTCACACACGCATTAAAGTATTAAGGATACTATATTCCATGTGTTGATTCGGAGCAAATAATTTCCTAACGACCGATCGCTCCTAGTATTTGATTTCTGGTAATTTTCTCCTTTAACGGCCGTGTAATAAAAGTTTACGTATAAAGACAGACACGGCAATGTCAATATGCCGTCTGTACGTATTAGTAAATGTGTACCAGAGACATATGGGTTAGGATTTGTTTCATTTAAAGCAAATATATCCGTCAATATATCGAGTTCCTGAAATTTAAATGACTTCACACAATAGCAAATACCCCCGATTAGGAAAAGCTAGCGTGAAGGTAACTCCTACCTGTCACTCAGTTCTAGCCATATCGATTTCTTGTCGAAGTTAATGGCACTTGACGTGAGGGAAATGGGTTTTTTAGGAAACGTTCTGGCAATTTTATAACCTAGCATGTTGTTAATAAAAAGAAAATTGGAATATGTGTTTATTTTACGGCTTGAATAGTGCGACTTCAGACAGGGTTGCAGAGAATAGAATTGGATGAAGTAGTTATGAAGGCACATTTTATATGTATGTCACAGGAATATACATGTATAGGACTTAAGTGGGTAGCTATTTACATTACATCCATATTACTGAGAGAACAAGCTGATTTTTGTGTCGGATTTGGCGCCACTATGTATACAGACTATCACGGTTATCCAGTGACCATTTAGTAGTTGTTTTATTTGTGTTTAAAAATAAATACAAGACTAATTTTGATGCAAAAAATCAATGGTTTTGAAGCACGACATAAATAAAGCAAAGCCATTCAGAATATTTTAATAACATGTGCATGCATTTACAAACAGCGGGTCTAAATATTTCCACTAGGTAATGATACATGCCATTTTGACATATATCCTCAGCTGTGGGCCGTTTGGTTCAGAAATTTCTAAAGCGTGTTCTAAAAAGTCCAAAAAACAACTTATATAATCAATTTATTCAGAAATATAGAACAAAAAAGTACAGGAAATACTTAATTATAGTAGAAACATTTATGATAATGATGATGATGATGATGATGATTTGAGATGCCATAAATTAACTAATCAATAGATCAATAAAGATACATTTTATAACAGGTAATTCCTTATTATTAGAAGAGTTAGGGTCTGTAAGATGCATGAAATTTCCATGTGGCGTGTATACGAATCCTCGGAAGGAAGACACTGTAGTCTGGCGTGTGTATAAACCACGATGTTCTGGTATTCATACAGCATGAGGTACACGTGAAAAGCATGGAATATGGCCCTAGGCTAAGACGTTTTGTGGCTGTATGCAGTATTGAGTGGGGCTATTGGCGTCATTCGTTCCCGATTCAACACCAATAACGGGCAACGGATTATACAGCCCAAGTTAAACTCGTGCATTTTATTGACTCTAAGTTGGTAGAACTTGTAGACCAACCCCATTTTATGTAGTATATGAAATAAAATACGTTTAAACTAACTAGTTAAACTCGTGCATTTTATTGACTCTAAGTTGGTAGAACTTGTACACCAACGCCATTTCATGTATTTTATGAAAAAAAAAAACTTTTAAAGTAACTAGTTAAACTCGTGCATTTCGTTATTACCGTATCATAAGTCTTCGATTTGTGATCTGTTCTTTTTTTTTATAACCCCCGCACAACGAAGTTGTAAGGGGGGTATACTGGTTTCAGCTTGTCTGTCCACTTCATATGTGGATAGATCTCATTGAGGGGGCGTGCAGTGATCAAGAACCATAACTGTCTGTCGCGTAATTTTGGAGTTATTGCCCTTGGTAAATTTTCATACTTAATTTTTGTCCGGGCCGTAACTCAAAAAGTATAAAAGATATCAAGTTGAAACTTCATATGTAGATAGATCTCATTGAGGGGGCGTGCAGTGACCAAGAACCATAACTGTCTGTCGCGTAATTTTGGAGTTATTGCCCTTTGTAAATTTTCATACTTAATTTATGTCTGGGCCGTAACTCAAAAAGTATAAAAGGCATCAAGATGAAACTTCATATGCGGATAGATCTCATTTAGGGGGAGTGCAGTGATCAAGAACCATAACTCTATGTCGCATAATTTTGGAGTTATTGTCCTTTGTAAATTTTCATACTTAATTTTTGTCCGGGCCGTTACTCAAAAAGTATAAAAAGCATCAAGATGAAACTTCATAAGTGGGTAGATCTCATTGAGGGGGCGTGCAGTGACCAAGAACCATAACGCTCTGTCGCGTAATTTTGGAGTTATTGTCCTTTGTAAATTTTCATACTTAATTTTTGTCCGGGTCGTAACTCAAAAAGTATAAAAAATCAAGATGAAACTTCATAGTGTAGTCTCATTTAGGGGGAGTGCAGTGATCAAGAACCATAACTCTATGTCGCATAATTTTGGAGTTATTGTCCTTTGTAAATTTTCATACTTAATTTTTGTCCGGGCCGTTACTCAAGAAGTATAAAAAGCATCAAGATGAAACTTCATAAGTGGGTAGATCTCATTGAGGGGGCGTGCAGTGACCAAGAACCATAACGCCCTGTTGCGTAATTTTGGAGTTATTGTCCTTTGTAAATTTTCATACTTAATTTTTGTCCGGGCCGTAACTCAAAAAGTATAAAAGATATCAAGATGAAACTTCATATGTAGATAGATCTCATTAAGGGGGCGTGCAGTGACCAAGAACCATAACTGTCTGTCGTGTAATTTTGGAGTTATTGCCCTTTGTAAATTTTCATACTTAATTTTTGTCCGGAACGTAACTCAAAAAGTAAAAAAGATATCAAGATGAAACTTCATATGTGGATAGATCTTATTGAGGGGGCGTGCAGTGACCATGAACCATAACTCTTTTTTCGCGTATTTTTGAAGTTATTGCCCTTTGTAAATTTTCACACTTAATTTTTTGGGGGCTGTTACTCAAAAAGTCTAAAAGCTTTCAAGATGAAACTTTATATGTGGAAAGATCTTATTGAGGGGATGTGCACTGCCCAAGAACAATAAGTCTCTGTTGCATATTTTTGGAGTTATTGCCCTTTGTAAATTTTCATACTTAATTTTTGTCCGGACCATAACACAAAAAGGATAAGAGATTTCAATATGAAACTTCATATGTGGATAGATTTCATGGAAGAGAAGTGCAGTGGCAAAGAACTGTAACCCCCATTTGCGTCATTTAAAAAATTCTTGTGACAAAGCGGCATGCGGGGGGTATTTTCGCCATGACAATGGCAGTTCTAGTTCAATTCGTTATCATTCTTGTAGAATTTCTTTAATTCTGCCATGCAGTTCGCAGTAATATTATTATTGTTCAAAGCAAATTTAAGTTTTCATTCAATAGTCATTATGCATTATATCCCGATGGGCAACTACTATCCTTCACCTTTGAGATTAAAAACACACACATTTAAACATTTGACACGAGTCTTTTTTTAATTTAATATTCTTCTTTTTGTGTGTTAAATTTTGTTAATTTGATTTTATATGAATGACTTAGAGCCATTTTATGCCATCAAACAGATGGCTTTACCTTACAACTCTTTCCCGGGATTCTGACAGTACTGAAACTTTAGCAAGTATCTCTGTAGTTAACCGAGAACAGCGGTGGAAGGCGCATGGCTATCAGAAAGAAAATTTAAGTCGATTATCACGGGCAACATGCCCGAGCCCATTTGGGATCGAACCAACAACCCTCGGCTTCACAGCCAA
>CM037787.1:30545932-30559271 GCA_021229015.1 Solen grandis | reverse complement strand
GAAAAAACCTTTATGCATTTAAGATATACACAATTTGCGTTGTAACAAATGCTTTTTGAATACATTTTTTTCATTTTTTTCACAATTTATCATGGTCGCTAAAAATGCTTTCCCTTTAAAAAAACCCGGGAACCCGTAAATTTTAACCTTAAAATAAAAAAAAGTATCCATAGTTAAGGAGTCTTTTGAAAATTTAATATCAAGCTTTTTTATTTCCGTATCTTTAATTCCCAGTCTAATAACAACATGTTCAATATCATATTATACATTTCATTTGGATTATTGTAAACCCTGGAAAGCTCTTTAGAAAAAAGAGTCACGTTGTTTTTTGGGAGCTCTGAAAATCAATAACACGGTTTTTAAATCTCTTTTTAAATGCATTGAAATACATGTTGCACGTTCATTATCAAAAGCGTTTTTCCCAAAAAAAAACGTATTTTAAATTTTATTTTCAGAAGTAAATT
This sequence comes from Solen grandis, assembly GCA_021229015.1. Classification (NCBI taxonomy): domain Eukaryota; kingdom Metazoa; phylum Mollusca; class Bivalvia; order Adapedonta; family Solenidae; genus Solen; species Solen grandis. The sequence continues at coordinate 30,558,807 of CM037787.1, read as the reverse complement.
TTGAGTTTAGAGTATTTCTATGTAGAAATTAAAATCAATTTTTAAAGCAAAAGCATGCACAACATGCACAATCTGATAAATTTTGAAAGAATGCCTTTTTCAAAAAACAATTTTTCATAAGGGAAGGGAAAGGGGACTGCCCTTTACAATTTGAAAAAAAATAGTAAAAAATTTATACCCAATTGGGGGCAAAATTCCCCATGAAAAACTCCTTTTTGGGGAAAAAACTGCATGATTTCAATTTAAAAAAAATTTGTCAAAGGGTAAAGGGTGGGTTAAAGAAAGATATAGTTAAATAGGTGATGCAACCCAAACATTTACTTACCAAAAAAAAACATTGTTTAAAAGGGACTTTTCGATGCTGTTTAAAATTATCCACAAAAACACCCAAAATAGGGTGTTAAAAAGGGCTTTTTAAAAACCAATGGAAAATTCTTTTCTAAATCTTTTCCCTTTAAACGGGAAAAATCCTTTTTTCGTGGTTTATAAAGAGCACATTTACCTAAGATCAAAATTTTACTTATACTTTGTAAGAATATATATGTGTGAAATTTGTTTTTTCAGTTTTCCCAACCCGGGATTTAAATTTTTTTTTATATAAAAAATCATAATTTCACTATGCAGGTTAAGGGTATCTTTAAACAAATTGTCAAAAGAAGCTGGAAGAGGGCATAAAAAAAAGAAATTTCCCTTTTAGTGAAAGAAAAGGGTCTGTCTTTTTTTTGGGTTAAAGAGGATGAGTTTCAATTGTTTTAGAATGTCCTTTTAAAAAAAAGGATATAAATGCTTGTATTGGAAAAGACCAAATAGTTCTATATTGTAGAAATGATATAAATCTGACAATGAAAAAATTTAAAAAAAAAAATATTACCATGTTTATTTGTAAAAAATTTTGAAAATAGAACTATTTCCCAAATTCCCGCTTAATTGTGTGTATAATATTTGCCCCCCTACCCCGCATTTTTTATCCCTTTTTTTTTGTTTATCTATATGTATTTGTTTGCAAGTAAAAGATTGTTAAATTGGTCTTTACTCATATATAAAATTTTTCCACTATACACACATAAAATTTTATATATGTTTATGAAAGGGTTTTTTTAAATCATTTTTAAAATGTTAAAATTTGATATTGATGCCACTGATCCCTTTTACCTTTATTTAAAAAAAAAATGGCATTTTTTATTTAGCATGGGAAGTTTGTGTATATACCATGGGGCATAATGCCTACAAGTTTTATATTAAAATTTAACTTTATATTAAAATATACAGGTTTTGTCACAGGGTAAGAAAAAAGTGAAGCCTGACCGGGACTCGATCGAATGCTCTACCGATGAGTACACGACCGCTTTCAATCTTTCTCCCCTATTTTGAGTAATCGGTTTTCTGTCACATTATTCCCCTCCATTTTAGAAAACGTTTAAATTCAAGTACTTATAGGGTAAATACAAAACCCTCTTTCAAGTGGCGTTTGACAGACCTGGCACCTATGCCACATCCCCAGTTTTGCACCAAATGACACAGGTGGTGGGAAAAAACAATAGCTCGAACCCGGGACTTGAATCCAGGGCCCCAGGAATCCGTTCCTGCAATCTATTAACTGGGCTACAAAATATATAGTTTAGCCTATTGATTTTCATCAAATTTCCTGTTTAGGTACATATTTTATGCTTTAATTTGGGCTTGGGTTTTACGTTATGTTATTTTTCAGTTTTTTTAATTGCAGCAGTTTCAAAACGAGGCTGCGGGTTTTAAAAATTTAATTGAATCGAAAACAATAAAAGTTTAACAATGAAGAAAAAAGTAATAAATGTTGGGCGAATTGTAATATACACAAAATTATACAATTTATGGGGGTTCCTATGTATAATGTATATGTAACTTTTTTTATATCATTTCTTAAAAATCCGTGTCATTCAACAGCAGGGTTTTTCTGTGTAAAATTATTTCGTTATTTGAAAAAAAAATTATAGCATCAAAATCCTCAAAAGATATAGAAAAACAAATGTTACAAACCCAAAAATAGAAAAAAATCAAATCAAATACAACATATGGAAAAAAAGGAAAAAAAAACCCTTTCCTGAACTTTTTGTCTCATTTATTTTATTAGCCAGACTTTTAAATGATAGAATGTTTGAAAGTCAAAGCTTTTTTCTGAAGCGGGTTTGTGGGGCCCAATTGCGACCAATTCACTTTTAACGATCCCCCGACCCTGTAACACTTTTTCACACAAATTTATTATTTATATATACGTCATCATCAAAATACACGAGAAAACATTGGGGAAATACAAAATATAAACCAAAGTTTTACATAAGACAAAATTTTGGGACTATGTTTGTTGTGAATTTTCAAAAATAAAGTTCAATCTAAAATAAATCACCCTGCCCCAAAGAAGCAAAGCTAATCTATCATTTAATTAAGTTTATCTCTCTTATTGATTTTGATATACACCAATTTGATAAAATTTACCATAGCAAAAATGTAAATTTATCATCAGCCTTTGCCCTTTCAGCTTCTGGAATAGTTCGTTCGCTGTTTATACAGAAAACACCGTCAGTCTTTAAAAAAAAGCAATTTTTTTAGCTTCGGGCAGGGTTTCGCCATTATCTATAGAAAAAAGATCTTCACGCAGTTTTCTTGAGATTTTTCTGCAGTGTTTGTTTTGCCGTAAAGCTGGGGGGATATCATAAAATGGCTGCCTTTAAAAGCAAGTTTATTCCAATATTGTTGAGAAAAAATTGCTGTTTCACCTAAAAAGCATAGCAATTTTTATCGGTTTACTTCTGATAATTTTCATTGATTTTTAAAGCGTAGTATTCCGATATTACATTGGAATCGTAGAAATTTTCGAAATGTTTTTTAAAAAAAAATTTGGTTTTTATTTCTTATTTTACAAGTGAAATTTTTGAAAGTGTAAGTATATTATATCATATCATAACTAGCAAAGCAAAAATTTTACGTGAAAAAATAGTGGGGAAAAAAATGAAGAAAAAAGTCAAATTTTGACAAAAAAAAAAAAATTTTAAATTGAAAGGTAAATTCAAATTGATAAAGGTGGGGGTACGCGAAACCCCAATTTTAGGATGTTCCTTTTACGTTATAATATTTCCCCCGGGGCATCTATAAAATCATTTCCACAAAAAAAAGCAAAAGGAGGTGCAAACCCTTTTTATCACTGTAGAAAATTTCCCCCTACACGAAGGTTTCCCAGGGTTTTTTGTAAGCCTTCTCCAAATGATATTGGGGGAATTTTTAAACATCATTTTAAAGTTTCTTTTTAAACATGTTTTGTTGAGCCGTCGAAAACGAAGACAACTTTCAGTGTGCCCAAGCCACAAACTGTTTTAGTACAATAAATATAGTGTATACATGTCAGAAATTTCCCCAAAGGGAAAATATTTCTCAAGTTTAAGACTTTGTGAATTTTTTTTAAAATCCATTTTCGTTTTTAATATGAAGACGTAATTTAAAATCAGGTTTCAATAACGTTTATGATTCAACTTTTAAAATCAAAAAACACATTTTTATAAAATTTGAAAGGTATAGGGTAGAAAAATTAGAGTTACCATATTCAGCCTTTGGGGATAAGTGGTGCGAAAAAAAAATTTTTTTAATTTTTAAAAATTTTATATAAAATTTACCCAAACGTTTATTCAAAACAATGCTATCCTGTGTAAAAAATTTTTTACCTTAAGTAAAGCAATGCATTGATCACGCAATATTTTATGGCAGTGTGTGTATTACAAGCAGATTGACCATTTTGGGGTGACCTTTTTAGTTGAACAGGTAAAATTTTACTATTTAGCATAGAAATATTTTTGATCTACTGAATTTAGTTTAATATTAAACAATTTTTTAAAAATTTAAAATTTTTGTTTTATTTAAATCGTCAAAGAAATCCGGCGAAGTATCCAAAATTTTTCAAGTTTTTTAAAGCTAAGCTCGATAAGTTAATCGATTGTCCGTACTTTTTAGGAAACAGTCAGAGAGGGCAATTCTAGAAACGTCAGGGAGCTCTCGCTCCGTTTTTTCTCGCTCCGTTTAATAAAAAAATTGTCCATTGAAAACCTTACTACGGTGGTATAGAGGTTGACATGGTCATTTATAAAAATTGCATTTCCTGTGGGAACGGGATAATTTTTATTTAGAGAACGATATCATTCTTGTGGGAACAAAATTTTATCTTGAGGGAACGAGAAACTGTCATGTGGAGCGAGATAGTTTTCTAGCTTGAGGGAAAGAAAAAAATTTTCTTGTGGGAACGAGATACTATCTTGTAGGAAAAAGGAAAAAACTATATTGTGGGAACGAGATATTCTTGAGGGGGAAAGAAAAAAAAAATCTTTTGGAAACGCGATATTAATCTTGTGGGAACGAGAAAATTATCTTGAGGGAAAAGACTTAAGGTCGAGGGGAAAGTCGGGCTGTCCCTTTTTTCAACACCTAGTATAAAAAAAAAACCAAAAGCAAAAAAATTAACATTGTTTAATTTTTTCCCGGCATAATTTTCTTATTTCATTGTAGAGTGAAAATTTGCCCAAAATTAAAGCAAAAGTTGTGGCTTTCACTGTGCTAAAATAACAGTATTTTTCCCTGGGTTTTTACTAAATATATTTTTTTGGGGGGCCCGGAAACCAGATTGGGAACGCATTTACATTTCGAAATTTTGCGTCCCGGGTTTTGTTTGCCGGTCACGTGCTTGTGGGGGGTACACGTGCTTTTGGGCAGAAATTGGGGTTTTTCCCGGGGTTTTCCCGGGTTTTCCCTTTTTCAAAAAATGGCCACAATAATGACCCCAAAAACCCTCATCCGAGTCATCGAGGGGTGATTTTTTATCAAAAAACTTCAAAATCAGTGTAAAATAAATTTGTTTTAAAAATTTTTATCTATGAAATATTTTATATTAAAGATGGATTGCCCCAAATATGGAATAACGGTTTAAAAAAAAAGATTTCTTTTCCCCAGAACGCCGTCTTTTCCCAAAAATATCACATTTTGCCAAAGTTTACTTATGATGTGTGAAGATAAGTCCACAATTTCATTCTAAAAAAAAATTCAAACAAACTGTTTTCAAGATTTCATTGAATTTAGCAGTTTTTTTCTTTTGGTTTGACCTTTGAACCCCCCAAATAAATTTTTGGAAACCATATAGTTTCTCTTTCCCCTAAAGAAAAACTATCTCTTTCCCCTTTAAAACATGTTTCTCTTTCCCCTCAAAATAGTTTCTGGGTTCTTAAAGATATTTACCCCGTTCCCACAAATAGTTCCTCTTTCCCTGCAAGATAGTTTACTTTCCCGGGTTTAAAGAAAAGTTTCTCGTTCCAACAAGGTAGTTTCTTTCCCCCTCAAGATATTTTCTAGTCTCGAAAACACAGTTTCTCTTTCCCCACAAGTTTGTATCACTTTTTCCCTCAAGATAACTTTCTCGTTCCCAAAGATATTTGGTATTTAAAAAAAAAGAACGACCATGTCACCTCTATGCCCTTTCCATTGCAAACAAGAGGATGATTTTTCGATATAAACTTGTTATTAAAAAGTTTGTCTACTTTAAAAATTACTTTAAAAAAATTGTTACCCTAAACCTTCAATTACGGTAGTGTTAAATGAAATAATCAAACTTGGAGGGGCTAAGGGGCGACCCCCCCCAAACGTTTTAGATTGTGAAATTTTAAAGATATTCACAAAAAAGTCCCTTTTCAGCTAAACTTTTTTTCGTATGCTATATTTTATAAGTATTTTCGTCCTTTAATGAGATCCGCATACCGTTGGAAAGATCAAAAACCCGGGAAAAATTGCATTTTACCCTCTTCTAGCTTTTAAACATTAAGATGGTTCTGTTACAGCCCAAAGTTTTCACTTTTGTTGAAAAAATTTATTCATTTGACGTCCAAAATTAACCCAGCCAGTTTGCCATAATGTCACGATTTTTCCCAGTTAGGGTTACTTTCAAAACTTTAGAAAACTAGAAAACAAGAATGACAAAAGTTTTACTAAAAAATGGATTTTTGGTCTGGTTATGCTTATGGATCAGATCTTATAACGGTATTTATTTGTATTTATTTGTGAGAATTTACAATAATGATGATGAGTATTGAAATTTAAAAAAAAGGGTCCTTTTAACTTCAAACAAGAGGGCCCAAAATTGGGGCCCTAATCGTCACCTGAGAAAATGGGTTGCTTAAAGGGAAAAAAAAATGCTAGAGGGTAGAGTGTAAAAAAAGTGAAATCTGGCCTTTTTCTGTGCTGAAAGGGGCATAACTCCCGAATTTTAAATGGCAGATATTTTTGCCCTAATTAAAATCCATCGCGAAATTATGGTTTATAAACATTGTCTTAAAGTTTGAAGATTATTGCTAAAAAATGAAAAGTAGGAAGTAAAAAAATGAGAAAACTGGAAAATTTTTTATAATAAAAAAGGGGATAACTTTCCCGACCTATTTGGCCCAATTTTCAACGTTTTTCAAGCTCGATCGATATATTATGGTAATAAATATTGTCTTAAAGTTTAAAGGGTCCTTGGGAAAAAAAGAAAACGCCCAGGGTTTTTAAACAATGTTAAAACTTCTTTTTTTTAATTTAAAAGGGGGTTTAACTCCTGAACTAATAGATCAAATTTTAGCCCTAATCAAACTCAATCAAGGGTCTTATGGTATTTAACATTGTTTATAAAGTTTGGGAAAATTTTGGTTGCCCCAAAAGATGAAGATGCTAGAGTGTAATGTTTAAAAACCCGTTTTTTTTAAATTTGTTTTATTCGAACACAATTACACCTTACAGAAGTTTTGTACATTTGTAATTTGACTTACCCTTTTGAATGTGATATAGAGAATAGAACTCCCTTAATTCAGAAGGGTTTTAAAGTTTCCGTTTTATGATGTAATAAAAAGCCCTTTATTTTAATTGCCAGCAATTTTCTGGTGCACTTCTCTCATTTTTACAGCAGCTACCATTTGCAACTTGTGGTTTTAGGCACTAATTTCAGAATTTTGTATTTTTGCTTTTTTAACGGTAAATACTTACTGAAAAGTTATTTTGTGGCTAATTCGTGTTTAAGTTTAATGTAGATATAAGTTATTTTCTTTTTTACAGATGATTTTCAAATGTATTTGATAATTTTTGATCCCGTCCGCACTATTTCTTATCTAATTTGGTGGAAGGCTGGCGGAAAATCAAGGGTAGTTTAAAGTTATAATTTTTTAGTGTCTAAAGAACATTTTTTATGAGCTTTTTTTTTTGAGAAAGTCTCATGTAATAAGAAAAATTTTGGGTCTTACCTACAGAATTATTTTTTATTGGTTCTTATGATGTTATTGTAAGATTACATGAACGCCCCCTTTCACTAACCAAAGTACACATTGAAGCTGCTGGATTCGGGAAAGGGGGGCTTTATTATTGACTGAAAGATGCCAGCAGCTTTGCCAGCATCCAATCAGTATAAAAGTAAGAGCGCGTCAACATCTGTACCCGTTGCAACTTTTCCACCCGCGACATTTGAAATTGACAGACCTTTACTTAAAATTAACTTTCTGTCATTTTACATTCTGCCTGGCGGCTTTCGAATTCCAAAAGGTATTAGAACTAACATTTAGAAATGGATTATAATACAAATAACAGACAGAACTGATTTGTTTAAAACAAATTTACTTTAAATCGCATTCTTATTAAGTAAACAAAACATTTCTAAGTAGATCTAACATAGGAGCAAGCAACTGGTCACGTCTGACGCACTATCACTTTATATAATTATTTATGAGATTAAGTTAATTTTTGATACGTGTTCATGCAATAAAGATCGCATTTAACCGTAATTTCTCGTCGGTCGTTAATCGTCCAAATAATTTGAATTAAATACAGGCGCGAAAAACAATCTTGTCATTAGAGTCACGTTAAGCTAAGCGCTTAACTAAGTTTATAAACCTACAGTCTTGACGTTCATCACCAGCACATATCAACAACACAAAGACCATCTAACAACAACCGACAACACATAGATACTCACTATCTACTAACATTGGTAACTCGGAGATCTGCAATGGACGAAGTCTAGACTTAAGGTCTATAAGCATATGGTACCAAATTGTCTAAATACCTGAGCACCGACGGCAATCCTGACATTGAACAAACGACGTCGGGTGTTTACAGTACACAATGTGAAATCTTGCATTTATATATTTAAAGGGGCATAACTCCTGACCTAACTGACCGATCTCGAACATAACAAACTCAATCGAGACATTATGGTCAAATACATTGTCATAAAGTTTGAAGATGATTGCTTAAGAAATAAAGGTGCTAGAATGTAAACACAAAAATTGTTGACGATGCACGACGCACACCGCACCACGGACGTCGGATGACGGACACTCACGGGATCACAAAAGCTTTGCTCAGATGATCTAAAAAGGGATCATCAAGCTATTTGAAGATACTAATATTATTTTTATGATATTAAAAATGACAAAATAATAAGGGTTACCTGTCGGATCTTCAGAAGCATGAATAAAAATCCAAAGAAGAAAGAAACAGAAAAAGCTCCATAAAACTCTCATTGCTCTTATAAATGATATATACAATTATCAGGATGATAGCGAAGGGTATTGCTCGAGCAAGGCAAGTGCGACATTATATGTGCAATTTCTTGCACAATGCATACGCCTAGGCGTTCATCTCATCCACTCGGGAACTGCTTATGAGTGTTTGGTTTGTACTGCCCGCCCGTACTTCAGATATTGAATTCGAAATTTTAGTGCATTCGAACAGGAAGTGATACTCATGATAAGCTCCACCTACTGGCGTTGATAGTACCAATGCATGAAACCACCTCCTAGCACACTAGACTGTTAGATCATAGAAGTATGATTGAATGTAAGTCCGAATCACATATTTTGTTTGTACGTAGTTATTGTAGAGAATGAACAAGTACTATCCGGTCATTGGGTCAAAACATTCCTTATTGCCGCATCTCACCAAGGCCGGATTGTTTTTTTCCAGGCGGCCCTTTCTGGACCAGATTGTCTCCGACGAGTCTTATTTTGATCGGCCTTATTGTCTCCCTGAATAGCCTCATTCGTACTTTTTTGACCCGATTGGGTCTTGACCAATAGACCATGGCGGTGGGATGAAGAATCACGGACGTTCCACGTGCGATCGACACTTTTCCGGGGCGCAAGTATGCGAAAATACCCGCATGTACTCGATCCTCAGTAGAGGGCGACTGCGGCTCTACGAAGGTGAGACAAGAGGGCCTCCATGGGACTCTAGGACAACTAAGACGACTACGGGTCGACGGTATTTGATCGGGGATTGTTTTCAACTTGTTTAAAAACAATAGTCGGTCATATTTTAGGTACCCGACTCTCGGAGGACTGAGGCGATAGCGCAAGATCTTCCCCCAGAATATATAGGTTAGTGCTTGACAGTGCTCGCAGGTTCCTTACTATTTTCTAAAAATTGCTACCGATCGGCCTAAACAGGATCGGGTACTCTCGGGACCAAATCAACCCTCGTTGAAATGGCAACATTAAACAGGATCTGAGTATATACTCGTACATTTGAGAACATACGTTAGGGTTCCTCTGAAGTAAATAGCTCTAATTGCTCAAAGTCAAAGGCAATATCTAAAAAATAGAAACATGTTTTATATGATAAATATAATTTACCATTTGTGCATGGTCATCGTATGCATAATTCCCTCAAGGTGTCATTATCATTGATAAGACACTCTTTGGCAGCCATTGTGTGTGGCCAATTAATTCAGTCCAAAATAGGAGAAAACTTTCTCTTTTAAATCACCAATTTGTTTTTCTTTATTTTTCAGTCTATCTTACTGAAATCCATATTGAATAACAGCTAATGTAAGTTGTTTATTATACGAGTAGTGACATGTGTTATAACAATTATAATAAATGTAAGTACTAAAAACGATATTCACCCGACCCAGTGGACCTATAGGCTATAGGCCACATGGAACATAAGCATATCACGAATACGTGTCAAAATTATGTAGAGGTAAAAACTTTATAACCAAAATCGTTAAACTGTTTGTATTTTAAGGCTGAACCTATTTTCTTTTCATTATCATGCGCAATTCTTCGTGCATATATCCATATCAGAGCTAATTTATCCTATAATATGAATTTCAAGAACGTTTCAACTGTGTATACATTTTAATTTTTAGAGCAGAAATGAGGAATTATTTAGGAAACGAAGCTTCGGCTTCTATGCAATCAGATAAAATTCTTTTAAATTTGTCTTGAAAAATGGCTTCCAAGAGTAGAGATATTCATTGACGTGGGAACTTTATATACAAAACTTGTTGGCTAAAGATTCCACAGAATCATATCATTCATATAATAACATAGCATAACAATTAAAGATGAATGTTGACTATGTATATCTTACTGTAATGACTTTGGGGACAGCTTCTCTTGCGAAATACTTTAGGCAATAAAAAGTGCATCTCTGAATGTTTGCGAGAAAGTGAAACGGTGTAAAATACCTGACAAGAAGCAGTTAGGGGAGTGAGACTTGAAATTTATTCTTTCGTTATATGTTAAATCTGAAGTGAAAGTGGGAAAATGGCCCCAGGCTCTCAAAGAAAAAAATAGTCTTATCGGGCCTGAGGTGCGTATTCCTTTTAGGAAAAAAGTCATAATTATACACCGTGAAACATGCACACACTTTTAGCTAGAAATACGTAGAGGATAGTGTTATGTATCAGGATAACTCAATACCGACATGCATATAATGTCTTATTCCACATGATACAAGCACATACTAGCATGAGTAAATAGAGACAAGCTAGTCTAAAAAATTGTGCAGTTATCATTTAATACAGTAAGCTAACAGTAGCTCATTTGTTTTAAAGTACATGTACGAGGGGTTATCCAAATTACGTGGACTTTTTATGCAGCATGAAAACCATTTCGAATATCAGCCTAAAAGTTCGTTATGTCGTTTTGGAACATATAATCAAATCACTCTGAAATTCTCGTGAATGTATCTTTATACAAATTAAGAATATATGGTTTTACAATAACACATTATCGCGCTCCTGGCGCAGCCTATAAATATGACGTCAGCGTCGTTTTTGTCAAAATTAGAAAAGTCATATATGACAATGAGATGCCCTCGCGTTATTTACTGTTTCTCAAAATAATCATTTCTATCTTCCATACAGCGCTTGTGATGATTAACCAAGCGTTCGCACACGTTAACGAACCACGTCCCGCCAATTTCCGAAAGAATCTGTTGTGTACAGTTGAACAATTCAGCAGCTGACCCGAACCGTTTACCCCGCAACCTGCCTTTTAACTTTCAGTCTATATTACATTATTGTTTCATTATTGATTATTATGATTCCTATTATTCATAAAATTATAATACATAATTATAATTCATTTCTTACAATTAATAATATTGAGTTAAACTCGTATGTTGAGATAAAATACCCGGGAATATAGCGAAGTCTATAGGAGCAAGCTTCGGGGAATTCTGAGGATGGAGTACACTTCCTAGCTCCATCAGCAACAGCTCGAGGCGCATGTCTGGTATTGTGTACGCAGAGGAGATGTCCCCATGGAGCAAAAAGTGACTGATTGGAAGTCCAGGCCTCCTCTTGTCCAACGCGCAGACGAGCAGATGAGATCACTTGAGGCACTTTATCCATTTGAGGCACGCCTTGACGTCGTCAATTAACGTTGCGTTGATTATGATCCTCGGCCCTCGCCTTTGTGAATATACTGTGTCAGTTTAATACGAAATACCGTGAAACTGCTTTCCTTGGGTAAGCCTTATTTTTTAATTCAAGTGTCTAAATTGGTGTCATGACGAGATCATTGCAGAACATGATATTGGCGCGATTTTCAATTATCGACGTGTCCATCATTTTCGTACGTTTTCACCTTACTGCAATATTGTCAACGTATGGTTTGCCGTTTATTCACGAACATGATTCCAGAAGAGAAAACAACTGACGTATTTGACGTAATTGAACAATATGGTGTCGTCTCGTTGAGTTTTATCACCAAATCTGAGTTTAATACTGAGAATGAAATTTGCATATGTTTTCGTAACAACATAAAATCGCTATTATTTACCGTATCGCATTTTAACTTGAAGCATGCTCTGAGAATTAATCAAAATTTATCAGGAAAAAAATCATTATGATTGACGTTAACGTTAAAAAGATATTTAGAAAGTCCACGTGTTTTTGGATAACCCCTCGTATGCATGTACAGTTTTGTTGTCAGTTTAACATAAACAAAAACAGAATATCTCCTACACAAGTTTTACAAAAAATAGACACTTAATAAACAAATACTGGTTATATGCTTCAACACATAGACAGGCATACAATATTAAACATAACATATTATGGAAAAATAAAATAGGGTATCTTCATGAAGAGTTATATAAAAAAATATAAAACAGAGAAAGTAACACGAATTTAGTTTTGTGTAAAAAAAGTTCATGTTACTATGAGGAATTAAGGTTTCTAAAGTAACACAAAGGCACAAACTTTCTTCTTTAAGTTGAAAAGTGTGGATATTACGAGTGTCATCCAGAAATGAATAAGAGTTGCTTAATAACGTAAAAATTACAAGTGTTACTCATAAAATCTCTTCATAGTCCCTCAATATAATCTCCTGCGGATGCTATTGTCAACTCCCATCTTTTTGGCAGATCCCGAACTCCCGCTGCTAGGCAACCTTTGTTAATGTCCCTAACGACTGCGTTCACGGCGACATATAGTTCATTCAAATCGTCATATCGGACTCCTCGTAGTGGTTCTTTTAGTTTTGGAAACAGTTCATAGTCGGGGGGACTTAGGTCTGGCGAATATGGCAGGTGATTAAGAACTTCCCAGTGGTACC
>CM037787.1:30495832-30545832 GCA_021229015.1 Solen grandis | reverse complement strand
GCTTCTCAGGTATGCAGACCATAAACATGTTGCAGTAATCAGGGAACATTTCCAGTCGGGTACGGTCGTACTTTGCCCGCCAGCTGCTGCAGACGGTGCCATAGCGAACATGTGCGCTCACACTGAAATTCAGGCAAAATCTTTCTTTATATTGGAATGCATTATTGAAAGGCACTTACTTATTCATCGGAATGCATGTTGGAGTATACGTCATAGTCTACTTAACAAAATGCATTCTAGAAACGTGTTTCACAGTCTGTTTAACATTGTTCACAAATTAGCAACAATATACATGTAAACGTGAATTAGATGTTAGATTTATTTAGTGCAAGGTGTGCTGGTAGACATATTCCTCACACTGTTTGTTCCAACACGATCTGAGACTTCAAACAGTGTCTAATAGACTCTCGATCAGTCATTTGTTTCACTGCCATTTCCTCATAGAATAACACTTCTCTGTGCATTACACCCGGCTTCAGTAAAGATTGTTGAGCGATTAGTTACCCATTTGCTTTTTGCTGAAGTCTCATTAGGCTCTTAAGCAATTAACTATGTGTATGTTCGGAAGCAGATACTGTGTTTTCTTGTTTAGAAGCATCTCGTACTGGTTCTGTTTAGTGATATTCAGAGGTATTCGGGGGCACTGGCAGTAGTTTAGAAGGGTTGACCTACCGCGGTTAAGATCCTATGAAATCATGAAAGCATTAAAATACATCCAGATATGCTTTGAAATAGATATTTTATGTATTTTTTTTTTTACCATGAAATAGACAACAATACGTTTACATGGCATGCACATACAAATATATATGTGTGCTCTTATCTTTGCATCCTCTTGCTCCTTCTTTTCCATATTTGTTCGACGTCATTAGCTCTTTCCAGATATGCTCGGGACTATATGTATATATTTTTGTTTTATTTGCTGTATACCTCAAAATAAACAGCATATGTTAACATGTGTATGTGTGCTCTTTTCTATTTTTCCCCTCCTCTTGCTTTTTTTTTTTGTTTCTCAATGTTTGTTCGATATCATAGACATTTCTCTCTCTCTCTCTCTCTCTCTCTCTTATTCAAAAGGTTAACATTAATGATGATAGCAATTCACGTTCTACGTCAAAAGATCTATATAACGATCGATAGTATTTTCTATTTTATTTATTTATTGCTAGATATCCAAATAAGTGAGGGCCTGACGACCGCCAACTCCCGAAATATACGAGATTAAAATATCGCTGATCATACCCTAGCATTATCTGGGAATGTAAAATCTGGGGTCACTGAAAGGTCTGGGGTAATTTAGCTTTCACAGAAACATTGAATTATTACCCCAAGTGTACAAGAAATCATTTATAATTGATACATACCTGACAGGAAGTAATTTTGACAATTTCATCAGAGACAGCACTAATATAAGTAGTAGATAGTTAAGCCATAAGGTCTTTATTGTTCCTCCCCCCCCCCTCTCTCTCTCTCTCTACAACAGTTGATTGAGATGTATGGATATTCACATGTAAAATTGCAATAAAATGCTTGTTTGATTCATGCTTATAATATATATACAAGATATAAAATAAAACAATATAATAATGCATAACACCACTCAGTGATGCATTATGAGAGACTATAAATGATATAATAAAATACTAGTTGGAATTACATGCTTCCTGAATATTGCAACATTTTTTTTAACATGAAATTTCAGGTATAAGGATGTGAAATTGTCATAGGATTTCAAAATTATACAAATATAATATGTACGCATTTTCTCTAAAATCGCATCACAGCTGTTGTTGTTTTTAAACAGAATCACTTGATAAGATAAAAAATAAATAAGTATTACTATATGTAACAAACCAGGAACAAATGATATTGATATCGTAAATAATATCGACATTACGTCGCAATGTATGACAAAACATATGCTCGTAAGATAAATGCACTACCGTCGCATATCAGTGTACCATATCGCTTCCTCACGATATCTGGTGACTGCCCAATAATTATGAAATAAAAATACATACACATGTATACTTTGGAATGGTGTGTATATTTCATACAAGATTACAGTCTTTAGTTTAAAATGTATATATGATTGTTTAGCGGTTATGCAATTATAAATAGAAAACATTGCAGTATGTAAAATTACTCCTGTGTAATTCTGAAGAAAAGAAGACAAGTATGAATCTTCATTATAAAGATTTTTCAACGAAGCATGGTCCACATCCGCTAAAGTTTATTCTCAGCAAGGCAATAGTTAACTTTGACAGTAAAATAGTTCTGAGAATGCTTCGTTCACGCAAAAACGACATTTAAATGAGTATCTTTTGCATTTGCCCATCCGTTTTAATTTACGAGATGAAATAGCACGCAAAGTTTCTTGGTTGTCATGTAATGTGTACACTATATGTGGGCAAAAAAAAAAGAGGAGAGAGACAGGAGAAGAAGGGAGAGACACTAATATGCGTCTCTCTCTCTCTCTCTCTCTCTCTCTCTCATACATAACCCTCTTTACCAATAATTATCAATTAACTATACCCGCAGATAGAACACAAATGATAAGCTGTATATACAAAAAGATGATTAATAACAGATATATTAGAGATGCCTGGAAGTCTTAGTGGTTTGTGCAAGGGATTTTCACCAATGTAGACCGGGTTTGATCCTATGTATGTTTGACACTGTTTATGAAAGGATTCCGGTCGCCCGCTATTCAAGGTACAGTACTCCCGATTTCTCCCCTTACAAAAAGCATCAATCATTTTAGATATTGCTGAATTCTTCCAAACTTCACGCAGTAGTTACCTCCCTTCGGTGTGGAAGGTCGGTACAAGAACACTAAAGGTTCACTTTAAGGTATATGCCCCACAAAAACCATCAAAGTCATGCATACAACTTCACAATATAAGCTTTTAAAATGTCAAACCATGGAAATCTTACAGGCAAATGGACATGTAATGACATGACAGAAATTCTCCCTCCCCTTTATAATTTTGTTGTCATGATTTATCTCCCCTGAAAATAACAACAAAGTGAAATTATGAATCAGAATCATATAATGCATCTTTCTACAGTGGGTTTTCCTCGAAAATCAAAGTCAGTTTTTCATATTTACAGAAATTGTATATTTCCCATAGACGTCAATGTTAACTTAAATACAGATTATCTCCCGTATATCTAATAAAACCTGGAAAAACTCTCGGTGAAACATTTTTATTTTTTGATGTCTTCAAAGTGAAAAATTTTCATAAATGTATTTCCATCCACAGGCAATATATGGAATATGGGTATTTTCTCTTTTTTGGGGGGGGGGGGGGGTATACCTTAAAAAAGATTAGTCCGATGACAGTTGCCTAGTGACGTGTAATTCACTCAGTAACTAAAGTCTTTAAATGCAATTAGTAAATCGGGTTTATCTCAAGATTTCGAAAAGTTCTTCCTTCAGAGAGTAGCTAATGATAAACGCTTCATTAATATATACTATTCTTTTTGTTTCACTTGTTCTTTAACTTGTATTTCGGTACTTTGGGACAGGGAAGCATTTTCTGAAACATTTAAAATATTAATGAAAAAATTTTAATCACCACAACCTTTTAATTGTGAACTGATTGAATGCCATTTTCTATATTTTCTATAATTTAAAGTATATGAATGCAAATTTCTTTTCTACGTGTCTGTAAAGGTGGGAGTGACGGTATAATGGCAACTCATTTGAGGATGAAAACTTACCATTGTTACAAACATGGGATCGGCATTTCAATTTACTTTAAGTAAAGAAGGAAAGCTTTTAGATTGATTTTGAGTTCCAGAAGTTATCAAAATGTGATTAAAAAGTAGTTTAGTTTGGATTTTAGCTGATGACGTCAGGGATATATACTGGCTTCCTTTATTTGTGTTCGACCCAAGATGCACTTTGTCACTCGACCACGTGAGGCACTGTCAGGATATCGAATCTGAAAAAAAAAAAAAAAAAAAAACGATACGCTAGAGACCTTCCACGAGAAGACACTACGACGCTACATCATGAATATTTATAATAAATTTGCCCTTAAAAAGAAATTTAGATGAACAGATAACCCATTTTTCTTGGTCATTAAATTATTTAGCAGTCGGAAAAACTAATTTGCTAGCTGGGTCAGCCATTTGGATTCTGTGTCTACAAATAAAGAAAACTCTTTTTGATGTCCATTATTGTTACCATGCATCATGGTTAAAGTTTGGAAAATATAGAGATTAGAAAGCTTCTATCAAAAATATTTCTTAATAGTAAGAGTGTGTTTCATAAAAACTCTTCAGTCAAATTAGAGGGAGCGTAGAGAACATCCTTATATATATTGTTCGTGTTCTCGTATCAATTCCGAAACATTTTGAAGTTAAAAATACACTCGAAAGATATAGAAAATAGAAATAATAGATCAATTTAAGCCAGAAACCAGATAATGTTCAGTTTCAAAATGTTAACTGTACATATACTCGGGTTCTACGAGGGATGTTCACAAAGTTCGCGGACAAGTGCTCACATTTCTTTATTACGTTGTATCTGAAAATTCTGACCAGTTCATTTTAATACAATTATAGGAGTAAAATTACAAAATTTCACACGAACCGCTTTCATACACGCCGTACAATTGTAACAATATTTCTTAAGTATATAATGTTTGGGTTGTAAACAATCCCATGAAAATATTGATACTGTCAAATTAAAGGAAGTTTCTTATCATACTGGCTATATTCATCCAGCTCTGGGAGGGTCAATGGCGAAACCAGAACGTCAAAAACATGCATTGCTGATTTTCATGATTACCTCGATCACTCCGCGCGCTCAGTAGTGCATCCATGCATTGCGAATCTGTACACCAGGTTTATTTGTACTTGGGGGACATGACCCTTATTTTGTATTATTATGAAAGCTCTCTGGACACTGAGACACTACCGGCGGGTTTTTCATGAAACAAAGAGCGAGTTCAGCTGACTTACTACTAGTTAACTACACGGTGCATGACAACATCAGCGGGCTCTCTATGGAAAACGCTATATCGGCAGGCTCTCTTTTTTCGCACCGGTAATTCTCTGTCATAAACACAAACACACGATGGACATATGGCAGAAAAAGGGATCAATGGTTACTTTAAACAGGTGAGTTGCTCAATATTAAATAGTGCACGAAATATAAGAATATGTTTACTATGTATATGCGTGTAAACTTTTTCAACTATCAGAGACTGCGCTCTGGAACTCGGACAACTGCTAACATGGAACACAACCTCGGTACTTTCTACAGGCTTTAGCAAGTTATTGCTTTGATTACGTCCATAATATGAATATCGTACGTAGTCAGAAACAAATCTATTAAAAGTATGTACATGTCACTTACTTTTTAACCATCAGCTCATATTGTCGATAAAAATATAAAAGTTAAATTTCCTCTTGAGTACTTGTTATTACAATAATTCTCATATTTAGGTTTTCGCCTTTGCAGAGCGAAAACCTATTGTTCTTCTTCTGTTGATTTTTTTTTTTTATTATTATTATTTTTCCAATTCCACCCATTTTTGTAGCCGGCCAGATGAGAAAAGCTTCAGCTATGAAGTTTTGGGCATGGAGTCAACTTTATCTGAACTTGTGCCTAAATGGTCAAACTTTTCACTTTTTTCTGATTTAGCCACTAAGGGGCGCAATGCATGTAATCACTGTTTTGCTGATAACTCAAATATTTGAAACCTGATTTAGATGCGGTTTTTTACATAATGTTCCTTGTTGACAGCCCAATCAAATATGATTGATATCTCAGCATCAAGTACTGGAAAAAATTGTTCTAAGAGAGGTTGAATGTTCGAACCTTGTAAAAAAGTGGACAAATGAGGGTAGGTCAACGAAAGACCTACCCACTTTTGTTAGAGATCAGATAGAAGAACTCTCTTTGCTGAATAAGATTTGCACAAAATATATGGGGTGGCGAATTTAAGAAATGCATGATTTCTCTTCTAGAAACGGTCAAATTTCACTAAAATTTCAAAAACATGTTTTTGTCGCTCCTGACTTTATTTTCTGTTCATTCTTTATGAAATATTCACACGTTATGTATTTTTATGTTTGAAGGGGTCTCACAATTAAAAAGTTTAAAAAAAATGGCAAAGTTCAAGGTCATATTACGATTATGGTCTATTAATTCGGTCCGTAATAGCTCCAAAACTAAAAATATTTCATTCAGAGTATATGAACAAAAGTTTTAGTTCTTAAATATCTTTTTTCAGTGATGTTTAGTTTTTGAAGATCGGACTTGGATTTTGACAGTTTACGGCTGTCTAAAGTTTGATCCTTTTTTGAACAATTGTAAATCAGTATTTATGCTTCAAATTGTGATATATAAGAAATAGAATGTTCGACTAGTGCGACTTGTATACTTAATTGAACTAGTTGCTGCATTGCTAGGAACATTATGGTAAAATTTTACTCAATTTTGTTTCTCGTTTTGCTGTTGGGGGGGGGGGGGCGCTTTGCTTGAAATCACTCTTCTGCATATAACTGAAGAAGCTGAAGCCTGATTTAAATGCGGTTTGTTGCAATATTTTACTTGTTGATAGCCAAATAAAATATGATGGGTTTCGCGGGTACGTGTAGCTGAAAGATTTTGAGCTATGGAAGTTGAAAGTTCGAACCTCGCATGAAAAATATACCCATTTTTGTTAGAGATCAGATAAAAGAACTCTCTTTGCAACATACGATTTGCATGACATATACACACAAAAATATAGGGTTGTGAATTTAATAAGAATTTTCAAAAAAAAATTGTCGCTCCTGACATTATTTTTGGTTCAATCTTCATGATATTTTCACAAGTAATTTAGTCTTATGATTCAAAGAGCCCGATAATTTATAATGTTAAAAAAATGCAAGAGTCAAGGTCATTTTTTATATTTTTTTATTCCCCCCCCCCCCCCCCCCGCAAAAAAAGATCTAAAAGTATTTCATTCAGAGTATTTGGCCAAAAGTGTAGGTTCTTAAAGAGCTTTTTCCAGTGATATTTATTTTTCGAAGATCGGGCTTCATTTGGTCATTTTACAGCAGTCCAAAATTTGATTATTTTTTAACAATTGTAAAGTAGCTTTTAAGCTAAAAATTGTGACATTTAAAAAAAAAACAGAATGTTCCACCCATGCATATTGTATACTTAATTGAACTATTTGCTGCATTTCTAGGTACCTAATTGTAAAATTCTAATCAATTTGTTTCTCATTTTGCCGCTAGAGAGCGTTTTGCATAAAATCACTTTTTGCTTATAACTCAAAAAGTTGAAGTCTGATTCAAATGCGGTTTTCAGCATTTTGTTCCTTGTTGACAGCACCACAGAATGTAATGGATTTCAAAGAATAGGGTATGGGAAAATATTTGCGCAAGAAGAGATTGAATGTTCTAACATTGAAAAAAAAACGTGCAAATGAGAGTAGGTCTTCGAAAAACCATTGCGTTCTGTTTCATATAGGGTCAAGGTCAAATACAGGAGGTGGACGTGATTCAAATCGCTCTTCATTTCATATTGATTTTATTGGATTGGGTTAATAAAAAGTGGTTTTTCATATTGTGTATCAAATATATCAACCCAGTAAACATTTTTAGAGAATTATAGATGAGCAAAAAGGACAATAACACAGACAAAAGGAAAATATCCAGTGAAGGTGATAGCGGGCCTGATCCCAAGCTGGCGCGTAATGGCGGATCGTCACCTGTCGAGGTTAGTGAGCATATACGGTTAGCCAATTCTGTGATCTACAATGACTCTGATATGCCGTTTGCTGATATGGATATTTCTGTGTTTGAGGAGGGTGCTATTGGACCTGACCAACACGCTGCCAGGGGCACAGACAAGCAAGGGCATGACGCTCATCGACCATCATCAACATTAAATATGGCGTCTGGTGACCCCCCCTCAAATGCTGACATATATCAGGTCTTATTACGAATTGACAGCAAACTTAACAAGCTTGAGGTCTAGAGCTTAAGGTTAGTGATTTAGATGATGATCTTAAAAAGTTGTGGAATTATGTACATGATAACATTAAAGCACAAGATAACAAGGTAAACAAGTGCATGGATGTGGTGGACACTATTGAATTTTCACTAGCCCAGGCCAATGAGCGTATTGACATTCTTGAGCGTGAGAGGTTAAAGGTCAATGAACAGTTAGACTATCAACAGTCGCAATCCATGAGAAACAATCTCATATTTGGTAATCTCCCTGAGGCCGTGAACGAAAAGCCTGACGTCACTGAACAGAAAGTTCGTGATTTTATAGTACAGGAGATGGGGCTCCAGCAGGAAACCGTAGACCAGATACGGATTGAGCGAGCGCACAGGTTGGGTAACACTCCAGTTCCATCTTCAGATCCATCGGGAGCCCCTGGTGGTAGCCAACGTGGATCATCTCAGAGGCCGAGGAGCATCGTGGTGAAATTTTCATTTTTTAAAGATCGTGAGCAAGTGAGGCGTGCTAAACACAAACTGAAACACACACGCTACTTTGTCACCGAACAATTTCCCAAAGCAGTGTCTGATCGCCGAAAAGCGCAAATTCCAAAGTTAAGAGAAGCCATCTCTGACGGTAAGAGGGCGTGGCTTAGCTATGACACTCTGTTTATTGATGGTAAACCCCAGCCCCTCCCTCCGTTATCTGCAGACGAAGATAAGGATCAAGCCTTGGGTCAGCATCTCGCGGCATCGGTAGCTGACGGTCGTGGTGGTCGGGGTGGTGGTCGTGGTCGTGGTGGCAATGGTAGGCGTGGCAAGAACCACTAGGGTTTATCGAGGGATGGTCAGCGCATTCAGTCGTGGAACGTTAACGGACTCAGTCTCAGTAAGCTGCAAAATAATGAATTTATAAGCAAAATATCAACGAATGACATTTCATTTCTGTATGAGACATGGACTGATAAGCACTCTAATGTTGATATTTCTGGTTTTAAATGTTACAACTTTTTCAGAAAATTTCAAAACAGAAAAGCAAGACGTAGAAATGGGGGCGTAGTTCTTTATATAAATGAGGATATTATAGGGGGAATTACCGTTATTAAAAATCACTTTGATAGTATTATATGGATAAAACTTGACAAACAGTTTTTTAGTTTTGAGAAAGATATGTTCATAGCTGGATCATTAATATGGGTAGAAAATTCACCTGCCTTCGGGGTAGTAAATGTAGATTTCTTTCAATTACTACAAGATGACATTGATAATTACCAGGAGAAAGGAAGTGTTGTTATATGTGGGGACCTTAATGCTAGAACTGGTAACGGGTCGCGTAATGATTTTATAGTATGTGACACATCCATTGACTACATTGATAATTTTGACTATATACCTGATAATCCCCTGCCGAGAACCTCCATGGACTCGGGCAGCAATGCGCATGGGTTGAAAACCTCTCGATCTTTGCAAATCTACGTCACTGCGCATAGGGAACGGTCGACTGCACTCTGATGAATCGGGGTCATTCACCTACGCTAATCAAATGGGAGCAAGCGTAATTGATTATATACTGCTGCAAGAGCAAGATTTTCACCTGATAAATAATTTTCAAGTACAAAACTTTAATGAGTGGTCAGATCATGCACCCTTAGTATTCACTGTAAATACTGGCCCGTTAGATAGTGATGGCAAAACGAGAGAAATGCTCGTGGAACAGGACATATAAGGATAATTTTCGTAAGGCTGTAATTGCTAAATTGCCTGACCTTAATAATATTGTTCAAAATATTGACATTAACGATAAACAATCTGTAACTGATTCCATAAACAGCTTCTTCTAAAATTAAAGAAGCAGCCGATCCATTGTTTTGTAAAACGTTTGTATGTAGCAAAAGTAAGGGTAATTATACTGACCATAAACTTAGCTAACAATCAGACTGGTTTGATGAGGAGTGCTTTCAAGCAAAATGTAAGTATAGACACGCCCTTCAACAATTCAATGGTGATAAATGTGATGCCAATCGAAAAGGCATGTTTTTAGCTAAGGCGAATTATAAATCAATTATAAAGAAAAAGAAACGTCTTTTTGAGCGTCAAAAAATTAAACAGATAGTAAGTTTAAAGCACAGTAAACCCGGGGATTTCTGGAAACTTTTTAATTCTAAGAAAGCAACACAATGAAATATATCGCTTGATGAGTTCTTCAAATATTTTTCCCAATTACAAATTGATCTACCTATCACTCTGGATCATGATACTGAAAAAAATAATGAGAATGGTCCCTGTGATCCTTGTGATCCTATATTTGAGGAACTAGATGCTAAGATTACTACTGATGAAATTAGATCCGTTATAAAATCACTGAAGCGGAACAAAGCGTATGGTATTGATGGACTCTTAAATGAGTATTTCATTGAAACCTTTGATATAATTTCAGGACACATAACGGACATTTTCAATGCTGTGCTAGATTCTGGACATTTTCCTGACAGATGGTCACAGGGTATTATAGTTCCGATCTTAAAGAAAAATGATCCCAATGATGTAAATAATTATAGAGGCATCACCTTAGTAAGCTGCATGGCAAAAATATTCACGGGTGTTCTTAATAACAGGCTTAATGCATGGGCAGAAAAATATAACATATTGAGTGATGCTCAATTTGGATTCAGAGCAGGTCGTTCGACAGTAGATGCGATTTTTGTATTAAATGCTACTGTGCAAAAAATTATGCAAGAAAAAAATAGGCTATATTGTGCATTTGTGGACTTAAAAAAATCATTCGATAGTATATACTTAAATGGTTTATGGTAAAAATACATAGAATGGGTGTCAATGATAAAATGTTAAATATAATTCGGGGCATGTATAACAAAGTAAAATCATGCGTACAGGGTTGTAATACTTTTTCTGATTTTTTTGACTGCGCAGTTGGCCTTAAACAAGGAGAAGTTATGTCCCCTGTCCTATTTTCCCTATTTTTAGATGACTTAGAACTTCTTTTGCAAAATGATATATCATGTGGTTTGTCAACTGATGATATTACCTTTATTATAATGTTGTTTGCAGATGACATGGTGCTGTTTGGGAAGTCACCCCAGGATCTTCAGAATAGTCTTGATATGCTGAAATATATTGTGATAAATGGGGTTTGTCTGTTAACACTGTTAAAACTAAAGTAATGGTTTTTAGAAAGAGGGGGCCGCTCAAACATGATGAGACATGGGAATACGGAGGGGAAAGTGTAGATGTTGTTAATGATTTTAATTACCTTGAAACGGTCTTTAATTACACAGGTAATTTTGATTTAAATCAGGAAACTCTTGCTGGTAAAGGTTTGAAGGCTTTAAATGTTTTGATGAAAAATATAAGAAAGTATCATTTACAGCCTAAAATCTCTTGTCAGTTATTTGATGCATTTGTTGGGGCAATTTTAAACTATTCTGGAGAAGTTTGGGGTTTTACGAAGTCCAAAGAGATAAAGAGAATACATGTGAAATTTTGCAAGACTATTTTACATGTCAAAGCATCAACTAACAATATGGTTGTATATGGGGAATTAAAAAGAATCCCAATGTATGTTAGTAGATATGCCAGAATTATAAAGTTTTGGTGTAAAATCTTATTATCATGTAACATTATTGTTATCAAATTGTATAATGCACTAGTGACTGATGTAAGTAATGGAAATAAAAGCAATTGGGCTTTTAAAGTTAAAAAGCTGCTTGGTGATTATGGGTTTTCTTACGTTTGGAAATAGCCCATACGGAGTTGACCTTAAGCGCTTTCCAATGGTATTTAAGCAGAGGGTATATGATGTATTTGTACAGTCATGGGCTAATAATATAGACAGATCTAACAATATATTATTGTATAACAATTTTAAATCGAATGTTGTACATGAAGAGTATCTAAATATTTTACTACCTAAATATAGAGTTGCTTTGTCTCGTCTGAGGCTCTCTTCTCACAATATGAGGATTGAGACTGGACGTTACTCTCAGAGTCGAGTGGAGCGGCAACTTCGTCATTGTACATTCTGCAATAATAGAGATTTAGAAGAAGAGTATCACTTTGTGCTTGTATGCCCTGTGTATCATCAAATTAGAATTAAATATATTAGTGCATACTATTACAGACGACCAAGTGTCCACAAATTTATCCAACTGATGCAATGTACTAGAAGTAGCATATTGAAAAAACTAGGGTATTTTGTGTACGAAGCATTTGCACTCAGGAATTCGTTAATAATGACATAATATTATTAATTCCAATGTCACACTTTTTGTTCATAAGTCATTGCATGCATGCAATTACACATTAGTTATCGATGGATAGTTATAGCTCCATATTCATACTAAAAAATAAATCAGTTTTCTTTTCATTTCAATGTAAACGCAAAGCTGAATATAACGATTATATATTATGTAATACAAACAACTTACCTGCAGTTTCAACTCCATAACTGTTTATTTCACCGTTGATAGCAGTTACAGCACGTGTCCTCAAATATTTAGGTAACCGCGTCAATAATAGTATAACTCATATTGGCCACGGAGTGTGAGAGAAATTAACAAAAATAAATATGCTTACGAATTGTAACTATTAAGAAAATCCTTTGTTTTTGTTTTTCATTCCATCTTGTTTTTAACATCTTAAACTGGAAAACCCCGGTGGCTATGTCTGTTGTCTGTAGGCGGTCATAGCTCCGGGCGTTTCTAACAGCGACATGTTTATATATGCCTAGGTCACATTTAAACCGGCGCCCCGCCGGCGTGTCCGATTTTTAGAAGTCGGTCGGCATGGTGAGATCGGGAACAGATCGGCCGGCAAAATTAAATCCTTCACACTAAAAAGGTGCCCGTCAGATGCCCTTACGGGATCCGGAAGGTGGCCGCCCGGGGATCGTCCGATTTCATGATTTTCTAACCCCGATAACTCCGATACCAGCACGATGTTCTTACGATGCCCGTGCGATACTCGTCCGGGTATCGCCCGATTCTTCCAAGTCGCACGGTGTCCGGACGGGCATCGAGGTAGTGCCGGTATACTACATTACGAACATCGGCCGATGTCCGCCCGGCGTGGGTTTATGTGCGAGTAGGATAAATATTGTATATATTGAGATTTTTCCATGATATTTCTGTCAAATTGTGTAAATAAAAGAATGTGTGTCCACAGACAACTAGCAATGACTTCCATGCTTTCAATAACTTACGTGCAATTCCAAAAATTTATGACAATTCAAGAAGTAAGGCGTTTTTCTTTTACTTATTTTTGTAGTCTGTGGATGCCATGTCGTAGAACATTGGGTGATCCTCGAAAAATTAGGTTATCTGCTCTTCTTGGTCGTCAGATAATTTTGATTGCTGGCTCTCTTCTTCCACATCGGCGATTGGCCCAACGCTCTCTTCTTGAGCAGTCATTTCTTGCTCTTGTGGGGGTGGTGCTCTCTCCTTTCCTCTAACAGATTTTTTACATTTAGGCATATTGACTGTTCTCCAAGGACTACGCGGCAGAAAATGAGAATTAATTTTCAACAAATGCTTTTAAACTCTCCAGTCGCAAGTTGATGTCGGTAAGGCATCTGACGGGCGCCGTTCGATATCCGTACGGTGCCCGGCAAAGAAAAGCGGCCAGCCACACGCCGAGCTGGGATCGAGCGGCACCACTCCAATGCCCGCTCGGCACCCGGCCGGCGTCCGCACGGCGCCCGGCCGGCGTCCGGTAAATATATGGATACACAGAGCGGCCTATATTTCTTCCGGCGCCCGGACGATGTGTCAGATGCTCGATCGACGTACGGCCGGATATCGGCCGGACATCGGCCGATTCGTTTCGAGTGGCTTTCAGATGCCCGACGTCGGGAGTGATTTTAACTGCGAGCTAAAATGAACCCGGCGACCGGCCGACGTCTAAAAATGTCAAAATTTTCTCCGGAGCCCGGCAGATGTCCTGCCGGTGCCCGGCTGATATTGTCTTCAAACATGTCGGAAACTCATCGGAAACACATCGGAGCTTAATTATGACCCGATCACCCTCGGTTGATTATGAAAATAGCTATATGTGTATTTGAGACTATGTTGTATTTTTTTCCCTTCATTTTTCTATTATGTGCTATTTAATTCTGATTTACCACTGATGTTTGACTTTGAGACTATTGTTGTATTGATGTAATATTGATATGTATATGTCGAGGAACTCTGTAAAGTTCAAGACAATAAAATATTCTTCTTCTTCTTCTATAAAATTGTGGCTGAGTAGAAATAAAGTGTTCAAGCTGATTAGGTTAAAAGCGAAAACCGAGATACCGCTTGCGGTTCTAGTTTTTAATTGCACTGCTTATTTCTAAACGCGCGCCAAAGAAATAAGTGCGATACTAACATGTTACTTAAAACTGAAATATAAATAAAAATGATGTATAATTAAATCCATTAATTTTAAGCACACGAGGTGCTAACGTTATCAGTTTATACATTAACGTGCTTGACAAATCGAAAGTGACGCGATACATTGATTTATCAACAGTATTCGGTCTTTTTAACTGAATCATGCTAATCAACAGACATCTAATAATCGCGTTATAGAATGATTCAACAATCAGGAACCAACAATAGAACTAGGCCAGATGTGCTTCATAATTACATGTGGTTGTGAATGTAAGTTGTTACTGACACAAAAACAAAATACCAAGACACTGGGTTTATTGATGGATTTGTCATTAATTGTTACTGGAGAAATTACGACAAAAATATACCTAATAATGATCATTTTTAACCATGGTCAATAAAATACTGAAAACATAATTAAATGTTTTGTAGGGACAATAAATAAAATTTTCAGAGATGTTGCTCTGGTTAGTAAAAAGAATTTAAACCTTTCTTGATAAAAAGGTGAGAATGTGATATTTAAATAGGATAGTTCTATAGGTAACGAAATGTAAAAGAAATTTCCATGCATATAATTTGCAATACCGATGTTATTTATATTTTTTACGAGTAAAAATCACTGTAACGTCATTAGATTTACAAACACCCGTTTTTATTTCAAAGCATAAGAGTATTTATGCAGCTACCTTTTATGTTGACGGATTTTACAAGTTTGGTAGGACTATGTCACAGTAGTCTTTTTTATTTGATTTATTTATTTTTATTTATTTATTCATTTATTAATTTTTTTTTTTTTTTTTTTTTTTTTTTTTTTTTTTAGAAAATAGATATGTACTTAAACATCACTTTCAGTTGCCGTAGCAACGCGATTACGCCGTTGTTTTAGTTTTATTTCTGTTTTAATGAACACTATACATGCGAGGAAGAAAAACCTTATATTTCAAGGATACTTGCAGCCTCAGAGTGTTGTGTAATAACTTGTTGGCATATATCGTCACAATACTGACAAGCTATCCTGCTTCTTGCATAAGAGAGAATGAATGGTGTGTTTTGAAACAAATGAAGGGCCAGAAGCATGAAAATGTTACTTCACAGCAATAAAATACAAAGTACGCTAGCAGTATACTTTTAAAAACAATCGCTGGCTAATTGCAGGGTGCCTCTCTGTGGCAAATGCAGAGGGTCTTCTCCTGTGCTTCAAAAAGTGATGTACAGAGAGACCTCTTGTGCACCAACAAACCCGAAAGTAGGGGCTTATCAAGAAATTTACATACATATCGGCCAATTAATCGGTATCTATTTGAAAAATATACAAAAAAGAATACGTACGAAGTTCATATTATGGACGTAATCAAAGCAATAACTCGCTAAAGCCTGTAGAAAGTACCGAGATTGTGTTCCATGTTGGCACATTACTAAACTGTTTGTCAGAGCGCAGTCGCTGATAATTGAAAAGTTTAAACGCATATACATATAGTAAATATATTCTAATATTCCGTGCACTACTTAATATTGAGCAACTCAGCTTTGAAAAGTGACCATTGGTCCCTTTTCCTGCCATCTGTCCATCGTGTGTTTGTTTTATGGCAGAGAATTACCGGTGCGAACGCAGAGAGCCTGCCGATATGGCTATGCAACGTGAACTAACGTTAGAGTTGCAGGAAAGCGTTTTTTGGCGTCATATGATCACTGTCTCAACCGCACTTACCCTGTTTAAACGATGAAAATAGAATTAAAATGTTTCATGTAAATCCTGCCGACAGTCTCGTAGTGCATTGAGCGCTTTGATTTTATTTCATTGAAAACAATGACTCACAACCGAAAATGACTTCCAAGTTTGATAAGGTCTGTTTCGACGTACCCTTGTGTCACGCTGGTGTAGGCAATTACTTGATCATATATGCTCCTATACAAGACGGAACGTCACTACTCTCCCAGGGGTCATACAAGCGCACAAAAATGTAATAACATATGTAGCCAATTACTATATAATATCCTTTCCGGTCATTACCGGTGTAACGTATTGTCACAAGAGACGAACACATAGCAATGATCAAGTACTCCACGCAACTACAACAAATGTTTGATGAGTACGACAACCGACATCGGAAAAAATAGGTGATGATGATTACTTAAAAAATTATGAATTTCATACGCCTGCAGTTTATAGATAATTAGAACTTCTTTATTATTGTTATTATTATTATTATTATTATTATTTTAAAATGCGACATTTAGTCTGTACTGGCGTGTTTTAAGGTATACTTGTTCCTATATTTTAGGTCAATTCTTAGGTCACTGAAATCATTGAAGACGTTTTGGTTGTTATAACTCTTTCTGTACGGTATTCAGTACTGTATATATATATTACTGTTATTAAGTAATGTGTATATACATGTAGTATGTCCAATTAAAATGGGTTTTCACTTCCGTTGCGCATGTGCAAATTGGTATTGCAGTCATAATGTAAAGCTTTGATAGTAATAATTTTCAGTGACCGATAATTTTTTATGTAATTGTTTGTGGGTATCAGCTACGTGTTTTGTGTTTGTTTTAAATAGTTTCGCGTGTGATTGATAATATTTGATAAGTTATTAGTCAGCAGATGTTTGTACTTATAGGTCATGGCCTACTTATCGTTTCGCTCGTCGGTCTGGACATGACATTGCACATTTCATGTCTTCTATTGAGCTTGTATTTGTACATAGTAGTTTAATTACTACTGATGAGTGTTATAAGTAATGCGTAATGTTTATCTTATTAATATGTACCATTCAACATTTGTGACATTTTATATAACCATAGATTTTTTCCCTCTTGTGAAACTAATTCATATATTTATTTAGTCTAGACACTATGGATCATACATCGAACGACTGACTGATATATACTATTGACAAAAATAACATAACTTCTTCCTCTTTTGCTATTATCGAACCATTTACACCCCTCCCCCTCTACATTTTTCCTAGTATTTCTTCTCTCTATTTAGTCGAATGTCACGTTTCGACACTGCCTACACCCTCACTGAATTACTTTTGTTTGTGTATTTTTGCAAATCTTTATGCTTTATATACCTTGTATACCTGGATGAATATAAAAGATGTTCTCTTCTGTTCTCTTCTGTAACCGTAATATAAAGAACGAATATTTGCACTTTCGTTTCACGCCAGTGGAATTAGCTCAATCGGTAAGGGCGTCCTTCAGTATTTTACCCACCAAGATGTCGTGAGTTCTATTCTAGCTGGGACCGTTTTTTTTTTTTTTGTTTTTTTTTTGTTGTTTTGTTTTGTTTTTAATTCTTATGTTTTGGAAACTCTTGAGTTATATGTGTATAGTTTGTTTTAAATACTAGTTTTATACATCATTTATTTTGCTTGTATTTTCCTCCTTTTTATTTTAATATAATCCACAAATAGAAAAAAAAATCGACCTCTCTATATATAAATAATATATAGAGAGGTCATTTTTTTATTCTTATTTAAAAAAATCGACCACCCTAGTGATTTGTTTACCAATACATTCTCCATCTTAGATGCCTGTAATGTTTGCGCTGTGGATGCAAAGTTTAAATTTCAATGCATCCACAAAATGCATAAAATATATGGAAAATGCTATTTACATTGAAGGAAGATGCAAACTTTCTGAATTGGGAATCATATTTTTAAGCACAGTGAGTCCCAGGACTCGTGCAGGAAATATTATAAAATAATAACTGCCTCTCTATATATAAATTTTATAAAGAGAGGTCATTTTTTAATATGAAGATCCTGTGCATAGACAGGTTAGGTTATAAGGTCAGAGCAGCAGAAAAGAGAAAGAGAGGCTGACAGTATGCTTATTATAAGCCGTCCATTAAAACATTTTGTTTTAATCTTTTCTTGTTACAATTTGTCTGACTTAAACCTCCAATAAAATTCCTTTATAAACCTCGATATGGATTGTAAATCAAACGGGAGGCGGGCAAATAATGCGAGGTCAAAGGCAAAGCCGTATGTCGTACGTGACAAACTGTAAATATGTTATCGTTTAAATTTTAATATTTAAGGATTTATTGCAGCGCTCCGCTTCGCGTCGCTTTCGATATAATCCAGACAATTTTATATATACACGACAACTAATACTTACAGTGTTCAAAAAATACCACACGAGAATATGTGCATCAGTACATAATTTGCTGTTGTTGATGTAAGCTCTTGCTATTCTCCATCCTAGAAACTCATGTATGACGGGAAACTATTTCGAGAAAAATTAAGAATGACGTAAAACAGTAATCTTGAGAGGAAATGGGCACGAGACTTGACAAAGGTCTATAGTGCTGAGTCCTGGGTGCCAAGTAGTATATGTGCTTGATACGCTCGTGCTTCGTTTCAAGAGCAAACATCTTCAGGATACGGTACTACTTGACATGCCTAGTAAAAAAGAACTCGCTGAGCACTTATTTACTTTCTTTTTTTTAATATTGTTGTTGTTGATGATGATGATGATGAGAACATGCTGTATTTACCATTATACAACAACTTTCGAGACGCCCGGTTGCATATTTGTCTTCATCAATACATATGTTTTCAAGTGTGTATATGCACCTTATTCATTTGATTTTCTAAAAAAAATTGAAAATGCGGTCGCTTTCTCTATTTACAAGAAGAGGGATATATAGAGAGGGAGATAGAGAGAAAGATTTTTTTCTAGAATACAGAGAGAGAGAGAGATTTTGCACAAGAAAAACGATGTATGTATGGAGTAGTATACATTACGTTGCTGATTGTTGGGTTAGTTTTATCTGTTTCTTACGGAAGCACAGAGGGGACATGGTGTATAAATAATAAAAAAAATATTATCTCGTGGCCACGAATTATTTAGAAAAAAAATAAACGAAAAACAAATCTTGTTAATACGAGATATAACAAAGATAGCATTTTTTTTTGTTGTTGCGGTTGTTTCTTTCTTATATCTCGTGGCTACGAGTTAGCAAAAAGAAATCTTAGTAACTCGTGGCCATGAGTTAGCGAGATTTGTTTATTGGTTGTTTTTTCTTAGTAACTCGTGATATCGATATTTGTGTGTGTATTCCCCCCCCCCTTTTTTTTTCTTAGTTATATCTCGTGGCCACGAGTTAATAATCGTTTTTCGTTTGGTCATATCCACATATCCACGAGTTAGCAAGATTTGTTTTTCGTTTTTTTCCTTAGTAATTCATGGCAACGAGATAATAAAAAAGAAAAAAAACAACACCATGTTGCCTCCGTATTTTTTTTTTTTTTTTTTTTTTTTTTTTGTTTTTTTTTTTTTTTGAGCGTTTGACGACATCCCACAAAAAATGAAAAAAAACAACAACTGTTTTTTAATGCTTTTCGATGGATTACCTAGAAAAAAAAAACTGGATTATATCTTGCTATTTTCACTGTTTTGAACAGATCGGAGCGTCAGTTGTGCTGGGTTTTACGCAAGAAGTGATGTCATAAATAACGTCACGTACGCGAGGTAATCCCGCCAATTTTGACGTCTTTTGAGAATAATACTGCTAATGTCTGGCTTTTAAAGCATTAAATAAAAAGAAGAATTGTTTGTTTTGGTGAAAGATTGATGTATAATTTCATTCGTGAACATAAAAAAAAAATGCTTTTTCATTTTTTATATCCACTCAGTGAAATTTTCAATCGATCTTACACCAAACAAACAATTTTCCTCTATTTATTTTGAATTTCAAAACTTGGATTAAATATTTACAATTACAATTTTTAAGTTGGCGAGACTAGCTGTAAATGCAAAAGTAAATTCACTCCACGAGATGCTTCAAAGGAAAACATTTTTTCTTCTGTTTGATGAAAACCGTCGTATTATTTTGACAACGATTTTGTTTCCAGCCAGGTTTCGCCGTTCTAACAATATTGGTGCCAACAAAAAAGAGGAAGAGACTTTGCATTACCCAAAGTTCTTTTCATGTGTGTATTTTGGGCATTACAGACGAAGGGAATGTCTTGGAAAACGATAACTAATTGAAAACATTTGCCTTCCTATACCGGTTAACGAAACACTAAAACTAAATGAAGTGTGCCGCTGTTGAAAGATACTACCGGGTCCGTGCATGAAATGTTTTCGCCGCACGTGAAATCTCCCATATCCTGCAACAGTTATATGATATATATAAGTGCCATGCCAGTTTTTAACAAGTAGATAATTCATACGCAGTTTGCGGAGTACTGATTCGGCCAGTTAAAAATATAAACGTGCGAGATACTCGCGAGGTTTTTATAAGATAATTATCGTTTTGATCATTGCATGTCTTTTTTACCCCTCGCATTGTGAATTTGAGCGACAACGCGAGGTTTGTGACGTAGTCACTCACAACTATAGAACAACGTATCTACTTTCTGAGCTTTTGATTCTTTACTTTGAAAACCGAAGAACCTCTTCATTTTGTACAAATGATCGACGATTAAATTTTAACTCCACAACACAGTTATGCTGAGATTAAGCAAAAGTGCTGAAAAATCATCTTTTTTTTTTCTTTTTTTTTTTTGGTCAAAAATAAATATTTACGGGACACAATAAATAGCACAAAAGAACACTATCACATGACCATGCAGAGGAATATAGTTTGTTTTGACTTGCAATGGTGGCTCTAAAATAATTTTGAATAGTAAATATGCAGGTTTTGGTCATTTTATGGTGTTACAATAACCCATGTAGAAAGTCCGATGCAAATCCGTGTAACATACCAATGATTACATAAATCTATCGACCTCAGATACGTCCTATGAAATGACCGAACCTGTATACATGTATCTACTGTCCAAAAATAATTACGAGCCACCAACTGACCTTCGCAGCAAACTTTTTGCATATAAATAGAGACTGTACCGAGTACAAATCAAAGCGCTGAAAGAACAGGATTGTCGCATTTCTTCTGTTTTTCAAAGTAAATTTATTACATAGGGTCATATTTTTTCAAGCGATGCCAATAAACTCAATGTTATAACCCCGCTTTAACCTTGCGTTAACAAGGTCGTTATAAGTAAAGATGAAAACACCATTTGTTTCAATGGACTGCTAACGATTAGCACATCGCCTCTCTTGCTCTCCCTTTTTCTCTTGCCTAAAGTTATAAGATTTATATCAAAAATGCATATCTAAATCACAATGAATAAAATCTAAAACAAAACAAAAAAAATATTATTTTATTTAAGTTTGGTATTTGGCAAAAATTAAGTTACTAAGCAAGTTAGCAACTCACCAAACCTTCTTTCACTTGAGACACACACAAAGTGCCTTCAGCGCTTTGATTATAAAAAGCTGAGTAAACTAGAAATCGACTCTAACCAAAATAACATGATACTAGATTTTATCTAACTGATTGCATGGTTTGACAGCGTGAGTGCATGTGTGAGTGTAGGGCGAAGGTTCCTCGTCTTTGGAATATTATCATGGTAATCAGTTTAAATAATGATTATATTATATTTTATTTAAATCTATATTTTAGACGCGGACACACTTTTCAATTTTGACGATACATTTTTTTTCGAAAGTAAAATAGAATATCGGCACTTTACTGTTAATGTATAAACGTATTACTTCCATTTGAAGAGCACCATCAACTTGGCCACTGTTTGGAAACTGAAGGTTGTGGGTTCGAATTCCAGTTTGTTGTTTTGTTTGTTTAACATATTTTATTGCAATGATAACATATTTACAAATTTAATAAGCGTAATTTAACAAATACAAAGCAAATGGGTCGGGTTACAAGTTCTTAAACTTAGTTACAACCCTCCCCAATCATATATTAAACTTATATCATTTACCATGGCAATACATAACATGCAATTAGAAATATGAATTAATAGCTAATAGATAAAAAAAAAATAGAAGAGAGGAGATGCAGGCATGACAGAACAGAGGAATAACAGAGAAGAATGTGATGGGTAGATTGCAAGGCAAGTAAGGGTGATTGATTACAAAGAGAAACGCTTAGTTGACTTGATAAATTTATGAACGGCTTCAAAAATCGATATGTTATCTATATATGTGAGTCTTGAATCACCAAAAAGTAGAACATTTGCATTGAGAGGATGAAAAGCACGTGTGGTATTAAAAAGTTCGATTCGTTCTTGTTAATATCGTCTGCAGCGAAAGAAATAATGTTCTGCATTTTCAGTTTCTTGACAGTTTTCACATTGATCAGTATTTGACAGGTGATTATTATAAAGATCTCGTTTAAGGTTACTACAATTGTTTCTAAGACGGGCATGGATAATAGACAAATGACGTAAACCATAATTGTAGTATTCTGGGACCTCAATAGATGGGAATTGGTACTTTATCAAGTCACGTTTAAAACAACCGATAGACGGACTGTTGCGTAAATATTCAGGTAGATTATTCCAAGCTTTAATTGAGGAAGGAACAAATGAATTTTCAAACTGAGTTGTTCGAATAGAATAATTAGCAAAGTCACTGACATTTCTAAGATCGTAGCGCAAAGAGTTGTCTACCGTTCTTGGGAAAAGAGATAATAAATAGTTGGGAACCATTAAATTCTTAATTTTATACATTAAAACTAATTTCTGGTAGAGACGTCCATTAGCAAGAGTAAGCCACCCTGTTTCCCTATAAAGATTGTTTGAACTTGTCGATCTTGTTAATCCCGTAACTAATCTTGCAGCTTCCAACTGGATTTTTTCTAACCTTAATTTATCCCATTAATTGCAATTGTCCCAGACAGAAGAAGCGTATTCTAAACTTGACGTAGAAATGATAGATATAATTGATTCATAGCTTTACGACGGATAGAGAATTTAATTTTCCGCATTATTCCAAGGATCCTAGTTGAAGATAAAATTATGTTATTGATATGATTTGACCATTTGCAGTTGTCACTAAGAGTTACGCCTAAATGTTTATGAGAATGAGTTGGAATTAACAGTGTATTTTCAAATACAAGGTTTGGTGCTTGACCATTCCCATAGTATAAGACTTGAGTTTTAACCGGATTAAACGAAACCAACCATTGCTTAGACCATTCAGAAATAACATTAAGATCATGGTTTAAATCCCTTCAAGATCTTGAACATTTGATGTTGTACAGGCTAGAGAAGTGTCATCAGCGAACAGTCTAGCAATGCTAAGTAAGTTTTCAGTAATATCATTCACATACACGAGAAATAGTAATGGACCTAATACTGACCCCTGGGGCACACCAGCATTTATGTCTCTGAACCGGGAACGAGATTGACCCACTAAAACTTGTTGACGACGATTGCTTAAATAATTACTTATCCAATTTAAAAGTATACCTTGAAACCCTAATTGACGTAATTTAAATAGTAACCCTCGATGCCAAACCCTGTCAAAAGCTTTAGATATATCACAGAAAACAATGCATGTATGATTTTTATTGTCAGAAGATTGGGTGATTTGATGGTAGAGATCAATTAGTTGGTATACAGTCGAGTGTCCTGAGAGAAAGCCAGACTGATTGTAGTAAAGGAGATTATTACTTATTAGATAATTGTATAAATATTTATAAACACAACGCTCCATAAGTTTACCCAGACAACTTAATAAAGAAATCGGACGGTAATTACTTGGACAATTCTTCTCACCCTTTTTAAATAAAGGTATTACCAATGCAGTTTTCCATAATTTTGGAAAAACACTTTCATGAAGAGATTTATTAAAAAGACTACATAGAGGTTTTGAAATGGAGAATCTAATCTTTTTCAAGACTTTGTGAGAAATGCAATCGAATCCCAGTCGGGTTAAATGCTTTTCTCTGACCATTATTTCTGCATCAATCTAATCAGATTAAAATGTAATGTATTCAGTTTTATATGTTTAATTCATGTAGGTATTTAAGTGTTTAGGGTCATTTACCGTAGTAAAACGACTCTTGATTTTAGGTCCTTGCCTCACTTCGTGATTATGAAACTAAACGCCGTGGTATAAAATGCAGCAAATTTTGAAGCAAGTCGCGTGGTTGTACTAACAATATGTTAAAGACAACACTTTTAAAGATTCTGTATATTTATAAACTTTGTTTGAAAGTTAAAAAAACATCTTTTGAGCACTGGTATGTAAAAATAGATCACAAATTTCACAAATGTGTCTCTTCTTCTCGGCCCTGTATCTGTATAATGGATTGTTAACCTGAGTTTTGATAATAATTTACACATTTCATAAACATGTATTTTATACTTTATTTTTTTTATTTCAGCGCCAAGCTGGATATTGTGATTTGAAATAAAAAATATCATAATTTAAGTTACATATAGTCACGGAGCTACATCAGGGGTAGAATGGTAAAACTAATTCAAACTTTACCTTTTTTCG
Source organism: Solen grandis (assembly GCA_021229015.1). Lineage (NCBI taxonomy): Eukaryota > Metazoa > Mollusca > Bivalvia > Adapedonta > Solenidae > Solen > Solen grandis. Next base: position 30,521,155 of record CM037787.1, on the reverse strand, counting down.
TTTAATGTATTATATCTAATGCTTTCGATGGATTACCTAGAAATAAAAGTGAATTATATCCTAATAATTTCACTGTTTTGAACAGTGAATTATTAGAAAAACAGTGAAATTATCAGGAACTTGAACCCGACCCTACGTTTTAAACTGATTGGAGCGTCATTGGCTGGCTTTACGCAAGAAATAACGTATAAATAACGTGACGCACGCGAGGTAATCCCGCTCATGTTGACTTCTTTTGTGAATCTGGCCTTTAAAGCATTAAATAAACTGAAAATAAATGTTTATTTTGGTGAAAGATCGGTGTATAATTTCATTCGTGAACATAAAAAGTTGCATTTTCACACGTTGCTTCGCCACTCGTGAAAATATCACTTTTTATGTTCACTCAGTGAAATTGTTAATCGATTATACACCAAAAAAAAAACAACAAAAAAACAAACATATATATATATTATATATCCTTTATATGTTTTCGGTATATGATAATTATCTTAAACTTCAATCATTAGAGTCCCAGAATAATAAATTACATTATGTACAATATTATTTTACATGTGTAATTTGAAGTATACCGTAACGTTTTCAACCTCCCCCATAACACATTGTAAACAATAAAACGGCTGAGATAATTGCATATGTGATAAATGATCAAATACGATAAAGAAGAAACTAATTCCTTGAAATGTATACAAAAAGGAAATATAGATAAATGAGAAAAAGCAAGGTAGGTAAGAGGAGGGTAAACAAGGAATAGAAAAAGAAGAAAAGGACTGGACTGTATTGAAATGGCGGCAAGATAGTGTGTTAAAATGAGCAAACTAAGTGTTGTTAATCTTTCTCCATCTCTATCTCACTCTTAATTTCTACTAACACTGTCAAAACGTTTGGAAGATTAAATGAAAGCATGTACCTCATTAACTAGTTTAATGTTCTCTTCATACGGGAGATTACAGTCGCCAAACAGTAGCAAATCAAGATCAACATTTTGTATAAATGACAGTTCATTAAATACATGTAATACTTGTTTGGCATTATCAAAATTAGGACAGGAGAAAAAGAAATGTTCAAAATCAGCACAGGGGTTCGAAGTTGCATGGGGCGAATCAACTCGTACTTAATGGTAGCATTAAAAATAGGACACTATTTTCGGCTATTCTATGAATGTCGCATTTTCGGCAAATAACGATCAATAAAATGGTTCATATGCATTTGAAATGAAAAGAAATATAAAATTGTGTCGTTTCACGTGTTGTTTTTCTCTTATATACGACTAACAAGTGTTTTAATGTCTCAATCGAGCTTGAAAACAGCCGGGACCGGCTACTTCCGGTTTCCTTTCTAATGAATAAAATGTAAGCGCTCATTGGTCAATATATTTAAATCGAATACTGTGTAAGCAGGTATGACTTCCCTGTACCTTTTTGTCCGACAATAATTACATTGCGACCATTTTCGATCGCGTTGTTTATGCTATTCTGGACCTCAGTAACACAATGAAGTTTTCCCGGGAAATGTCAGTTTCGTTTACATTTTGATTGACCAATAAAAACTTACCTTTATATTCACTTCTAAGGAAACCGGAAATAGGTTTCCCCGGCTGTTGTCAAGCTCGATTGGAACAATAAATTAACAATATTATCGTTACAAGAGAAAAACTTCCTCATTTTCGTTTAGGATTTTCTGAATTTATTCATTTAAAACACAACCTGGTCCATTTTCAATGTTGAATTTCGTTATAAACGCGTTCTTCCAAATTTTATCTGAAAACAGTTCCTCCCTTCCTATTTTTAATATTACCACTAATTACGAAATGATTCGCCCCATTCAACTTCGAGTCCCTGTGTGAATCAGTAGTTGCTCTTGAACAATAGGCACAGCAAGGAGAGTTGATAATATTTTTCATGTATAAAGTATGATTTAATTGACTAGAATTAGTACGTAGTCTTGCATGGTATATTTGATATTTTCTGTCACCGTAGTAGAAATGGCGTGGTGCTGTTTTATTATTTTGATTAAGTAATCTTTTAAATTCAGCAACATCCACGATTAAATTACCTTCATTTTCAGATGACCCCCTCCCATCGGGAAAAAGTAAAACTTAAACACATTTATAATATAAACAAATATAAGATGTATTATTGATATTTATTTTCCCTAAATTGAATTCGTATAGGGTTGAGATAAGGCTGGGGAGGCTCCCCACCCCGGGAACTTGAAAACGTTTGGAAAATTTATATCTTATTTCCGTTTGAAATAATTAGTTGTAACATTTTCAAACTACCCCCATTTCAAATTCCCCCTGGGAATCTAAAAAACGTTTTCATGTTACGCCGGGGAGGTGGGGAAGGGGGTCTGAAAACGTTTTTTAATTCCCGGGTGGAACTTGAAACTGGGAGACACTTGAAATCGTTACACCGGTCTTATTGTTTTAGCAAAACCTCACTTTCAGGAGCAGATAACTCAAAAAGTAGAGTGTTGACCCCCGTTTTCATCCCATAAATTTATTTCTAGTGTGATTTTCTATAATCATGCAAAGTATAAGATATTTTAATTTTACTTCTTTGTGTATATAGTAAAAACTGTAATTGGCACGTACTCGCATGCCTTTAATTGCGTAATGTTATGACACGCAGAGCGTGTCTATTAAACATAAATGTATTGTTTATTGTTTTTTCTTCAAATAAAATCCTTAACTATCAATTAAATAATTAGCTTTTCTTCTTTTTTGTTAATGGTTCCATGCCAATCTCGTTTCAGAGTGGTTTTCTTCTTTATTTTTGTTAACGAGGTTTTTATGGTCTCCCAGAGATCCGTGAACGAGGTAGTCTAAGAAAGAAACATTATGTGCCCCGGGTTTGGAATTAACGTCTTCGTGAAGTCTGAATATGTGACAGCGTAATGAGTATTTTGAACAAACAAAATAAGCTCTTGTCAAAATATTACGGTAGATTCTAAGATCTAAATACATCTTGAACACTGTTGACGCACTGTAAAACTAAACACATTCAATTATTTCCTCCGTTCATTTTTGCCTATATCTCTCTCTTTTTTTTTAACTCCAGTCCCATATATATACAAAATATTAAAATGTAAACATACCAATAGTAAACGTCAAAATATGTCTGAGGAAAGGTTTAACGCCCCTGACGGCTATGTGAAAGTATGCTTTATGCACATAAAATGTTCTTAAAGCAGCTCGGTCACATATGATCGGAAGAAATAAAAAAAAAAGTGTTTATGCTCTCCCTCGTTAATGTTGGTGAGGTCTTTATTTCTTGACAAATAAACTGACAAGTGTGGGTCACATATTTTCGTAAACTCCACTACGGCGAAACATTTCATGGTACCTACAGAAATTTGTTAAAAACTAACGTACTAATTATACTTTTTTATATCTTTATATGCATATGTATATTCATTAATTTTATACATTTTGTACAGTGTAAAATAATCAAAAATACCTAAAAATTTGATTTACTCAATAATGTTAAATATATTTTTGACTTTCAGTATACGCACAATAAGATTTAAATGAAAGCAACATTATTTAGGGAACAAAATTTCCACCAAACAACAATTATTTTCTTTTTAAAACATCGTTTCACTAAATTCTGGAAAATAAGTATGAATATGTTATTTCATTTATCCTTACATAACGGGGATATTTGTTTGTTTTAGGTTAAGGGGGTTTGGTTTTTATATCTCATCTCGAAATAATACAATTTGAATATTTTCAATGTAAAATTTTATCACTTCGAGATTAAGTATATTCAATGTCCTTTCAAAACAAACAAATTTTCTTTATATTTTATGATAACTGCTGACGAAAGATTATTACTGTTATGTGTATTTGATATTGATGCCACTGATCTTTGACCATTTATAAAACAAAAATGCCATGTTTATTTGTGCATGACATGTTTTATATATATGTGTATGCCATGGGTATGATGCCTACATATATATCTGAAAATAAAATCTCTCTCTCTCTCTCTCTCTATATATATATATATATATATATATATATATATATTCACTTAACACGCGAATGGATTTGCATTTAAAGTGAGACAGCTAGTAAATACTGGAATTCTACATAAAAAAGTAGTTCCGGCAGACCCATATTACTCACTCTGTGGAATATGGATTTTATCTCACTGATAGAACACAGTATTTCTTTCACCAGCTAGCATAAAATAAATATAAATAGACACCGAAACATTATACATAGGCAACAAATACTCAAGTAGTTATTGGTCATATGTAGATTTGGTCGTTCGTCTTGTACAGATGAAACCGTCATTCAAACAATGACCCAAGACACGGATATTTTGTTCAGAAATGGTATGTAACGTTTATTGTCGAACAATTTATATTTGTACCAGATTGATCAAATGTATCTATGATCAGCAGTCAGTGGATCAAGAGACATGACAATTTATTATTGTCGTGCCTCGCAACGAGAATCCAAGTTCAGTCAAGAACGGTTACATTGACGTTTTATTTTCCGAATGTCAATCTTCGTAATAAATGTACAGCTAAATGATTGTTTATGCCTCCGAGATCTGTGATCGGGGAGGGGGCATATTGTTTTTGCCCTGTCTATTTGTTTGTTAGTATGGTTTTTGGTTTGACTTGAAACTTCATACACGAATAGAAGTGCAGTGACCATAACTCTACCTGGTCAAATATTTTAATTGTCTTTTGTTTTTCCGGCCGTTAGGCCGTTTATTTTCACCCTGACTTCCTGTGAAACACACAGTAATGAAGCGGAATAAAATTAGGCTTTTCATTGGCTATTATATACTTTGCTAAATTCCCACTGGTCATTGTAAAATTAGTCAAAAGAAAAGAAAGGGGTTGCGGAAATGAGTTCTTTAGATGTTTGTTTGTTTTAAAAGTTGAAGTTTTCTTCCCCTGCGAACGATTTGTCTCAATAGAAAGACACTGCACCTTTTTAAGGTAAACTGAGAGAGTAGAACGCTAAAATATAGGAAATATATAGATTTCGGAATTGATTGTTCGACCCTGACAGATTCTATATTCAACCTAAACGTAACATCCTTTTTCGTTTTGTAGCCCGCAAAACGAAGTCTAATGCGCATATGTTTCAGTCAGTAAGTGTCTACCAAGATTGTACAAATTATTTGGATCCGTGGTATTTCAAAAAGCTGCACTGACACAGGATTACACAACTATTAAACCATCAACAAAATCTATTACATGTTAAACCATTCAGACACTAATCATCAAGCTGCTTACCAAGACCGAGTATCTTTTTTAAAGATATGCCTTCTTTAATTTATGTAAATAGATGGTAAGATTTAGGAGTGCAGTATGAAACTTCATATATATAGAGAGTAACAGAAGTGTAATTATTATGGAACAGAACTCCGTCGGGTTTTTTTTTATAATTATCCCCCTCTTCCCTTTTTTTAAACATAACTCCATTACTATATGGAATAAAAGCTATATATTTATAAACACTCCACTTATGAATGGCTTCAGTTGGCAGCAGTTATTTTACATCTAATCGCTCAGACGGGTCATAATTTTTCATTTATTTTTTTTATTTGACGTGTTGTGAATGCCGCATATTCTGGAGCTAGGTTTTCAAATCTCGCCCGTTCTACATTATGTTACACCTTAGTTTAACTAGATCGGACTCAAAGTTGATAGGTTTATAGTGAAATCACCTGTTATACATCCAGGAGATATGACCTATACAAAACTCCGATCCGCTTGTACGTTTACCGTACGTCGATCTGGTTTCATACTGGTCACAAGGGTAATTATTGAACAGATCAATCTCGTGTGGTAAATAAATATAAGGAAAGTACTTCTGAGTGTCTGGTTACTTCAAATTAGGTTAGTGTTAGTTGAATTAAGGAAAATACGAAAGTGTCCCTAGGGTGTCTTTCAAAAAAGAAAAACTGTGTCGGTAGACGGAGTGTCCACCAACCTCTAAATCGTACTAACGTAACGTTATTATCGAGGAACAAAATACGTCACAGACTAGTGAAGAAAACAGTTTGTCTGAAAAATTCTACACGTTAAGACCTAAATGAGGTTCAGGGTCTTCCTTTTGTAACCCTTTTACAGTTTACGGTTCTCTGATCATTATAACGTTAAAAGGGCAAAGAATTATCGTCATTTATAATCCGTATAAATTATGAATTTGGTCATTTCTGTTTAAATATTTACGGAATCCCAATAATTACATACTTTTTTGTTTTATTATTATTATTATTATTATTTTGTCATCCATGTTAATAAGAACAGATTTTGGGAAAAAAACGAGATTATATTTCCTAATGACTAATGAAAACTTAACTCTAACCCTATCGTTTTTGGTAAAAGTAAAACATATTTCATTTTGCGACAACCATTCTATATATACAAATGAACATTTTGAAATTATAAAATAATGTCAGTGTCGCACATTTTGGCATAAAAAATGTAGATATCTCGCACACTGTATTCATTGGTGAATATAATAAGATTGGAGTACCATCTATTTTCATCATTGGAATACCATCTTGTTTCATCATTGGAGTACCATCTTATTTCATCATTGGAGTACCATCTTATTTCATCATTGGAGTACCATCTTATTTCATCATTGGAATACCATCTTATTTCATCATTGGAGTACCATCTTGTTTCATCATTGGAATACCATCTTATCTAATCAAACATAGAATTAATATCCAGTCACAATAAATATACGACAAAATATAGTGTTCTATTCTCTTCAGCATCATATATCATCATGGATAAATATTCAATATTACGCCATTATTCATCGCGAACACCTTTTTTTCGTATAGATTTAGATAATTTTGACAAAAGTTTGCGTGGCCGTGGCCGAGCGGTTACAGTCGTAGACTACAAATCTCTCAGCCCCTCACCGCTGTGGGTTCGAATCCCGGTAGGGCTTCGGATTTTTCATGTGAGGAAGCCTTCCAGCTGGCTTGCGGTAGGTCGGTGGTTCTACCCGGGTACCTCTGTGTACTCGGGGTCTTCCTTCACCTGTAATTAGCTGGACGTCGCTATATGATTGAAATACTATCGCAGCGACGGTAAACCCCAATACAACAACATCTCTCTCTCTCTCTCTCTCTCTCTCTCTTTATATATATTCTCAGCGCAAAACTGTGTCATATCACCTATCAAATCGTGTTGGACTTGCCTTGCCAGACAGACCTATAAATAAATCCTGTCATTGCATGAAACATAGACGTCTGAGCCCACCATCCGTAAAGAGGATCCAAGCAAATCTCACGAGATCACGATCTTCTGTTCGGAAGCGTTGTTTATTTGGCTAACACTTAAGAATGATTAAACATGATCACACACCGTAAATATATGTCTTCAACTTAATCATGTCTGACCAGGTCGTTAATTCTGTCGGCCATTTGCTGTAAAAGTCGCGTATCTGCCGGGAAGATTCTTGGATGATTTTCCAAATGATATTAAAGAGACAGGTTGCGAAAGTCGTTGATAAATATCTAGTTATAAGAATAATATTACATGCCGTGAAATATTATATGGACGATAAAGACGATATGTCTTCATGTATTCCAGCATACATATATCGGATGAAATGATACCATTTATTATTTTAGTTTAGTTACTGAAGTGTAGTTATAACACGGATTCTTTCTATTCTTAAAACAAAACAAGCAGGTATCTTTTTTTTATATAAATTTCCAATTCAACACCATAATAACATCCCTATATTCTAAATTAAATAAGGTATTTTTTACTTTTTCATTTTCTGTCAATCCCTTGTTTCGCTGAAACTCCCATTAAATTTTGGCAAATCGGCAACCTCAATTATATGACGTGACGTCATTTTTATCGACATGACGCCATTTTTTTCTCACTTTTAGCGATAATGCACGGTGTTAAGTTGAGATTCCCAGTAAAATCACGAGGGGCGTATGCCTAAGGATTTAATTACAAATAATCTAAACGTAACACCATAAATGTAAATTATTCTGCAATACAGCACGGAATTTGGAAGCTCTTTCCATTTTTATACGTTTATTAGACTGTAATTCAACTTCATCGTTTTATTTTTATTCATGTTGCGATATATAAGTTATTTTTGAACCGTGCATATATCAGGAAATGTAGTATATTTTATGGTTTATCTTTTTTACTCGTCTAAGTTAACTCAACATATATGATATATTTGATGTATGTATTATATGGGAATAAATATGTAATAAATGTTCGAAATTTTTAATACATTGGACATCTTATCTAATACATGTACATAAGAGAAATGATGATCTTAATGGAATGTTCAATTTGATAATACTTACTGATAAATCTGAATCTTTTTCAGACCGTGCATGTATGTATCCATTAAAGTATATTAGATGGATGATATATATACAGTTGTCAAAGCTGCGCGTGGGATATATCTCACAAGCTTGTCAACAATTCACATAATTCAACATATCTAGTAACACTACTACTACTACACATGCAAAATTATATATAGATTCTCACCCCCCCCCCCCCCCCACACACACACACACACCTCCTCCTCCTCCTTCTCCTCCTCCCTCTTCTTAAAGATGCCGGACGACTGATTCTACCGGACTTACAGATAGTTCCAAAGTGTTTCCAGCCAGATATGTCTGTGTTAATAGATCATCGGCAGTACCCGGTATAATTCGCTGATTAAAATTGACCAGTCAGTGAATGGGAAAAAATTCAAGTATATGTTTATTTCCAGAAATATTACTCCAGCGTGTAGATTGGATGTTCGGGAAGTGCTCGTTGATTTACGTAGGTTTACGTCTCATTTCGGAGTGAAATAGTCTACCGTATTACACCAGTAGGATGGCAAGATAAATGGTTCAATAAACAATGCAAGTCTATACATTTTAATAACACAATATCCGCTTATCTATGTTGTCTTTTGTCCAGATAAAAAATGTGACATTAACTTAAAACAGTTTGAACAGCAGTTCTATGACGTTTCTCAATCGCAGCTTGCCTGTCGTTTGTTTCTTAAAATCCTCCTAAGACATTACAAAACGAGGCATTTTGTTTATTTCATTATTTTGTTTAAGAATAATGACTTAAAAATACAACATGCATTTTACAAATTTAATCTCTTTACCATCGACACTGCTTCAAAAAAAGCTGTTTGTTTAAGCGTTACAAAAGAGTTGTTTCCAAAAGTTTGATTAAAATCTATAAACAATATAAAAAAATCCATTGCAGGGTTAAATTCAAATGATATATTTCCTTTAGAGATCAGATATGTTTTCGAAAACTTATTACAAAATTCTTATGTATGCCCATTTCAGATTCACATATGTAATATGGTTATTTATTGGCTTCTAATCAAACTTTTATACTCAACAAAATAATTCGTGGTCTCGATAACAAATGGCCTTGGCCGAAGAAATAATCAAGGATATCCAAATGATATCTCATTTCATTAATTCTCCGAGCGTTAAACAACATCGATTTATATAGTTATGCTATTTTAGGAAATAAAATAAGATACGTGGTTGGAAATAAGATCAAAATTTGCATGTTCCAACATCTATAAGTCTGCATTATTCTTTAGTAGTATAATCAAAATACTTAAATTTCCATTATACATTAGACGAATCTGCTTGGTTGATACACAGGATATTTTATGGAACTTTGAAATCCTAACAACTAAACATTTTCATATGTCATTATCGTAAAACACTTTACTTAAGTATCGTAATCCAGAGTGGCGTATATAATTGTTATCATGGCGTACAAAATCCTAATATCGTGGCGTACAAAGTCAAGATAGCATGGTATGCAAAGTCAAGATATATTTTGACGTACAAATTCCAGCTACCGTGGCGAACAAAGTCAAGGTATTGTGAAGTGGCATAAAAATATCGTGGCGTAAAAAATATAGTGGTGTAAAAATATCGTGGCGTAAAAAATAATCAAGATAAAGCCAGAAAATCAGATACATGTTTCATTATGGAACGCCGTAAATGTCTTGTGGTGAAGGATTTTTGTTCGTTTAATATCCTATCTTGTTAAAACAGTATCTGTATTCATATTTTCTCAAGTGCTGAACTATTGTGGCAACTTAATATGATATCTTGTCTGATGAATGTGTAATCTTGTCCATTGAGCATGTAATTATATCCAAACAGCGTGTTATCATTCAGAAATGCGTAATATTATGTTAAAATGTCGTGATATCGTGTTCATATAACGTGATATCATGTCGGACATGCGTGTTATTTTGTCAAATTTTGTCAAAGTGTCGTGAAATCTTGACCATATAACATGTTATCATGGCTCGTCATATCGAGATGCTCACTTGTCTAAACATCATAATATCATGTCCAAACGGCATGGTGTTTTGTCATAATCACATTATCCTTACACCGTGCCAGCCACTCCTAGAACTACCCTTATATGCCGAGCGCCAAGCAGGGGAGTTATACGAGTACCATTTTAACGACTTTGGTATGTCGCAGCCGAGGATCGAACCCACGTCCCTCCGATTCTGAGGCGGACGCTCTAACCTCTAAGCCACCGGGACCGGTAATATGTTGTTTGACAAGACAGCAGGTCATCTAGATAAACAAGAGTGTCATTTATGCAAAATAACATGTCCTTTTACTAAATAGCATATCTTTCGGACGTGATACTTTATCGTTTCAACGAGGAAGCTTGGTTTATGAACCAGATACCACGCAGTTTCAACAAAATAACATGCAGTCTTCACAAGATAAGATGCTGCTTGAAAGAAAATAATGTAATTTCCACATGACAGCAAGTCGTTTTCACCATATAGCGTATATAAATAGCCTAACATCATGATAGAATGATAGAGCCGTAACATGATAAATGGCATGATAGAGCCGTCACATGACAAGATATCACATGCTGTGTACATGATGAAATTGTGTATTGACAAGATCATATCGGTATTTGACAAGATAAAATATACAATTGACCAGTTAACACGGTGAACTGACAAAACAGCACACAAATCGGGAAGATAAATAATACTTTCAAATAATGACATACAAACCTGACAAGAAACCATGTATTTTACGCAAGACAATATAGCATTCGGACAACAAAACTTGTAATTAGACTACATAAGACATGCGGCGATCCATACATCGTGGCGTATAAAATCGAGATGAACTCTGCGCATCACATAGCGTCTCTAAATGATTATATTGAGGAATATTGTCTGTTTTGGTGTAAGATCGATTAATAATTTCACTGAGAGGACATAAAAAAGTATTTTTTTTTTTTTTTTTTTTGCATCTTTTTATGTTCACGAATGGAATTATACATCAATCTTTTACCAAAAATTTTTTTCTTTTATATTTAATGCTCTAATGGCCAGAAATTAGCTGTGCTATTCACAAAAGACGTCAAAATTGGCGCGATTACCTCGCGTGCGTGACGTTAATTATGACGTCATTTCTTGCGTAAAACCCAGCACAATTGACGCTCCGATCAGTTTATAACGTAGGGTCGGATTCAAGTTCTTGATAATTTCACTGTTTTCCTGATAAGTTCAAAACAGTGAAATCATCAGGATATAATCCACAGTTATATTTAGGTAATCCATCGAAAAGCATTAAATAAAAATGTATCTTTCATTACTTTTCGTATAAAATGTAGCCATAATGATTTCAATAATGTGCAAACCATGATAAATTTTAAGGACGGGTGACCAGATATAACTATGGCAAAATAAATAAGAGTATACCATTTTTATTTTATTTTTTCAAACTTTTGTATTTATTTCTTTGAGCAGGTGCTCTAACCGTTATCAAAATGATAATTAAATAAATTAAAATTTGGCGGAGTGATTCGCTTTTTTTTCCCAATGTCTGCGTTATATTTACATTAACATTCCGTACTTAAAGTTGGGTTGTCTATATCTCCAGAAGAGTGGGTTGTATATAAAAATCTTTGGATTAAGGTCGATTTTTATGAAACCCACTAAGTCATATATTTGACAAGACATTTGTCATTTGTTTTCAAAATTATATACGCAAAAAGGCATAACATGTTATTTCAGAATAAAAACTGAATCAATATCATAATACGTTGGTCCATATGTACATTCGGAAATAGTACTATAAATTACAGGCTAAACATCCTGAATCCCCGCTGACTTTTCATCATAGCCCGTATATTTCCTCTGTTGTTCATTAGATCGAAATATGATGCTAATGAACGTCATTATGGTAGAAAGATATAGGGGATAATTGTTTGTTTTGGTGTAAGATCGATTAATAATTTCACTGAGTGAACATAAAAAGTGAAAATGCATCTTGTTATGTTCACAAATGAAATTATACATCATTCTTTCACCAAAACAAAAAATAACAAATTTATTTAATGCTTTAAAGGCCATAAATTAGCTGTGCTAATCACAAAAGACGCCAAAATTGGCGGGATTACCTCGCGTGCGTGACGCATTTATGACGTCATTTCTTGCTTAAAACCCAGCACAATTGACGCTCCGATCAGTTTATAACGTAGGGTCGGGTTCAAGTTCTTGATAATTTCACTGTTTTCCTGATAAGTTCACTGTTCAAAACAGTGAAATTATCAGGATATAATCCACTGTTATTTTTAGGTAATCCATCGAAAAGCATTAAATAAAAAATATTATTCCAGGTATATGTTCAACGGGATTAAAAACCAGGCCTGGCTACGTATCTGCGAGATTCAGATGTAAAACTATTAAAATTTAAATAATTAACAGTTCCATTGCTCATTTCGGAAGACTGAAGGGTCCTTCATTGACAAGACATCTTAATATGATGGGAATAAGTATAAAAAAGTAGATACTGCACTGGTAGAGTTCATATTTAGGCTTACACAAGTGGCAAAATATCACAACCACATGCCGCTTGTGCTTGAAATGAAGTTTATTGCCATTCACTTGTTTATTACTTAAACAACTTCTATTACGTCAGATTACGATGAGCAAATGATGATGATGATGATGATGATGATGATGATGATGAAGTAAATTACTATGCATATCGTGGCAATCATTACAGACGACATTTACCTGCAGCCTCAGACATGACAAAGTATCGTTACTTAAACCGCTTGCAACGTATGTTGCACATGTGGCGAATAGACGTAGACCTTTCTGCAACAGACGAACAGCCACTATACGACACTGGAAGCAAACATCTATTACCCCTCGGGGAGTATGTTCCATTACTCCTTGACAACGGTCGACTATTTATCTTCTCAGACATAAATATGTAGGACGCTACAAGTAATTAGGTTAACGTTATTTTCTGACATCTTTTCATAACAGACGAACCCTTACTGTCCATTAAAAAGTTACATGTATTTGTGTTTCCGCTAACCCGACCGACCCATTTATTTTTCATACCGACCCTAAACATTTTTTCAAGCAATAGGGTAATCACGGTTGCAAAACATTGTTTTTCATCATATCCTTCAAAAGATAAGGCTTTGCCGACCTTTACCCTAATTTAGAGATGTTAGCGGAAACAATCAAGTTAATCGTGTGTGTTTGCCTTATCAGTCAAAAGTGAAAGTCGATTTCGTATTTCGTTTGGTTTTATTTTCTTCAAATGCACTCGGATATATTCCTTAGATATACAATCTCTGTAACGATAGTCATTTACCAGAATTCCAGTAGTTTTCTATCGATTCACTTGTCCTGTTGTCAATCTGCAAAAGTTAAAAAAGATACAGGATCTCCGAGGACTGCAGCATATTTCTACGTCAGACATGTCTCATAAAATTAAATTGTGAACTGCATAAAATGCAATGTAACTGCGGATTAGCGTTTATTTCAGCTTTAGACAAAACACAATTTGACATCTTCATAAAAAGAAAGTATTTAAATTCAGTGGCTTTCTCCACCAAAATATTTTTTCTTTGAATGTTTGTTTGTTGGGTTTAACGTCCCACCGACAGTATTTCAGTCATTTGAAGACACACTGCAGTATCACGCCACAGACATGTCGAATGATATCACACCCTGTCACAGTACCTAACACTGGGCCAACCAGTCCTGGAAATACCCTTATATGCTGAGCGCCAATCAAGGGAGCTATACCAGAACCATTTATTACGAGTTTGGTATATCGCGGCCGAGGATCGAACCCACGAACTTCCGCTCCCGAGGAAGAGACTGATAGATTGCGGAATTCGTTGTCTAAGTCCATCCACTGGGTTAACGTTTTGACAAATTCCTCTGGATTACATGTGGTATTCCCGATAAAAATATGTCAAAGTTTATTTACCGTTTAGTGGTTTCGCCAAGTCTTTCTAATTCCGGTCTGTAGAGTTGAGTTAGAGTCATCCTCTGTAAAATAGAAGCGTATATTGAATCGTCCACTTTTAAACACTACAATCATCACTCCTTATTAGCTTTAAGTGCGAGAGATCGATTGTTAGGGGCCCCCAAGAGGACATGTCCGGTGTGATCATTTGCTGAACCAATATCTAGAACCACACGGTCTGTCTATTGCATATCGAGGGGGAGGGGGGGGGGGAGTAAAGTCTTCTAAATGTTATCCGTAAAACGCTGGCCCTTTTATTTGAGGTAAGCTCTTCCACATTTCTTATGCGGTGTCACAATGTGTAAGTACCAGAACTTCCCTGACTGAAGGACCAGATGTAGCTTTATCGTATAGAACACGCCATATAACATTTTTATGTTACTTACGCACTGAATCCAGACAGCAACACCAGAGCGGTTCCTCTGAGCAGTCAGACAATATTAATCCTCCGCACAAACCGAATATGTTGCAACGTGTATCAAAATGAATAAAACCTATTCTGAAAGTACATTGGTTGATTGTACAGTTTCTGTACGTTGTTCATTTACAAGTAAAACTGTTTTATGGTCTCTCGTAATTTCCACATATAAATCAGTCCTGTGGTCTTGTAGACATTTGCTTCGGGTTGTAATTTGCTAAATGTTTAACGTCTCACAGTAACTAGTCTACCTTAATAGAGTGAAAAGCGATTCCTCGCGGTGGTGTAACGCCAGAGGGAAGTGGCAGTATACTGTACATTATAAGTGTCTGTGAACCAGTCAGAATATCCCATTTTTTTCGGAGTACCAACCAAGCAAGGGATTCCAAGGGGTGTTTGTTTGTTTATTTGTTGGATTTAATGATAACAACTTTATGATCACGTGTTGGTACCTGATCGGCCACATCACTTACAGAAGCCGTGTTTGTCATTGTAACAGAGATTGAAGTGATATAAGGAGAGCCTCATCTTTATAATAGAGAATGTAGTGATATAAGGAGAGCTTCATCTTTATAATAGAGAATGTAGTGATATAAGGAGAGCTTCATCTTTATAATAGAGAATGTAGTGATATAAGGAGAGCTTCATCTTTATAATAGAGAATGTAGTGATATAAGGAGAGCTTCATCTTTATAATAGAGAATGTAGTGATATAAGGAGAGCCTCATCTTTATATAGAGAATGTAGTGATATAAGGAGAGCTTCATCTTTATAAAAGAGAATGTAGGTCTACCGAGGCGGGTTTATCTTTGTTAAAGAGAATATAAGTCTACCAAAGTGGGGAAGCTTTATCGCTCTAATAGATATTGTATGCCTACCAAGGCGATTCTTATATTTATAATGAAGGTTTTAGGTCTACCAAGGCGGACTTAACCTTTGTAATAGAGGATGTAGATCTACACAGGCGGGCTTTATTTTTGACAAACAATTTTCAAGTTCTTAATTCTCCGAAATATTGTGCAAGGAAACGCACATCATGCTGTTCATCAAAAATATGCTTTGCATCTACATTAAGCCTAGTTCGGCATTGCAAGATGTCTGAAATCATCAGTTTATATGCATAAAAATATATGCAGTTAAAATGTACCAGTTATTTGAAAACAATCTGAATGAAACTTACGAGTATCGTTAGCTATCGAAAACAGGCGCACCTGAGGCGGTGCGTGGTGTAAAACGGCAGATTTATTAAAATAGCAGAACCCTATCAGAACCTCAGAGTATAAGAGGGTTTACCGTAATATAATGACTAGATTTTGAAAGATAACAAAACTGATTTATTTCTATCTTCCGTAGATTTCCAGCACATACACTGACATTTATTGCTGAATTTATTAGACACCTAAATTTATGAACTAATTGTTGTTCTGCACACGTGTGACTACTGAACATCTATTTAAACACTCCTACATGGAACTGACTCTCGATGGCCCGCTCACGTTAGTGTACATGTTGTCTTATATCCAATTATTATGTCGCGCAATAAACGATCACAGTTCATAACACATCCAACGATCCCCATCAATCAAAATGATACTTCATATATAACATCCTAATGTGGTTATATTCGTATGTCCTCGTCATTATAGAAGGGGATCCCATTAAAGGATGCTTGATACTATTTTTTTTTTATATTGCCACCCGATGTCTTGTAAAGCATATATGTAGCAATCAACCAAACACAAGAAACCCCATACTAGAACAATATTCAAATGAACAAGAATAAAACTGATGCAATGTTAAAAAGGACAGATCAGTTGCAAATACATACACACAAGAACTTTTCTAACTCTACACTTCATATATTGATAATAACTCTGCCAAACAAAGGGCAACATGGAAAAGCTGACAAAAATATGGACACACTTTACACGGACTTCAAACTCATGATATTTTACCTTTTTTTTAATCACAATTATAAAAATAACGAATACTTACATGTCTGTTAGAGACACCACTTTGAACCATTCCAACATCTCGCCCTCGTTCATCGGGTGTCATTCGTCGCATGTTTAATGAAACTATATTTTTTTCTGATTTTCCGTCAAGTAAATCATAACACATGTGTATCGTATTTTAATGTGTTCATCATTGATACGAAAAACACAAAATGCACGTACACCTCGAAATACGTATTAGACTGGTTTACGGTCAACTTTATTCACGGCAAAATGTTTTATCACTGTGTTAAATAGCTGCTTTTAAATCACCACTGTGTTTTTATTTTCAGATTATTTTACTGAAATTTATGTCAAATTGAACAACTTTAATTAATCATTTTAAATATGATAATTATATCTTGATGAATTTTAAGATTAAAACCTTATATTTTTTTACCTCAAAGAGTAACACTATTTTGTTGAAAGATGAACCTATACCTTTTTCTCTACATTGTGATTATTGTGTGTGTGTGTGTGTGTGTGTGTGTGTGTGTGCTTATTTACATATAAGAAGTATTTTATCCTAAAAATATGAATTTCAAGAGCTTTTAATGGTATATACATTTTGGCTTTTTGGAGATTTAGGAAAATGAAATTTCTGCTTCTATGTAGTTCATATAAAAATCCCTTGAATTTGCCTCAGAGAAGGGATATTCACTGATGTGTGAACTACTGACATGTATAGGAATTTTGTACGAAAATGTACCTTTTGCAACACAAGTATTGGTAAGAATATACACGATAGTCTGTGACCATTTCTTTCACTTTGAAGGAGATGAGGTAAAGTTTCGACAGTGAAGATGACATTTTTTACAATGTTCACAAGAAAAAATTAATTATTTTCAAGAAGTAACAATTTTATCATTCAATGGTTTTTAGTGTAATGCTTTTGTTCATATTATTTGGTTCATTATGTTTTATTGCTAGTTTGCTACAACGACAAAATGTCTGCTGTTATTGAACAACACCGATATCACGACAACTTGAGATAATCTAATACTGTGAACGTCCACAATTCCCATTTCCATTGTAAAATACAATATTGGAAAGCAGCTTCAGACAATAAATGGAAATGGAAAAAATAGCGGTTCCATTTGGTTTCAAGTTTCAAAATTCAAAATATCTACAGACGGCCACTAGACGGCGACTTTTGTCACTATTTATATCTTGGCACTGTCACATAAGAAACATATATTGTTTGTAGTTGTCTCACAAATATGCTTCCAGCAAGACTGTTCAGATAAGTTTCTCTTATTGCCATCCTATGTTGGCGTAAAGATTTAATTCAGCTGTGCGGGAATTTTCCCCAGGAAGTTTTAAGTTTTAATGAAGTTGACCACAGTATGTCGTAAAGGCAAATTTGTTTGTCAAATTTAACCAAAAGAACCTATAAATATTTTATATTATGAATTTTGGTGTAAGTTGTGCTCTGTTTTAAACATTCCTGTACGCTGTATTCAGTGAACAGAGTTGCTCCGTTGGCTAGAGTTATAGGTTTGATTCCTATTCGGGATTTATATTTTAAAAACCCTTTATGTAACACAGGGAAAATTTATCTTCGTTTATTAAACAAAAGAAATGCCACGTCATCACATTTATAACCCTGTTAGCGCTGTTAGTGCATTGCATTTCTCACCAAACGTCCAATCGTTAGAATGCCTGGGGTTTAGTTAATAGAGAAGATAATTAGGTTGTATCTCACCACGTATTTGAAAGAAAAAATTATAAAGTAATATAGATTTCTTTAGCCCGTCTGTTTTTCAAATTAAAAAGTCGAGTTATTGCGTTCACTCTGGAGTCGTCGTCTACGGTGGCTGCATAGTCATCGTGCAGAACTTTAACCTATTCCAAACTATTTAATCTTCTGTTATCAAACTTCACATATTTGTTCACTATCACAAGGGTTATTATCTTTAAATTAAGGGCCATAAATCTTGATTCCATTTGGACCAAATTTATCCCCATTAAAAAAAGTGAAAATTTTTAACCATGTCATAACTTCTAAACTATTAAACTGTCATCAATATTCACATACTTGATCACTATCACAAGACCTACATTCTCATCAAGGGACCATAACTCTTATTCGGATGGTCAGTCAAACGTAAATTAACACTGAAAATAATGGTTTGCACGCTAGACTTCCTCTCCGACTTAATGCTTTAGCATCAAAATCTCTACTTGTATGTTTCCATTGAGTGCATTTCTAAACTGAGATTGACGCCAAATGTTATATTCCGTGTGGCCAGCCCCCAGCCACAGATTATACTGTCACTACTCGTAATGGTGTCTGTGTCTGTTGATCAATCTCAGACACTTCTGTCTTTTGACCTCCTGTAACAGACACGCTTGTATTATTCCAAAATGATTTCTATGAGGTAAAGGGTAAAGACTACTGTATAAAATCTTGCTATTTGGTTTCAGAAGGCCTCGTGTAAATCGTACTTGTTTCTTCTAGCCCGATCGACATTTTTTTTGTTCCGACCCTAAAACTTTTATCTTAGTATTCGGGTTATTACGGTTGCAAAAGCTGTTTTTCATCACATCGTCTAAAAAAGTAAAGAAAAATAAGAAAGAAATTGAAAATCAAAAAAAAAAGTTTTGCCGCCTTTTTTTTTTGTTTTTTGTTTTTTTGTTTTTTTGATGTTATTGTTTTAGATGTTAGTGGAAACAAACACATTTTTGCCTAAACATGATTTACTAACATTATTTGTAATCTCACTGAATTACATTCAATAAATAAAGATTTATTATTGTTATATTACTCAACTGTGCTATACATCATCTTGACTGAATTGGAAATATTCGACTTGTATCATTTAAAGCTAAAAAAAAAAAGTTTCAGCTCAAAAATACTTTTTAAGAAAATAAGGTTCCGGGACAGTAAGACATGGTATTGAGAGTCACAAAACCTATATTCCGTAAGTAAAATATATATTAGACAGCCATTTGTAAAGTTTTAATGATTTCACCATCAGTGACTTGAGTCCTGATAGTTACTGATCAACCTGCATGGAATGCTCCAGCGAAACAGTTATATCATTTTTAAAACTAATTCATAATTGATAATTCATTATGCCGACATACAAATGAATTACAATTTGTACTGTTTGTATTGTATATAAAAACAATGAGTAATATATACTTAATATCGGTGTCATACAAACTAGATCGTTTTATATAAAAATAAAATCATAAAAGTGTGGTAATTGTTTTACAATTTAATGCTTAGGGTGCTAATTCAATATTTTGCTAAAATCTACACATTGAAAAACATAATTCAAAATTTATCCCGAGTTTCTAAGAAATACTTTGGTTGGTCTTGTCAAATTTAAAAGACTTTTATTCAGGTTCAATATTATATGTATCAGAATTGTTATTAAACTCTGCATTATCTATACAATAAATAACCATGCAAAGTAAGAGAACAAAATAAAACAATTCATTTCTTTCTGAATCTGATGCAATGTTTGCTTGTTGGGTTTAATGTCTCACAGACACTATTTCAACTATTTGGAGACGATATCTACTTGAGACAGATACAGTGCTTCCACACTGCACTATCCCGTAATAGACGTGTAACATGGTACCACACCCAGTCACATTATTCTGACACCGGGCCAACCAGTCCTGCTACCCTTATATACTGAGCGCAAGGCAAGGGAGCTATACCAGTAACGTTTATTACGATTTTTATGTAGCAGCCAGGGATCAAGTCAACGACCTCACGCTCCCGTGACCACTCGGCCACGATGACGGTCATATCTTAACTGAGTGACACAGAGTAATACAGAAATAATGAATAAAAGAGAAAAAAATGACCCTTTTGAGATTTGAGCTCACAACCATAGTTTCAAAGTAGTATGACCCTACCATTTTTTAGGAATGCTCTTCAGTTGGAAGTAGCGCAATCTACCGGAACCTTTATAAGTCTATGAATCTTGTAGATCATTTCATTGACCTATTCATAAATAAAAAGACCACGATTCTCTATTACAATTCGGGATGTATGAACTTCAGGATTAGAACTTATGCCTTTCACTGTTCCCCCCTCCCCTATATATATATATATATATATCTTTTTTATTTTTTTTATTAGAAAAAGGCTTAATTGAGATGCAATGTTTTCCTGGTGTTATTGGTGCCATTGATGAAAGTCACATTCCAATACAAAACGTCCTTGGACTGTCCAGAAAACTACATAAATAGGAAAGGTTTTTCATCTGTAATTTTACAAGTTATCTGTGACCAAGTTTATTGACATTTAGGGTCTATGCACGATGCACGTGTGCTTCGAAATTGACCGCTTTGTCAAAAAGCAGAAACTAACATGGCGCAGCGTTTCCGAATGATACTTATCTCCTTCGGGATGCTGCCTATTCAACAGTACCTTTGTTGATAGTGCCATTTTAGGATTATGGTACCTAACTACAACACAAAAGCTGTACAATTACAAACACGGTTCCACAAGAATGGTAATTTAACGGACATTTGGGGCCTTAAAGTTGTTGTGCAATTCATCAACTCTGCTTGGATACTTCTGAAGATTTTCAGGTGTATATTACAGAAGGGACAACATAGATGAAATAAGTGCATTGTTGGGGTGACATAATGGGCAAATCATAGAATGAACTTCAAAAAAGAAATATTATGATGGAATTGTTGAGTAATAAGCAGTGATATATATTTTGGTAAATCTTGACACCCGTACGTCCGTCCGTGTGTGTGTGTGTCCGTCCGTCCGTCCGTCCGTCCGTCACACCTCAGGGTTACCTTTGCGTTTCTGGTTGTTGTTTTTCTAAGAAGATAGGTTAACTTGATTGTTCTGTCACAGGTTTCCTTTTGGTTATGGACATGGTAAAATCGGTTGTTCTGACTTAGGTTCATCTTTGCTCGAGAGCATTTTTCTATGATAAATGATTGCGGCTGTCGCCAACATTTCGCTGGTGGCAATTCTGCCTAAGGTTCTTCTCGTACCAACTAAAACTGTTTGGGTCTGATTTATTATCACAGAGTTATGACCCTTTGTATTTTTTGCCCATATTGTCTTCACTTTATCTCCAAAACCTCTTGCTTGACTTGGATTAAATTTCATAAGATCGATAGCGCATGTGAGTGTTTTTATGCAGTATATAAAAAGTATTTTTATGGTAAGGTCAGCTTGGGATGGCTCCATAACTCCTGCTATACCTGTTACGGAAAAAATAAGTGGGAATATACATAAAGGCATCTAAAAAAATGTAAAACTAATGTTTTCTAAATCTGAAGCTTATGAATGGGTCTTATAATCATGAAAATTGATACAAATGTATATGATATGAATTTCAAAATGCAGCAAATATTTGGTTCTGACCATATGCCAGCGGGGCAATTGTGTCACCGACACACACTTCCTTGTTTACGCCTGAAAAGTGATAGATGTTTCATGGATATTAAAATTAAATGAGTGAAAAGACAAACTCTAAACTATGCCATTAACTTTGTTCTATGTGAGAAATGAATAATGAACTTGAATTGGGGTATACTATGTCATTAGTGATAATGCATTGCTCAGTTTGAAAACTAATATTGATTTAATTATTTTTAAAGTTTGAAAACAATTCTTGCATTTTCCTGTTATGTGCATAAAGCTAACATTTGCTTGTCACATAAATTTCTTCCGAAGTTATTGTCCAGACAAAATTACGGCTTCTTTCCAAATGACCTATTTAATATATCTTCCACCAATCCAACATTAGCAACATGGACTAAGTAAAGCGTTGTAGTGTGTACATTCTTGTGTTAAGTGTGAAATAATATACATACTTTGTAACTATGTTCTTTTTTCACTCTTTGATCACTGTTCCATTACGGTATGTGTGCCCATATATTTAGGCATAATTATTAGAATACTGTATCCAGAAAATATATCAAATTCAAGAATCATAAGAGCCTGTGTAATGTATACAGCTTATGATTTGGGTCCCTTAAAACACCACTGGTGTCAAATAATGACAAGGTACAAAGCATAGCAGATATTTGAGATGACATACTACACTGTCAATCTAAACTTGTGGGTTTGATTCCCACTTGGAAATTTACAGTATATGAAATTTAATGTCAAATTATTTTAGAAGACGTCTTTTTCACTGCAATTTCAAATGAAAACCTTCCAGTTTTTAGCATTGTTTTTCGGAATACACCACATTTCGTAACACTTGTATTACTGTGAAAATATATTGACCTGTAAAAGTTTGCATACTGTAAAATCATTAATTTTTGCTGACATTAAATCTGTTGATTAAGTATCTAAGGGAACTCCGTGGGTACATTCATTCGTGGATCTATGGTCTAGAAAACGTGAGGTCTATATAAGACACAAGTTATCATGGGGATTGATATTCGTGGATAAAACCAACCACAAAATTGACGAATATTAGTGTCCAACGAAATTTAATGATTTAACAGTAATCGTAACCTCTGACATGCCTACTAAACTTCCCGCATGTCGCCATTGATTAATTTCTAAACAGCTCACAGACTTCATCCGGACTGGCCATCACTTTTGTGTTAAAAAAACATGAATTTACGCAAATTTTGACAGGTTAAAATCTCCATAATACTACGATTTCAGTACTGTATAATGCAACATTAACCCCAAACATGAATTGATATTTCAATGCTTATTCATTCTAATTGTATAAGTACATGAAAATACACTCTGTAAGGAAACTATTATCCCCCCCCCCCCCCTTAAAAAAAATGTAATTATTATATCTCTGGACTGTATCTTTGAAAGAAACAAAACTTTACACTAGCATTAAATTTTAACAAGTTCAGTCATATTGAAGAAAACACAAACATTTCAGTGTTTGATTTTTTTTCAACGAAAACCATAAACAATTGTTTTCTACTCATTTATGTCCCTGGACTGTATCTTTGAAAGAAACAAAACTTTACACTAGCAGACATTTATTAAAATACTAACATGTAACACAGTTTCTTTAAATTGACTGAAACACTAAGGCAATTGGCCTTAAATTAAAGTGCTAACTCGAAGATACAAAATTGGAATAAGTACTATATACTTATGTCAGTTTTTTAGATATAAAAGAAACGTTTGCAAGATACTACATTCAGTGGAAAGGACACATTAGCTAGGCTTACTGATATCATCACATTTTCCAAGGTTTAAAATGCAAAATCGTATTTTTGCTTTCAAAACTACTTATTTAATGTTAAACACTTTTAAAAAGAACTTTTAAAGATATTTCTAGTAAATTTCAGCGAATTCATCTAGATGTTTTTGAGGTGATACAATAGAAAACATCTCACATGGAGCACTTTATCCTATGCAAGCAAAAATATAACTTTCTGACTAGGTTTCTGACTAGAAGTCATAAATTGAGGTCATAAGGTTATAGAACTCCCAGATATATATATTACGTATTTCCTGAAAAAGAAATCAAGACTATTTCAACCTTAAATAGTCAGAGGACAGCACACTTGACTATTAGAAATGCGTGTTGGTGATAGTACTCAGTTGTTTTGGTGTGTCACATATAACTGTGTCAGACTCATCCCAGTCAATCAACTTGCATAACAATCAGGGATGAAGATCTTCTAAAGCTGCTTGACCAAGATCATTCAAACTGTCCAGTACTTCTTGGTAGACAGTGGTGGTATATTTCCTGACAATTGCAGGTATATCTGCAGGGCTCATTTGTTTCAGTAACTGGTTCCCATACTCTGATATATACTCATACTCATTTGTTTCAGTCACAGGTTCCATACTCTGAAATATACTCATACTCCCATACTCATGCCATATTTGATTCAGGGTGTCTCTGACAGGTACTGATGATGGTACAACTGTGCAAAGAGGCCCAAAGCACATGATTCTGAATCAACAATTATACTCTATGAGATTATTAATACTATGGGAAATTGAAGTTGATAATACTTATTTGCTTGTAAACTTTTATAGCATCCATGTGCATTTATATGGCACACTGTGTACTTCAATACTTTAACAACTCTTGGATATTATTGTTGTTGATCTACAAAATCATCTGTAAATTAGCAGAGTCCAGGTCGAAAATTTTCTCATGCTCAACTGCATATAATTTTGGACACATCAAACCGACCAAACCGCATCCGGGGGTAGTTTTGAAGGTTTGACATTCCAGTTCGAGGTGTTTTTTTAAACAAATGATGCAGCATCTTTTCATTTCAAACCAGTTTTATAAAACAAAGGGACAGTTCGAACAAACCAGTTTAAAATCAAACAAAAGCACCCACTGTAACCTTATGAATGGTTTTGAAAATATATTAAGCCGCTATCAGACTCGGTGTTGGACATTAAAACGGCATGGGACTACAGCTTAGTAATGAAGCGGCTTCTAGGGGTTTATTACAAGTTCTGTCCCGGCAGTGTTTATATTCCTAGAGAGACGCCAAGAAAATAATTTTAGGTTTTTATTTTTTATTTTTTTTATTTTTTTTGTACGGCATAGCCGTCTACCTATTTCTATCTATTTACGTATGATGACGCAAGATAAGACCAAATGAATACTTGAACGATTTAAAT
>CM037787.1:30485514-30495732 GCA_021229015.1 Solen grandis | reverse complement strand
ATCTGAAGCATAAGCTTTTGGTTTTTTAAAGGTGCCCCGGGCTTTTTTCAACATATAAAATTTAACACGTAATAATTAAAAAATTTCATTTCCCTCATGACGTCTATGACGTCATATGAAGTTCTTTTATCTTTTATCTAAAGAAATCTTATAGACTTAATCCTATTAAATATGAGCTTTCTAGCTCATTTGGGCCATTTTATACGCTTTGAAATTTGACGTCAAGGGTTCGAATCTTTGACTCGCCATAGAAACATTCCCTTTTCAAATTTTTGAAAAACGGTTACCGGGATACACAATAGAGCCTAACATACACTTTCTGTGAAATTTTGATGAAAATCGGTCCAAAAATTAATGGCTGTAGACCGCTTACAAACTTTTTCACCTGACGCAAATCCGACGTTATCTGACGTCTTAGAATTTTTAAAAATTCATTGCATTAGAAAGCTCATGGTTTGAAATATAGCCAAAAAATTTTCATTGTTCTGGGCCATTGGAAAACACATGGGAAATTAACACAAATAAAGAGGAAGAAAAAAAAAAATTAAGAATTAGATGTCATTCGTCTAAAGGGAATGATGGGACTTTCTGAAATCTGTGTTAATGAAAAAAGCAGAAATAGAAGTATCATGTAATGACTAAACCTCTGGTATATTTCATGTTCATGCTGAAAAATTTGGGACATTATTTTCCGCGAAAATAAGCGTTTAGTTACGAGGAAAAAAAGAGTAACAGAAAGGTAGTAGTATGCTTATGACGTCATATGTCGTCACGACTAAAAATATATTAAGAAATTATGCAGAACTGCAAACTGTGTAAGTTTCAACTTTCTATCTCATCCCGAAGTGACTAATAATCCATAAAAATTTCATCGTCCTAGGACTATTGCAACATATTAAAATAAGCGTTTAGTTAGGGCGAAGAAAAAAAATAATAATAATAAAAAATGACGTAAAGTGACGTCATATGACGTTAATTTTCACATAATTGTTAAAACACCCGAGACATACTAACTGACAAAATTTCAACTTTCTATCTCAAAAACGACAGTTTTTAAAAAAACATTTAAAAAATTGGGCGTTTCCCTTTGGGTTTGAATCTTGCATCCGCCTTTAAAATAACTTTTGGCCCATTAATAATGGCTCTGGTCCGTGTTTCAAAAATTTCGTAGTCAATTTCAAATGTGACGTCATATGCGTCATAGGCTTCTGAAAATCATTGAAATCAAAAAATTTTAGCGTGTGAATATTTGTCATTAAATTTTCATTGCCCTTCGGGGCAATTTTAACAATAGAAATAATCTTGTTAATTTTTAGAAAAAACTTATATATAATGACGTCACGTGATGTCATATGACGTTTTTTTCACAAAAAATTTACGTTTTTTAGAGGGCCTATATAAATGACCAAATATCACTTTTCTATCTCAAAAAAGGACCCATTTTATAAGCATTTAAAAAATTTACGACCTTGGTTCGAATCTTGAAT
Organism: Solen grandis; assembly: GCA_021229015.1. Taxonomy (NCBI): domain Eukaryota; kingdom Metazoa; phylum Mollusca; class Bivalvia; order Adapedonta; family Solenidae; genus Solen; species Solen grandis. The sequence continues at coordinate 30,494,245 of CM037787.1, read as the reverse complement.
TCGCTATAGAACCATGGACTTTTCGAATTTTGAAAAAACGGACACCGAGATGCACAACTAAAGTTAATATACTATTCTCTGAAAATTTGATGAAAATCGGGCATTAATAATGGCTCTGGACCGTTTTACAAACTTTCGTAGTCAATTTCAAATGTGACGTCTTTATGACGTCATAGGTTTCTGAAAATCATTGAAATCGAAATTGCAGCATCTGAAGCATGCGGCATTAAATTTTATTGCCCTTCAAAATTTTAACATAAAGAAAAAATTTCTTGTTAGAATTAGAAATTCATTATCATATAATGACGTCCGTGAGTCATATGACATTTATTTTCACAAAATGTTTTAGACTCCCAGAGACCTATTTACTGACCCAATATCATTTTTTATCTCAATGGACCGATTTTAAAAGATTTAAAAATTTACGACCTTAGTTCGAATCTTGGAATCGCTATAGAACCTTGGACTTTTCAAATTTTTGAAAAACGGACACCGGGAGCACAACTAGAACTTAATATACACAATCTGTGAAAATTTGATGAAAATCGGTTCACAAACAATGGCTGTAGACCGCGTACAAATTTTTGTAGCATATTTCAAATTTGACGTCATATGACGTCATAGGCTAAGAAAATCTTAGAAATCAAAATTTCAGCCTTTGAAACATTTGTCATTAAATTTTCATTGCCCTTCGACAATTTCAACATCTTGAAATATCTTGTTAATATTAGAAATACATTATCATATAATGACGTCACGTGACGTCATATGACATTTATTTCACAAAATGTTTAAAACTTTAGAGACCTATATACTGACTAAATATCAACTTTCTATCTTAAATAGGACATATTTTATAAGCATTTAAAAATTTACGACCTTGGTTCGAATCTTGGATTCGCTATAGAACCATGGACTTTTCGAATTTTGAAAAACGGACACAAGAATGCACAACTAGAGCCTAACATACACATTCTGTGAAATTTTGATGAAAATCGGTCCAGAAACAATGGCTGTAGACCGCGTACAAACTTTTGCACCTGACGTCAAATCTGACGTTATATGACGTCGTATGAATATGAAAATTCTTTGCATCCGAAAGCTCATGTTTTGAAATATATGCCATAAAATTTTGATTTTTTCTGAGTCAATGGCAACACCTCGAAATTAACACAAATATAAGAGGAAGAAAAAAAGAATAATAAGAAGAAGAATAACTAGATGTCATTCGTGAAAACGAATGATAGGACTTTCAGCAACCTGTGTTAATGCAAAAAGCAGGAGATAGAAGTTTCATAAAATGACTCATCTCTGGTAGTATTTCATGTTCATGCTGAACAATTGACATTATATTCCGCGAAAAATAAGCGTTTAGTTACGAAAAAAAAAATAAGTAGCAGTATTTAGTAGTATGCTTATGACGTCATATGACGTCACGACTCAAAATATATGTAGAAATTATGCAGAACTGCAAACTGTGTAAGTTTCAACTTTCTATCTCATCCTGAAGCTATTTAATGCTAAAATGAAATTTTCGGACCTATGTTCGAATCTTATTTCAGCCACAGAACTTCGGTCTTTCGGAATTTCGGTTAGCTGACAGGATATGCACACCTTAGTTTTAAGATGTACCATCTGTGAAAATTTGAAGAAAATCCGACTATAAATGACGGCTGTAGAGCGCAAACACCATTTTTCACTATTTTTAGCTGTGACGTCATGTGACATCATAGGCTGCTGACAATCATTGAAACAAAATTTCCTCACGTGACTAATAACCCATAAAAATTTCATCGTCAGGACTATTGCAACATATTAAAATAAGCGTTTAGTTAGGAAAAAGAAAAGAATAATAATGATAATAAAATGACGTCACGTGACGTCATATGACGTTTATTTTCAAATAATTGTTAGACACCCAGAGACCTACTAACTGACAAAATTTCAACTTTCTATCTCAAATAGGACAGTTTTTATAAGCATTTAAAAATTGACGTCCTTGGTTCGAATCTTGGATCCGCCATAGATGCTTGGACTTTTCGAATTTTGAAAAAATGGACACCGGTATACACAATAAGAACGTTAATATACACATTCTGTTAAAATTTGTTAAAAATCGGCCCATTAATAATGGCTCTCGACCGTGTAAAATCTTTCGTAGTCAATTTCAAATGTGACGTCATATGACGTCATAGGCTTCTGAAAATCATTGAAATCGAAATTCCAGCATCTGAATCATGTGTCATTAAATTTTCATTGCCCTTCGACAATTTCAACATATAGAAATACTCTTGTTAATATTAGAAATACATTATCATATTATGACGTCACGTGACGTCATATGACGTTTATTTTTCACAAAAATCTTTAAGACTCCCAGAGACCTATATACTGACCAAATATCACTTTTCTATCTCAAATAGGACCGATTTTATAAGCATTTAAAAATTTACAACCTTGGTTCGAATATTAAATTCGCTTTAGAACCATGGACTTTTCGAATTTTGAAAAACGGACACCGAGATGCACAACTAGAACTTGATATACACATTCTGTGAAAATTTGATGAAAATCGGTTCATAAACAATGGCTGTAGACCGCGTACAAACTTTTGTTGCATATTTCAAGTGTGAAGTCATATGACGTCATAGGCATATGAAAATCATAGAAATCAAAATGTCAGCTTTTGAAGCATATGTCATTAAATTTTCATTGCCCTTCGACAATTTCAACATATAGAAATACCCTTGTTAATATTAGAAATACATTATCATATAATGACGTCACGTCATCTTGGATTCGCTATAGAACCATGGACTTTTCGAATTTTGAAAAACGGACACCGGGATGCACAACTAGAGCCTAACATACACATTCTGTGAAATTTTGATGAAAATCGGTCCATAAATAATGGCTGTAGACCGCGAACAAACTTTTTCACCTGACGTCAAATCTGACGTTATATGACGTCATATGAATATGAAATTTATTGCATTCGAAAGCTCATGGTTTGAAATATATGCCATAAAATTTTCATTGTTCTGGGCCATTGGCAACATACCGAAATTAACACAAATACAAGAGGAAGAAAAAAAGAATAAGAATAAGAATAACTAGATGTCATTCGTTTAAACGAATGATAGGACTTTCTGCAACATCAAAGCTCGAAGTATATATAGAAGATGACATAATAGATAATCTGTCCAAATTGCAATTTTTCTATCTCCTCTGTTTCTATATAAAATAGCACAAATAGAACACATTCTGTGAATTTTAATAAAAGTCCGCCCATATCTTGCACATGTAGTTTACATACAACATTTATACTATGTCATATGACATGAAAGAAAAATTGAAACAGTGTTCAAATGTAAGTTTCTAACTTTCATCACACATAGAATTTCATCACTCCAGCTCAGTTGTAACCTTGTTTAATTTTAGCCTCATTAGGAAGAAGTATTGAATATTTGTATAGTGCTATATCCTTTCGAAACCTGTAACGTAGTTAATCGTATTTAGCGATTTTGGCGTGTTTGGGCTTCCGTAGTTTTGCCATAAATTCCTGGAATTTCGAAACTATGGTGATATTTTGAAAGGTAACATCCCAGCCTACAAACTGATGCAATATGAATATCGTTAGCATAACAATGCAGTTTTTAGATGGTCTAAAATGTGGGGCTGCGTGTGAATTTTTCAAGGCTTGCAAACTGCTCGCTAGCTACATAGTGTTGCAAATACGGATTTTTGTCTTGTGCCGTTGTACATGTATTAACTTCAATGCTTATTTTGGAAACAGTCAACATTCGACAAAAAAAAAAAAAAAATCAAGATATAGCCCATTAATTTGAATTTTGTTATTTTTTTTTTTTTTTTTTTTTTTTTTTTTTTTTAAGTCGTTGCGCAAGTATTTAAGCTTGGTGACCCCTGCGCGTGACCTTTTCCATATTTTTTATGATGCATGATTATGAAATATCTTATTTTCCATGTAACTTTCTTATATGAAGTCCAATTTCAATAAACTTTGTACCGTTAGAAAGCTCTTAAAACATGCTACATTTTATACGCATAATGTATAAACTTATCTTCAGTCGTTTCTGAGATATTGACTCTTAAACCTCAAGAAAACAGCATATTATCAGCAAAATTAGCTTTTGCTTATAACTTTGTATTGCGTAAACCAATTTTAATAAACTAAATATCTTTGGAAACGTCAATTATTCAGCTATAATTCTTATTCATACATATATTTACAAAAATCGATATTTATTGAGATATGGCTACATATATGCAGTAGGGGTGAAATCAAAATTTCCTCACGTGCCTAATAACCCATAAAAATTTCATCGTCCTAGGACTATTGCAACATATTAAAATAAGCGTTTAGTTAGGAAGAAGAAAAGAATAATAATAATAAACAAATGACGTCACGTGACGTCATATGACGTTTCTTTTCACAAAATGTTTAAGACTCTTAGAGACCTATATACTGACCAAATATCACTTTTCTATATTAAATAGGACCGATTTTATAAGCATTTAAAAATTTACGACCTTGGTTCGAATCTTGAATTCGCTATAGAACCATGGACTTTTCGAATTATGAAAAAAAAGGACACCGAGATGCACAACTAGAACTTAATATACACATTCTCTGAAATTTGATGAAAATCGGCCCATTAATAATGGCTCTGGACCGGGTACAAACTTTCGTGGTCAATTTCAAATGTGACGTCATATGACGTCATAGGCTTCTGAAAATCAATGAAATCGAAATGTCAGCATCTTAAGCATGCGGCATTAAATTTTCATTGCGCTTCGAAAAACTCAACATATAGAAATAATCTTGTTAGAATTAGAAATTCATTATCATACAATGACGTCACGTGACGTCATATGACATTTATTTTCACAAAATGTTTAAGACTCCAAGAGACCTATATACTGACCCAATATCTTCTTTCTATCTCAAATACGACCGATTTTATAAGAATTTGAAAATTTACGACCTTGGTTCGAATCTTGGAATCGCTATAGAACCTTGGACTTTTCGAATTTTGAAAAACGGACACCGGGATGCACAACTGGAACTTAATATACACATTCTGTGAAAATATGATGAAAATCGGTTCATAAACAATGGCACTGGACTGCGTACAAACTTTTGTTGCATATTTCAAGTGTGACGTCATATGACGTCATAGTCATATGAAAATCATAGAAATCAAACTTTAGCAATTGAAGCATGTGTCTTTAAATTTTCATTGCCCTTCGACAATTTCAACATATAGAAATACTCTTGTTAATATTTGAAATACATTATCATATAATGACGTATTTATTTTCACAAAATGTTTAAAATTCTAGAGACCTATATACCGACTAAATATCAACTTTCTATCTTAAATAGGACAGATTTTATAAGCATTTAAAATATTTACGACCTTGGTTCGAATCTTGGATTCGCTATAGAACGATGGACTTTTTCGAATTTTTAAAAACAGAGACCGGGATTCACAACTAGAACTTATTATACACAATCTGTGAACAATTTGTTGAAAATCTGTTCACAAACAATGGCTGTAGTCCGCGTACAAACTTTTGTAGAATATTTCAAATGTGACGTCATATGACGTCATAATCATATGAAAATCATAGAAATCAAAATTTCATCGCATCAAGTATATGCCATAAAATTTTCATGGCCCTGGGACCATTGCAACATGCTTAAATTAACGCTCAGTTTGGAAGAAAAAAAGAATAAGAAGAATAAAAAAACATAACAAACCCAATAGGACTTTCTGCCAGTAGGCAGAAAGTCCTAATAAAAAACATAACAAACCCAATATGACTTTCTGCCGAAAGGGCAGAAAGTCCTAATAAAAAAACAGTACAAACCCAATATGACTTTCTGCCTGTAGGCAGAAAGTCCTAATAAGAATAATAAAAAACATAACAAACCCAATATGACTTTCTGCCAGTAGGCAGAAAGTCCTAATAAAAAACATTACAAAAACAATAGGTTTTTCTGCTAGAGGCAGAAAGCTCTAATAAAAAACATTACAAAAACAATAGGTCTTTCTGCTAGAGGCAGAAAGCCCTAACTAGATATCATTCGTCTAAACGAATGATAGGACTTTCTGCAACCTGTGTTAATGCAAAAAGCAGAAGATAGAAGTTTCATGTAATGACTCACCTCTGGTAGTATTTCATGTTCATGCTGAACAACTGACATTATATTCCGCGAAAAATAAGCGTTTAGTTACGAAGAAAAAAAAAAAAGTAGCAGTAGTTATAGTATGCTTATGACGTCATTAGACGTCACGACTCAAAATATATTAAGAAATTATGCAGAACTGCAAACTGTGTAAGTTTCAACTTTCTATCTCATCCCGAAGTTCTTTAACCCTAAAATGAAATTTTGGGTCCTATGTTCGAATCTTATTTAAGCCAAGAACTTCGTTCTTTCGGAATTTTCGGTTAGCTGACAGGATATGCACACCTTAGTTTCAAGATGTACCATCTGTGAAAATTTGAATTAAATCCGACCATAAATAACAGCTATAGAGCGTGAACACCATTTTTCACTATTTTTAGCCTCTGACGTCATATGAAGTCATAGGGTGCTGAAGATGCTTTTGTTCAAAAGCACATACTTTACTGTCATAACTATGAAATTATCATTATTCAGAACAACTGGCATCATGTCTAAATCATTGCCTAAAATGAAATTAAGAGTATGCTTATGACGTCATATGACGTCACGACTCAAAATATTTGTAGAAATTCTGCAGAACTGCAAATGTTGTAAGTTTCAACTTTCTTCTATCCTGAAGTCTTTAATCTAAAATGAAATTTTCGGTCCTAGTCGATCTTATTTTCAGCAACAGAACTTCGGAATTTCGGTTAGCTGACAGGATATGCACACCTTAGTTTTAAGATGTACCATCTGTGAAAATTTGAAGAAAATCCGACCATAAATAACGGCTGTTAGAGCGTGAACACCATTTTCACTATTTTTGCTTGACGTCATATGAAGTCATAGGTGTGAAGATGCTTTTGTTCAAAAGCGCATACTATCCTGTCATAACTCTGAAATTTTCATTATTCAGAACAACTGGCATCATGTCTAATCATTTCCCTAAAATGAAAATTAAGAAGTATGCTTAAAGTCACATGACGTATATGAATCACGACTCAATTTTTTAGAATTCTGCAGAACTGCAAACTGTGAAAGTTTCAACTTTCTATCTCATCCTGAAGCTCTTTTATCCTAAAAATGAAATTTTCGGTCCTATGTTCGAATCTTATTTCAGCCACAGAACTTCGGTCTTTCGGAATTTCGGTTAGCTGACAGGATATGCACACCTTAGTTTCAAGATGTACCATCTGTGAAAATTTGAAGAAAATCGACCATAAATGACGGCTGTAGAGCGCGAACACCATTTTTCACTTATTTTTAGCTGTGACGTCATGTGACAATCATTGAAATCAAAATTTCTTCACGTGACTAATAACCATAAAAATTTATTGTCCTAGGATTATTGAAACATATTAAAATAAGCGTTTAGTTAGGGCGAAGAAAAATAATAAAAATAAAAAAATGAGTCAGTGACGTTATATGACGTTAATTTTCCCCATAATTGTTAAGACACCCAGAGACATACTAACTGACAAAATTTCAACTTTCTATCTCAAATATGACAGTTTTTATAAGCATTTAAAAATTGACGTCCTTGGTTCGAATTTTGGATCCGCCATAGATGCTTGGACTTTTCGATTTTGAAAAACGGACACCGGTATACACAATAAGAACGTAATATTACACATTCTGTGAAAATTTGATGAAAATCGGCCCATTAATAATGGCTTTGGTCCGTGTACAAACTTTCGTAGTCAATTTCAAATGTGACGTCATATGACGTCATAGGCTTCTGAAAATCATTGGAAATCAAAATACCAGGTCTGAATCATTTGTCATTAAATTTTAATTCCCCTTCGACAATTTCAACATATAGAAATAATCTTGTTAATATTAGAAATACATTATCTATAATGACGTCACGTGACGTCATATGACGTTTCTTTTCACAAAATATTTAAGCCCTTTAGAGACCTCTATATGACCAAATATACTTTTTATCTAAAATAGGACTTTTTTAAAAAAGCTTTTAAAAAAAATTTACGCCTTGGTTCGAATTTGAATTCGCTATAAACCATGGATTTTTCAAATTTTTGAAAAAGGACCCCAAGATGCACAACTAAATTAATATACACATTCTGTAAAAATTTGATGAAAATGGCCCTTTAAAATGGCTCTGGAAAATGTACAATCTTTCGTAGTAAATTTAAAATGTGACGTATATGGTCATAGGTTTGAAAATCATTGAAATCAAAATTTCGCTCTAAAGATGCGGCTTTAAAATTTTTCTTCCCCTTCGAAAATTTAACATAAGAAATTTTGTTGAATTAGAAATTCATTATCATAAAGACGTCAGTGCGATATGACATTTATTTTACAAAAGTTTAAGATCTTAGAGACCTATATACTGCCCCAATATCATTTTTTTCTAAAATAGGACGTTTTTAAAAGAATTTGAAAATTTAGCCCTTGGTTCAAACTTGGATCGTATAGAACCTTGGATTTTCAAATTTTGAAAAACGGCAGGGATGCAAAACTAAATTAAATATAACTTTGTGAAAATTTGATGAAAATGGTTATAAAAATGGCTGT
>CM037787.1:30435414-30485414 GCA_021229015.1 Solen grandis | reverse complement strand
GACGTCCAGCTAATAACAGGTGGAGGAAGACCTCGAATGCACGGAGGCATCCGGGTAGAACCACCGACCTACCACAAGCCAGCTGGAAGGCTTCCTCACATGAAAATCCGAATGACCCTGCCGGGATTCGAACCCACGCGGTGAGGGGCTGAGTGAGTGCTAAAGTCAGCGACTTTACCCTCTCGGCCAAGATCGAATGGAAAGACTTTTAAGGCAATAATGCAGTTCCTTTGCTTGCATGGGTTTAACGACCTACTGATAGTTTTTAAGTCATTTAGGAACTGTTGTCTACATTGGAACAGACACTGTCGTAGTATATATCGCATACAAGCTCTTCGTACAATTCTAGATCACAGCTCGATTTTCATTGAGTCATTTTTCTGATTATCTGTTTCGTGGAACTCCCTTGATTGTCCGGACAGATTTTGCATTCACAGGCTATTAAAGTCATGTTAGTAATGCAGTCGCCAACACATACTTACGTCGTTTATTTCCCAAAGTTCACACCAATAACCAAGTTGATCGTACCAAGATATACATTTTAAAAAAAAATATCGGTGTTGCAAAACTTTTTTTGCCGAGTACATATAACTTGATAAAATAGTTCGTACATAGTGTAGCAATTGATACAATCATATTTAAACAGTAAACAGTATGATCAGATTTTAACCTGGACAGATTCTGTCCAATATCGTTACAAGACGAATACAAGGGAGAGAATCCTTGTCTGTTAAGTCATTCAGCTCTGGGCGCGTTGTTAGGTTCATGTCTCGTGAGAGGTTTGTTTTTGGCATTTAAAACACAAAAGAAGTCGTCAATATTCGTGTTTATCAAACTGCAACCGAAGCGGGAACACTCTCGATTCGCCAGTCTGTTTTATTATGTGGAACAAGTTCTTAATCGAATGTTAATCGAACAGAATATGACAATGCCTGTTTACTCATATATACAACATCCCCCCCTTGAAAAAAAAAATGTGTCCAAATGTCCAGCTCTTCTAACAAAACAATAACTCAAAATTGAAACAGCGGAAACTATGGAAACTATCGAATTGCTGATCCTAAAAGTCAATCACACACAGATTTATAAACGCCCAAGGTGGTACCTACCAAGGACATCATTCACTCAACAGACACGCAGACCATCAATGCAATATCCAAGTTACTACCGATTAGAATGAACATGTTCATGTAGAAGTTGATATTAGAAAATTGTTATATGAGTAAACAACTAAAAAAAAAACAGTGACTAATGCACTTAAGACAATAAATTGGTACGAGACAAACTGTCATAAGAGTGAACAGTAACTTAAATTCACTGTAAACAACATCTTTATAAACCAATAAAAGATTGATTACTTTATATCCATGCATGGAGCAAGTTATCAAATATTACTTTCATGCATTGAAATAAATCAGTCTACAAAGCATACAGTTCACACGGAATTACTTCCCAATGACTTTAGGTTCATAAATCAAAATACAAAGTACAAGTGGATAATCATTTGATGGATAGTATAGTATATAGTGGGAAAAAAATAATTAATTTTTTTTTTTAATATACTGACATCACTGAATCCAATAAAATACAATGCATTTTTTCTAAACAAAGGGAGCTAATCCAGACATCCATCTAAAACAAAGTTATCTCCCTTAATAAAGAACAAGACAAGTCTTCTCACAACAAAACAATATGCATAATTCTAGGCAATAGCACCCTATCAATATTTGACTAAAACGTTGTCTGATTAAATGCAATACACTATTGTTCAAATCATAGAGAATTATTGACAAGTCATGTTTCTGAAGAAATCATACACTGCTATAATTGATAGTAACAGAATTTGATCTTCATAAACAAACTGTAAACAAATCAACTGTAGAACAACAACAACTTTTTTTTTTTTTTTTTTTGTAAATTAAGCTAACATTTGGCTATACATCAGAACTAAAGAAAAAAGTATCAGGTATATGAAAAATACCAGGACTAGTTCATTCCAAAGGTATTTGTAAGAAATGGGAATTCAATGTTACTAAACAACATTAGTAATTGTTAGTGCCTAAACAAAAGGCGGAGGCCTTGCAGTGATGTTTTTTTTTCACTTTGGAATTGAGATTTGCCCCTGAAATCCAAATAGCATTTTGTGCTGGTTCACCAACAAAATGAACTAAATACTGAATACCATCAGAGGTATGCCTTTGAGCAAGTACACGTTTTACCTTTCGTGAATGCGAGGCATCTGATGAAGAAAAATCAATATTCATTGGGTCTGCATGATCCGAGTCACAATATCTTAAAGGTTTTCTGATAACGCGTTTCGGTCTACCTTCGACAAAAACAGGAGATTCAGACACATTAACGTCATTTTCCTTTCGAACAAATGTGTTTTCCTGTCCCCTTATGTCATGATCACTAGATCCAGATTGACTGTCTTTATCCGGTTTCAACAAAAAGTCATTTTCACAAGTTTGCGAAGCAAAATCAGAATAAATAGTTCTTGGTAAATGTTGTTTGACCGAAAAATAGTTTAACGGTTCTGGCTGACGCACATATGCATGCTTCAATCTGTCAATATGTACTGGCTTCGATTGCAATTTTGGAAGAGTTGGATCAGCTACTAAAACCATGTGATCACTAAGCACAGATTTGACAACATGTGGTCCAGAGTAGTGGTCTTTGAGCTTCTTAGCTGGTCCTACCGACTCAATGGTCATGTAAACATAGTCTCCTTGAGAAAAATGTGAATCAGTCTTATTACTGTTCTCACGATTAAGCATTCTTTCAGAGTAATTCTCGACATTAATCTTCATGTCATTTCTAATTGAGGCAAGTAACAACTTTTTCTCTCGTAGGTAAGATGTACAATCCTTTGGAACACTCTGTAAATCTGTTGGTATGGGTGACAATGGGAATTTAGGTCGCCTGGCATAAACTATCTCAAATGGAGAATATTTGGTACTTGCATTGACGGCATTGTTAATGCTGAATAAAATTGCAGAAATTACAGAATCCCATGTATGACACTGAGAATCTAGGTATGGTGTCAGTTTTTCAGCAATAGTCCTGTGAACACGTTCACATGCTCCTAGGCAATGATGAATATAGCTTGGTGTGAAATACGCTTCATTGGCTTGTAAACTCGCTGAGGCAGCATGTAGATCGGAGCTGGGCTTGATCCGGAGGCCTGACAGACATACTGGGAACAGTCAGTGCTTGACCCTGATGTATGACAGGGGTACTGTGAACAACAGGGGCTTGATCCTGGAGAATGACGGGCGTACTGTGTATAACCGGGGCTTGATCCTGAGACCGGACAGGCGTACTGTGAACATGGGGAGGCTCTAACTGTTGATGCCTCATACTAATGTCAGTGAAACTACCGTGATCGACATTTGGGTTTGTCAGAAATGGATTCGACTGGTTCATCATGGTAATAACAGGTGGGTGGGGAACACGTGCTTCAGGAATTTCTGGACATATTACCAACAAACTCGTCGCGGCAGCGATGAAAACATACATACACAATACTATCAGCTTTGGATTCTCCACCATGTTAGGTTCATGTCTCGTGAGAGGTTTGTTTTTGGCATTTAAAACACAAAAGAAGTCGTCAATATTCGTGTTTATCAAACTGCAACCGAAGCGGGAACACTCTCGATTCGCCAGTCTGTTTTATTATGTGGAACAAGTTCTTAATCGAATGTTAATCGAACAGAATATGACAATGCCTGTTTACTCATATATACAACAGCGTGACGGGTGAAGAATCCGTTTCTTTAATTTGTTGATTTATAATTTATATCGATTGGGCGTATTTTATAGCATGTTTCTGTACAAGAATTTTCTTATATAAGTACTTATATATTATACTGAATGTTTTTATTGCTTGGTCTTCTATTAAAGGACATGTAAGAAGTCAAGAGAATCTTTTTGCGAATAGATCTCCTGGATCTTTCACGTGTCCGGTGTTTAGTACCGATACAAGGGAGATAAGTTCCATAGCAACCTTAGTTTGCAGAGCGCCAGGCAAGGGTGCGTTTAGTATCAATTATACACGTCTTAACCGGAGGAAATATCCTCGGCTTTGATTCGAATCCCAGACCTCCTGATCGCTAAGCGGACACTCTACCACTGAGTTTTTGCGCCAGTCTCTCGCTGATTCTCTATCTTTGTACGCCCCCCCCCCCCTGCGTAAGAAATTTATTTACAAGTAGGCCCTAATGCTCTCAAAATGGGGAATGAATGTCATGCATGTCAAGAATAAAGAGCAATTTTCAGCAAATTCAAGATCATAATTCTGTGTTGGATAATGAACAGTTTTGCTGATGTTAATTTCAATTAATTAAAAAGAGGAACACATGGAAATAATTTATTTGTTATTCTAACAGGTAACATATTATTCAGTTTTTACCTCTAATTAAAAGTGATTTATTTCTACAAGTGATTATTTTTGCGTAGAGGCTGACATCGATTTTGACGGCCCAATTTTCGTTAATTGCAAAATCGATACATAACGTATGTACATGTACAATAAATGGTGCATTTGATTTAATAGATCCAAACACACATAATGCAAAATCCATTAGCAAAATATGATATGGAATGGATTTTTCATGTAATGTTAATCGCTTTTGAAGTAATGCAATTTATTGTGTGTGTGTGTCATATGAAAAATGAGATGATTTGAATTATTAAAATCAATTTTCAGTCGTTTTTTTTTTCGTCTGGTATTATCTTATTACACTGTTGTTTACCTAAGTATGGTACACTGTTACGCATATGAATATGCGGGAGGTCGTGGGCTCGATTCATACAACAGTAATGGTAGGTACTTTGCTCAGCGCTCAGCATATAAGAGTAGTTCCAAATGACTGAAATACTGTCGGCAGGACAATAAAAAAACAAAAACAACAACAACAACAATAAACAACAACCACAAACAAACATCATGTCTGAGGATATTCTTGGACAAAAAATGGATCAGTTGAAGCCAATGTCCGAATGAAGTAATCATGTCATACGTAGGAATGATACGGCAATGAGGCAGCAGATATCTCCTGCAGAGATGACTCAAATACTGTCAATATCAGGATGTGATACATGTGCCACACGTCTCTGGCGTGATATTGCAGTGGGCAGCAAATGATATATCTCATGGAGACAAAAGTCCTCAAAATGACTGACACAAACCTAAGCGAACAATTTCAGTAATTCAGGGACATTGTCTGTATGGTAGTTTATGAAAGCGTCCGCCTAGGGAATGGGAGGTAGTGGGCTCGATTCTCGGCCGCGACATACCAAAGTCGTAAAATATGTTACTGGTATAGCTCCCTTGCTTGGCGCTCAGCATATAAGGGTAGTTCCAGAATTGGTTTGCCCGGTGTCAGGATAATATGACTGGGTGTGGTATCATGCTACATATCTAGTATTATCTACGGCGTGATACTGCAATGTGGCAGCACTTTATCTGTCTCAAGATGTAGTCTTCATAAGACTGAAATATTCTCGGCGGGACGATAAACCAAATAAACAAACAAACAGATATAGTGCTGCTGGGTCGAACTACCTTTATGTACTAAGTGTCAAGGACAGGGCGTTAACTCAAGCAAGCAAACAAAAACGCGTATGTAAGGAACCCTTGAGACACTGATCATATGACGGATGCGTTGCATAGCCAAAATATCCCGAAAACGTTTAAAATGAAGATAGATGAAGAACATCGTTAGTAAATTACAACTTATTATACACGTGTACCAACATGTCGAGTAATGTATCAGACCATGCTTCAACATTTCCAAGTAACGAATATATATTTGATTATATATTTATGTGGTATGGAGCCATGAAAGTCGGAATGATATTTGATATAGCGATTTACAAGATAATAATAGCAGCAGCTGATAGAAAATCAAAGTGCGTTGATTTTGTTCTGGCGTTATCACTCGTACATATGTAATTGTTTACCAGAGTGCGTACTTTTTCAGAGTTGGTTCTAGAAAGGTACCATTTGTATACTGTATAGTACGCGTAGAAATGCTTAAAATAAAGAATTCGAAAAAAAAAATGAATGTGATTGAAGATTTTGTGAAAGTTCCTTGAACGTATGTATTCAGTATAGAAACGCGGAAAGTGGAAAGTGCAAACAATCGGTCGTGTTGGAATTTTTTTTATGATAATTCGGGCTCATTAAATGTTCCTTTAAGTATTCGTTATTTATACATGTACCCTCTTTTATCACTTTGCACCACCCCAAAAAACTTATTTATCTCTCTTATATATAACATGTTTCCAAGTTTTCCTCTGTATGTCCTTTAATCTTTTCATTTCGTGATGTTCACGAACGTCTGCTTACTTCACAGGGGCCTCCAACCGTGCAGTGCAATGATAGAACAGCGTTTTTTTTATTATGCTGTTAACCTGCTCGTTCCATCGAAGGAGGCTGTTCCCTACCTGATTAATAAGCAAAACCCACCAAAGTATCAGAGGAGTTCCGAATTTACTCAGTCCCGTTCTGGGTAGACGCTAAAAGCCAAGTTTCACTGAATCCTACGAGGTCTAGATGAAACAACAGCTGTGAACGATTGTTCATTTTCTATGATAATTATACAGAAATATAAAAAGTTTAAACATAAAAAGAAAGGGGAGAAAAAGAAGAAAAAAAAGACATTTGAGTGAGACATAAAGTTAGTGCAATTATGGAATACATAAGGAGGATTTTATGTGTGTTGGTTTTTCTACAAGGAATAAGGTAAGACAACTCTTGCAAAATGTTTATTTACTGGATTTTATTTTTTTCAGTGTCATTCGCAACTGATGATACATTACGGTTCCAGCAATTCATTTTAGAAGGGGTTAAAGTCACGGAAATGCAGCGGATGTAAGAATACGTTAAGATGTACATGTAATAGGCCTAGCGAAGAAAATTTGGATGTGAACCCTTCTTTCTCCAAATTTCGGAAATGGGGGAGGGGTATCTGCTTATGTATTCAGCTTTAGATTTTTGAGCCTATAAACAGTCTATATTATCTTTCAATGTTCATTGGGAAACAAGTCCTTATAACTTAACCTGAACATTTCTCGACCGCTTCCCAGTCCCGTCGCCGGGGACCGAGTTTCATCCATTCGGATCACACCTGTCCTGGTTTATACATCATTACCATCTTATTGGATTTAATTGTGTTAATAAAAAAAAAAAAGGAAAATATCAAATTAAGGTAATGTATCTCTATCATTAAATTGTACTTTTGGTCCACCAAGTTATTATGGAAATTTTTAATGATAACTAGCCTTTATAAACTTTGAGCAAAAGAGCCTAAAACCTTAAGTCAGTTGATGCTTGCATCTGCACTTAAGTCTTTTTAAGCATTTGGAGGACCATGCTTGTAATTTAATGATAAATGAATTACCTTAAAATGGATTTTCACATTTAAACCCTTAAAAAATAACGACTACTTGATATTTGAATGATTTCCACCCATGCGTGGATCCAGAGTGTGTGTGTGTGTGTGGGGGGGGGGGTGTCCAAATAAATTGTTGGTCTCCCCCACCCCCCTACGTACGGCCCTACGTACGGAAATTTTCATAGATTGGCATGAGTACCCCCCTCCCACACACACACAAACGTACGGTGAATTTCAGAATTTTTAGAGTTATTTTCATTTGTCCAACATATGTCTGTCGGACTCCCCTCCCCCCGGCCCACCTCGAGATAAATGGCAGGATCCGCGCATGTCACCAACCATACATAGCGCTAAGTAATACCCAAATATCTAGAGACGTGTTTCTCTAATACATATATACAAAACTATTTAAATTCTTAACACATTCTGTTAGCAAGACGAGTCTGCTGATTAAAGTTACATGAGAAAATCGTACAAGACTGACGGAATAATTTTATATCTTATTTTCTCTTTTAATATCACTTTGCGCTAAGTATTGGTTGGCTGAGTTAGAACCTGAACATTAAATGACAGATGGGCAAACTCCAATCTCTCAAAACATTGTTAAAATCTATCGCTAGGCAACTGAGAAGCAGGTAGAAGGAAACTTTCAAGAGATTTGTCAGTTATACAGATATACTTAGAAATGCGCAAGACGTGCATTTTAGAACAACCATTCATATTTCAGGTAAAGGATTGATTGATTATTGATGATTAGATATTTTATATCTAGTTATAGTGATATCATTTTAACAGACGAACGCATGTCGCTTTACATCGCTTGCAGGCGGGCAACATGCGATTCTCCTTCATGCATGTAAGTAAATATCAAAAGTAAAGGAATCTTAAGAGAATGTTTTTTTTTGTTTCTTTCGTATTCCTTCGCTCTCTAAGAAAGGCAGTCAGTAAACATAACGCATTGCAATGCTTCAGGATAGGACTAAACATCGTTATCGCGCATACATTCTCTCTTTAACATTTCTTGGAACAAGTCGTTGGATATAGATGTATACGTACAGCATTCTAGCCAACAGGGGCATGTGTTTATGTAGTGTCCAAGTCAACAAGGTACAGGTGTTTACGTAGTTTCCTGGCCACCATGGTACAGGTGTTTACGTAGTTTCCTAGCCACCGTAGTTTCCTGGCCACCATGATACAGGTGTTTACGTAGTTTCCAAGCCACCATGGTACAGGTGTTTACGTAGTTTCCAAACCACTATGGTACAGGTGTTTTCGTAGTTTCCACGCCAACATCGTACAGGTGTTTACGTAGTTTCCTAGCCACCATGTATAGGTTAGTTCATAGTTGCCTTTAACTACACGATATAGTCACGAGGGCGGAGCCCGAGTGTCTATGTCGTGTAGTTGAAGGCAACTATGAACTAAGCTATTTAGCACATGGTATTTTCCGTCCACTAGCGACAGAACGTCACAAAAGTGTGAGTTATGTGGTTGCATAGTCCACACTTATTGATTTTTTACAAAAGTGTAGACTACGCGTTATAGTCCACGGTGACTATGAACAAATACTGGCACCTGATTGGACGAGAGGAAAATGCCATGTGCTAAGGTACAGGTGTTTACGTAGTTTCCTAGCCACCATATTTACGGAGTGTTCTAGCCACCATGGTAGGTTTTTCCAAATTGCGGTGTTTATGTAGTTTCCAACCCCCATAGTACAAGTGTTAACTTAGTGTTATAGCCACCCCCACCTGGGTTCAAATGTTTATAGGGTTCAAATGTTTATATAGTGTTCAAACCACCCGAGTACAAGTGTTTACGTAGTGTTATAGTCACCTCCACCTGGGTTTAGATGTTTATATCGTGTTCAAACCACCCGAGTACAAGTGTTTACGTAGTGTTATAGCCACCTCCACATGGGTTTAGATGTTTATATAGTGTTCAAACCACCCGAGTACAAGTGTTTACGTAGTGTTATAGCACCTCCACCTGGGTTTAATGTTTATATCGTGTTCAAAACACCCGAGTACAAGTGTTTACGTAGTGTTATAGCCACCTCCTCCTGGGTTTAGATGTTTATATAGTGTTCAAAACACCCGAGTACAAGTGTTTACGTAGTGTTTTAGCCACCTCCATGGTATAGTGTTAAACACCCGAGTCAAGTGTTTACGTATGTTTTAGCCACCTCCATGGGTTTAGATGTCACCGAGTACAAGTGTTTACGTAGTGTTTAGCCACCTCCATGGTTAGATGTTTATATAGTGTTCAAAAGTTTAGATGTTTATATAGTGTTCAAACCACCTGAGTACAAGTGTTTACGTAGTGTTATAGTCACCTAAAACACCCGAGTACAAGTGTTTACGTAGTGTTATAGTCACCTCCACCTGGGTTTAGATGTTTATATCGTGTTCAAACCACCCGAGTACAAGTGTTTATGTAGTGTTTTAGTGTTCAAACCACCCGAGTCAAGTGTTTAGTAGTGTTTTAAACCCCCCAAGGTTTAGTAGTGTTAGACCTCCACCTGGGTTCAAATGTTTATATAGTGTTCAAGGTATACGTGTTTACGTTAATTGTTAAATACATGCTTACGTACTTCGCTTCAAATTCATACATATTGACCTGTTTACATCTAGAAACATGCATGTATATATTCTTTCTCTACTCTCTACATAGTGTACAGTAAGACTTAAATATATATTTCATTTTTTCTATTTAATCATAAAAATACTATCTATTTAAGAAATATTGAAAAAAAAAACAACCAAAAACAACTGTTGATATCAATCTTATCATTTCATTAAAAACTGTAAAAAAAAACCGTATACAAATGAATCAATGTATTCAAACCAGTCCAGTTGAAAAATATATGGTATAAGGTATAAAAATGATATTCTGATTCCCATTAATCAATTGCAACGCCAACCGAATATTCGAATATCAAATAAGGTAGCCGTTGCTATCCCCTTATCTTTTCATCTTTGAAGCTTATTAAGTATCACGTAGTGAGGGTTGAACAAGACTTACGTAGACAACGCTTGTAACTTTTGACCACGCTAGAGACATAAATAAGATAGATATGGCTGAAAAGCATTATTTTTCTTCAATCAGTATGCGAAATGTCTATGGATTACGTGCACTGTGCTCGGAGCAGTAGGCAACAGAAGTGGGTAACCATGACGTTACCGGTCCACAAGCAGAGCGTCAAAAATGATATATAGGTGCGCGTCTGTTTTTTTTTATTTTTTTTTTTTTATAGGAGTCTGCACATTCAATACAGCATTTATGCCTTTAAGACCATTAACTGAAGAACATACCTGTATAATATCCAGGCGTAATTTAGTTCAAGTTATCTATTTTACGTCAATTGGGAAACAAGTTCTTACAAATTAGTTAGTTTATTAATGTGCACGATTTTTGCCAGTAATGCAGCCAAGAAGTGATTACAGAATTATTATTAATATGTAAAATCCTGCAGTCTTTTTATCCTCTTTATTTGTGCAAATTTCATTAATACATAATAATATCATAATAAAACCATATATCACAAATTGCTTAAAACCACTGACAAAAGTATATTAAAATTTTGCATTTTATATTTCACTAAATTTAGATGTTACAATGTATATCACAGCTAGGAATTCATTACAATATGTACTTGTCTTTAACATGTTTGATAAGAAGAGTGCACAGGGGATTACCCCTGTAAAGTGTTTTTTTTTTTATTATTTTTTTTATTTTTAATATTTTTATGAAAAACTAAACGGGGTCCCATAGCTCAGTTGCAAAAGAAATTCATTGTCGGGCACCACGGTCAGTTCCCTCCGTTAACCTCCATTTATCAACCGTGGGATTTTTACGAGTTAAGCACAAACATATTTAAGCCAATCAAAATGACGTTAACATTTTTGATACTCTCTATGTGAAAGTAACATAAGTGGGGGATACAGCATATAGGATATTGGATATTATGATAAGAGCGTTAGGATTGATTAACACCAGGCTAGAACAGGTTATCCTGCATCCAATCGAATTACTGTATCGCTTTCAGATGAAAGAAGACGATGAAGAAAGCGTGCACCCAGACTTTTATTCATTTAGATATGTTATTTCTTTTCGAAATTCATCATTATGTTTAGCATATATATTTATGGCTGGTATGTCACATGTCGGTGAGTATTTCCTTCTATTTGAAAGAATTGTAATGTTGATGGACAATGTTTTCAGCTCAAACATAATCTATTTCTAAAAGAAATGATAGTCTTAATTGAGAAAACTTGTCTGCACACTTACTTTTGCAACTGATTGTATTCATCAAATAAGTTCGTCTTGTGTTTTGAATAAAAACTTATACATAACAATACTCTTTAGTTTTGTCCGTGGGTAAATTTCTATTTTTCAACTGGCAGTCGTTGGTCGCTACTGCGCTACTGTTCTTTCTGTTGTTTTTTTCTTCATTTTATGTAGCTCCAATCACATCGTTGAAAACACGTGCTTATGAAGAAATATAAACAATTAGAATATCTCCAAATATCTCACATTAATTAACTAGCTCCCGTCCCTATACAAATAATGTCACGTGACAAAACAAATATGCAGACATCCGAATACCAAGTCAAAGTCAAAGCAAATCAAACTTACTGGCATAGCAAACAATGCCTTTGGCCAACTGCAATATGAAGAGAAATACTGCAAGGATATAAATATATTTTGATGATTCAAATACAATGAATTTTCTCCACCATTCAAATAAACATTCATACTCATTGCCTTTATATGAATACACTCACAACTTATAACAAATAATTAAATATCAGGATGTGTTTTTCGTCTTCTCATAGAAAATGTAATATTTTTTTGATTTTATATTCATGTACTGATTTTTACCTCCAGACATCATTTCTGACTTGAATATCTGTAAAGTCACTGGCGTAGCTTCCCATAGGCACAGTAGGCACGTGCCTACACATTTAAAAAAAATAAATAAAAAAATAAAAACACCCCGGACAGCGAAATAGTGGTCGAACAATTAGTAAGAATCTATGCTATGGTATCAAAGTGTTTTCGAATTATTATAAACAATATTATGTTTATATGTAACGTAAAATTATAAGTATATATTTTTTCAATAACGTGTGAGTTGGAAAACTTGTTTTGTTGAACATCTCAGCAGTTCTCTTTAAATTATTTAAAATACTGAAAATTGGTCTTCCAGTTCAGTACACTGGCAAAACCACAAACTATATTCCCTCAAAAATAAAGTGAAATTAATTGCAGACGCAATTCACACTCACGCAATATTCATACATTCGTAGTTTATTGCCAATACTATGATAGTTATCGCTTAAGAGTGCCGCTGTACAGTACATGAATTATATAAATACGACTACACCATTCCTACTCAAGACACATCTTAGGATTACTTAGGTAATAATCAATCTGCTTTAGGGTATTTTAATTTTATGACAATGGTTTTGTGGAGCAAAATGCATTTATTTTTCTCCTCTGAGTATTTAAGTACATATTTTATAAACGGCAGACCTAAAACAAGTTAATAATTTTGCTTGAAACTTGTATATTGCCTTACAGACTTAAGTTTTTTTTTCTAATGCAAATGCACTTATGCACGAAACCATATGTTCTTCTTGTGCAATTTATGCATCGATATGACGATGCTTAAGAACGTAAATAATTTGTTTTCTATTATTAAATTTATATCATAGAGAGTTCGTCAACAGGATGCCCATAGGGACATAGGTTTCACTGTTTGATTAATACATACATTTTACAACATCTCATGAGTCAATATCTTCCAAAATGTCAACAGGAACACTGTTCACTAATTGATGAACTTCGTCACGTACGCAAATGAGAAAAAAATAATCATCCTAAAATAAACATACACAGTATAAAGATGTAAAAGTAAATTTAATTTATACGAGTTCTCAACTTTAAAGAAACATATGTTGGTTTTAATTTATTTAGTAGACACGAGTCTTTGATCTTTTTTACACAACCTTGAAAAAAGCATAACATATGTTATATAATAAAAAATTAAAAACTGTCACTATTTTCCAATTAACAGTAATTCAAGTTATCTGATTCCTCTTGAAGTGCTGGAACTATTCCAGCCGGTTTTCATATATTCACAGAACCACCACAAAGTCTCTTAAACATCCTTAAAAAGCCGATCATATCCCTTGATTCTGAGCTGTAAACGAAAGCTAGAAATTAAGTTTTAGAGGTCTCATTCGGTGAGAATGCAACCAAAGAGTTGGGAAAATTGCACAAAGTTTGAACAATGTCATATTTGGGCGAAAATGTTCCAAACGACTGGAATGATTTCACCACAAAAAGGTTAATACAAAGGATTGTTCCAAGCTGAATCAACAGACTGAGGTTATCATTAAAAATGGTTGGCTTCCAGTGGCTGAGGTCATAATTAATAATGATTATTTGCAGTTGCTGAGTTTATTATTAAAAATGGTTGGTTTGCAGTTGTTGAGTTTATCATTAAAAATGGTTGGTTTGCAGTTGCTGAGTTTATCATTAAAAATGGTTGGTTTGCAGATGCTGAGATTATCATTAAAAATGGTTGGTTTGAAATTCCCGAGGTCATTATAAAGAGATAGGCTTGCAGGTGCTGAGATCACCATTGAAAATTGTATGTTTGCAGTTGTGTTTCCCAAAATTTTATCAGTGAGTAAGTAGGTAGGTTTAATTAGTAGTAGTTAAACTACTCCTCGATTCTACCTAAATTGAGTAGGGACCGTTTTGATGAATTGTTGGGGCAACAACAAATCAACAAACCCGATTCAACCAATCCTAAGTCGCTCAAATTTACTAACTATACACTAGAAAGCAACTTTCTTTTCTTTCGCATAAGAAATCACCAAGACGCACTATTTACAAAAACAAATGGCATATTAATTTGGATGTTGGCACATGTTTGATAATTTGATACTTTAAAACGATATCCCTGCTTTTACAAATTCATTTTTGCTTAAACAAATGTTTAAGGAAATTAACGTGAGCTATTGTCAATTAAACCCTTCCAGAAAAAATAACCGGTCGTAATTAATAAACATTTCAATCATTTAATAAATAATAACATACCTAAGTAGCTGAAATTAAACCTGAAGACGCACGCAAACCATTTGATACTATCTACAAGCTCAGGATGGAAATCGCATTGGCATAGCATACTTAAAAGCTAGCTAATTAAAAAGACGCAGACAAGTCTCATTTGCCGGCTTGTTTGAATTTGTAAATTCAACAAGGTTATGTAATATATATTGCATGGCTTTCACGAGTTGAGCCTGATTAACCCGCATACTATACATGAGTGCGCGCATGCGCACGAATGTATGTGGGCGGGTTAATCAAGATCATGAGTAAGCCAGTGCAATATATGTCTTGTAACTTGGCCAAATATAGGAAGGAGGCGGTACTACGATGGCTCGTGACTTTTTTGATGCAGATGAGCGTTTTGGGTATCAAAGAGAAACCCCGTGAAAATGACCAATCAGTGAAAGGAAGAATTATCTTTATTATAACCTTTTCCAAACAAACCCTCACATTTCGGCGCCTTCCGGTCAGTTACGCAAATTTGAATTGAGAAGGACGTACTGAGTTAGTGTAGATTCGCATTGACTCACTGTGGAAAATCTTTTCTTTTTCAAAAGGTCTGAATTCAGTGAAACCAAACCGGTCAGTTTCTAATATTTGGAGAACATTGTTAGTGATGTGCATTGACGGTTTTCCCAAATGTTTGGAAATCCTGTACATCAGACAAAAGAATCATTAGGGCCTATGAGCAAAGCACAGATTTCTACTTCGAATGCGCTATATCCTATTAAAAAAGGGTAAAGAAAAATGAGCATACGCATTTTTCTTCTCCGAGTCGATGCAAAATTTGTTGCTTGTGACAGCTTAAAATGACGTAACATATCGCGTAGTATTGTCACACTGCAAATGTCTACTTCATTTTAATATCTTATGGCAAAACATAGAAAATATGGTATGGAAACAAACAACAATGGAGGAAAAAAGTTAATTTGCACACTCTGTATAAGGATGAATATTGAGGACCACCTACAGGAATCGTATCGGGAACACAATTATTTTGAGTGGTCACAATACTGTGTAGATATTTGATAAACCGAGTATCCGCCATTACTGTGCAGTTATCTGGATACCTGCATGGTTTTTCATCATTTAATGCATAGGCGTGGAAACTCCGCCCCCTAAAAAGCGCGCGGTATCCATTTTAAACATGGGTACTTTTCTACAGAAAACGACATAGGCCGTGTTACGATATACATTTTGAATCTGTTGCATAAAATTCACGCATTTTACAGGTTAGAAAGACCGGTGAATAGAGCGCCCGTCTTTCCGTCGTAGGTTCGACCCAAGGTTGTGAATCCCCCAAAAATGGTTCTGGTCCATTTTTTTTTTATTATTGAAGTTAAGTTCCCGTTGTCACATTATATGAATCTTTTTCAAATTTTATCAAGAAATCCAAACTTTTCCCGTGGTAAAATGGAGAAAATCACTTTTCTTTAGTTTTCAGGGGACATAATTCATAGTTTTTAGAGGAGATAATTTATAAAAAGCAGAGGGCTGGAATCGAAAGTACATTAGTACATCTTATCAATGTGTCCCATGGGTTAATATAGTTTGACAAGTAATATTTGTATGTTTATGAAGGAATAGATGGCTATAAGGAGCGTTATTAATCAGAATACCGCAGGTTGTTTGGGTGCAAACTCGTCTATTCGGTTCATTAATTCACCTTTCTGCATTTTAATTACATATATTACGGGCATATAAAAATAACGGCTCACCGCTTCTTCAGTTTCCGCTCCAAAGGATTGCAAGGATGGGAAAATCTCTTTGTTTTCAAACTCCACACAGTGATTTCCCTTGCAAGCAAAAAATCACTGCCGTCACAAATGTCACGTGTTGATGGTAAACTAATAAAATGGCGTCTCTGTCTGCTGTTACAACAAAAATATTTTATTAAATGATTTTTTTTTTTTACCACGAAGCGATATTTAATATTTATTAAAGAAAACATACTTAGGGAAATGACAGTCGCAGTAAAATAAACAAAAAAAAAAATGGAAAAAAAGAGAAAAAAATAGCTAAATTCTGTTAATTTTTACTTGTGGTGGCAGTGGTTATTTACAACTGTAAGGGGAGGTAACTACTGCGTGGAGTTTGGTAACGTGAATGTAGGACGGGACGGGACGGGACGTGGCTTAACAAGCGTGATCCCTAAATAGCTGCAGCTTTTGTAAAGCGGGGTATAGTTTGTAATATAGCTTTGATAAGTTTTGTGTGGTACGGATAAAAGCAGTAATTTTCATCACTCTTGGAAAAGGACCAATTCTCAGTCTAGCTGGGAAAAATAAATTTTACAGAACTGGGGAATTACAGACTGCAATTAATTACGGAATTGTAATAAACTTGATTAAATGCATTCATCATGGCATTGTATGTATGTATGTATATATATATATATATATATATATATATATATATATATATATTGGGACTCGTTTTTTAATCTGTTTCATTCTTGATGAAATAATTAAATGAAATATATAAAATTGTCAGAGAGAGAGTAAATGCGGTGTTATATATATATATATATTGGGACTCGTTTTTTTCTCTGTTTCTTTCGGTGTGTGTGTGCGTGTGTAATAGAGAGAAGGGGGGGGGGGGGGGGGGTGGGGCGAGAATGCATTGTGAGTGAGAGAAAGATAGTCTTCCACCTACCTCTATCATATACGTAATTTTTACTTTAGTTTTTTTTTCTTTCAAGTACCTACCACTTAAAAAAGAATGCTGTTGAGGAAATTGATTTTAATTATTTTATTAGGAAATTTTCATTTACGAATAAGAAGTTAAGGATGAAAGACATTCTTGAAAAAGAAACACGTGTAATAGTGCGCAAAGGCTTTGGGTTCAGAGATGTTCATTTTAGGGTTAGACTCCAGTTGCAATATAGACGGAATACATTGCAGCTCCATTATAACGCCTTAATATTAGGTCCAATAAATCGCATTGCACATTGCAGTTTCATTATACTGCACTATTTTGCGCAAGTCTAGATAATACATTATATTAGGCCATATTATACAGTGCAACGCTATCTACAGTGTAAGGTTCAAAGCTTATATACTTCATCCATTATAACGTTTTAGGCCCAAATTTAGAACATTGTGAAAATACACCTCACGTCAATAAAAGGTGCCCTCAATATCAGTGTTTCTATATATACGGTGTACACACAATGGAGCATTTCACCAGGGGTTCGGCAAGTCTCGGTATATTTCACCAATTTAAGCTAACCAATGAGTGTGTGACGGAAAATCTAATGTGTATGTTTATTTCTCATTGAACAATGAGTAGAATTTTACACCAGCATGTACATTAGGTGTTCGGGCAGTGCTCGTTGATTTACGTAGTTTTACGTCTCATTTCGGAGTTTTACCGATGGCCGGCATTTTCGCGGCTTTTTAAGTTCCATTGGGTGACCATGCGTCTGTAGGAGTAATACACTCAGATGGTTAATTATGAAAATCTTTGGTAATGGCCATTTGTGAACGAGCTGCTTAAACAACAATACTTCTACCTTCTTTCCTGAGAAGTTCTCACGCATGTATGCACGAAAAATATTTTGACCCGTTTCATAAATGGTCAGGCCTTAGGATAAAAACTAGAATTCTATATAATGTCGATTCGGCATTTTTTTCAACTTCATCTAAGGTTAGAACACGACATGCATAGTCTCCTGGAGATTTATCTAACATTGTTAGTCAAACACACTTTCAGTAAATGCTTATTGGCAATAATAAGTGTAATATCCTACATTTTGCCTGTTAATTGAGGCTTGAGGTAGAAAATGTTGCTACCGCCACTTTTTGTTTATATTTCGTGGTGTATTTTTAAATGTTATATTGTTCCAAAAGGCACGTGCTATTGTTATCTGATAATAAGGAGATAAAGTGTGCCGTGCCGGCGTATGTATCAGATACAGTACATGAAACGGGAACCAGTCGTTTATCAGAAATATGTGTACTATATTTAGTATCGGGGTAACTGCAAATCTTACGTAGCGGTAAATCAAAGCAAACATTGTAAATTTGCATAATTGCCGCAGCGTTTTCACTGCTCTGTGAAGCTACGCGCTCAGTAGCGTATCAATTCAATTCGAATGTGTTTATCAGGTCCACTTATACTGAAGTAAGGTCATGACCTCCTTATATATGCAATTTATGAATGGAACCTCACTCCGGGTCATTTCGGAACAAATCAAAGCGCTAAAGGCACTGAGAGACTGTCGGCGGGTGATCGTGCAACAAAGGGCGAGTTCAGCTGACTTACTGCTAGTAACTAAAGTTGCAGGAAAACATTTGGAGTTTTTGAAGTCATATGACCTTTGACCCTGTTTAAACTATGTGTCTATAATGCATGTATAGTTATTTCATAATATAAATCCCGCCGACAGTCTCCCAGCGCATTGAACTCTTTGATTATGCACTCAGCCGCATCATGAGAATTTTGTTAATTCTTTCCGAAATATGCTAATTTTGGATTGCATATCAGTCATTTCGAAATCATATTACGTAAATGAATTAGGAAATAAATAACATGCATGTCTGTAAATTAACGAGAACGTGAGTTCACATTCTCTTTTGAAACTGAGTATAGTACTAGTAATAACGAGTTGATGAGTTTTTTTTTTCATCTGATAAAGTAGATCTTGAACACTTTTTGCCAAAAAGTTCCTCTTTAAAATTCTAAAAAAAAAAAAAAAAAAAAAAAAAAAAGTGTGTCGATCTTTGGCTTATATCGATTTGTTTGAGGGGTGAAGCGGTACAGTTTTGACTAATTGTATCCCTACGCACTATAACCGATCGCCCACACGCACTCGGGAATCAGAGAGAGAATGCACGTGTACGCAACCTATTATCATTAGCAACAAAAGAGGTTGGGAGAATTTACCTTTTTATTTCCAGTCACTCCGGTCAAAACATCCGAACTACAGGTAAAGTTGGAACACAGAGGGCTGCCTTTTCGATCAGTCAGAGTGCATTTGATCCGGAAATGAAATCTTGCATTTGATACTCTCACCGTAGTCGTTTTTTGTCGGTAGGGGCAGATGAGAAATGGCCGTCTGCTGTGGTACCTCATATTCGCCTAACCGGAGCGATACTGGGTCATGTTATGCCACACAAATAGGGATCTCGGGTTAAGCCTTAATGGGTTGTTTTTTGATAGATTTTCCAGGGCAGTTCTGTATATATACACTATTTATTCTAGGAAAGTCGCTGGTAAACCCAGTTTCTATTAATTCTCCTTTCTGCAGATTGCCGCGCTATTTTACAGAACAAATTCAAAGGCGGATTGAAGAGAAGTAGGTATATTCGTACCTGTCTTGTATAAAATTCAATGTGTAAACATCTTTAATAGAATCGCCGTTCAAATACTCAGTTGTAGAAGAGGGTATTCACTCAGGTTTCTCATTAATGTAAAAACATAATTTTTATCCGAACTACATTATGTTAGGGCTGAAAGCATTTAAATATCAATGCTTTCGAAATTAATGAAAATGCACATGGTTGCCAAATTTAATGCGTGGACTTGGTGCAAACCTATGGAAAACATATATAAATAAAGAAGCAGTTACAATAGCTTTGCACCAAGCCTTTGGCTGCATCTCGTGCAGGAATAATACAGTTAAATTAACGAAAGCCTTAGTGTACTCTTTCTTTTGCAAATGATGTCCATGTTGCGTGCACGCGCGTAAATATCAGTTTTGCATACTCAAAATAAACTGTTACATCGTTGATTATCAAATCGTTTAAAATTTATCTATTTTCTTGAATTCTCAGCGAAAATATCTACCGTCTGCTCAGGTAATCGGGAAATATGTTATCTTAACCCATGATGGATTCAATCTCGTTCCGAGGCTGTATACCTGCCGGAATGGTGCCCAGCACTATATATCCGTTCGGGGCTCAGCCTCTTTATTTTGTGTACAGACAAGCGGAGGATGGTTTGTCTGAATGACAAACTGCTTACCTTGATTCCAATCCCTTCTCGAAGCCGCATAGAGTGTATGTAGTGGTTTCTAAGCGATATCGAACTAAAGATTTTAAGGTGGACGTTTTTTATGAAATAAGCCGACATCACAGAGACGTATGCTGGTCGTGAGGTTGGAATATTGGATACAATCAAACCTGTCCGAAAAAGAAAATGTCGTCGCTCAACACAGGTGGGGTGGTTGCTAATTGAAAGGTGAATGTTTTTTTCCATATTGTCAAAAATGTCTGCTGAAATCAGGTTGTTTGCTTAGCACAAGTGGTCACATTTACAGGTTTAACTTTAACTTTTAGGTATTAATGAACACGCTCATATTCGCCCACGATAAAAAATAAACTCTTGCTTATTAGGGGTATTTAAGCGAGCGAAACAAATAAACAAAGCAAAAGCAAAACCCCAATAAAAACATAAATACGCATAAAGAAAAGGAAATAGATTTATTTGAATAGCTTGAAGTAATAGTACAATTAGGAAAATATATCTGCACAATTATCGTAGAAATATAGCTGACTCCACTGTTCTACCCCCAAACAACAATACATCTTTGTAGGACTCAGTCGAGGGGGTGGTAAAACAATTATTTTTCATTTACCTCCTCAGTTCGAAATCAACCACACCCAAGCGTCAGACTGAAAAGGAGCAATTATCACCGTGCCTTCACCCAAGTCACACAGCTGTTTGCATACCACTTTTCAGTACCTCCCATGTTCAGGCATTCTGTCGGATCACTAAGTCTGTATTGTGGTTATTTAACAACCATTAAAGCACTTACCCGTATATTTATAATTAAAAGTATGGTAGCCTAAACATGCGTTTACAGACAATAAGACGAATTTCCCGGATATCTTTAATGGTAATTGCTATACCACAGCTGACAATGATTAGTAAAGTACTTTATCGGAGTAACGTATGTCACGTCCCAGCCCCACTTGTTTCAATTCATACAAGTTACTGTCGGTAACATGGATTGTGGACTATGGTATATTGTAGTTGATCATGACGGGATATCCACGTAGAATGACAGAACAGATATTTAATTTATGACGACGGCAGTGCCACACACGTGTCATGACGGGAAACCAACGTGTCATTTGACTATGGAAAATCAACCACGTGTCATGACGGGAAACCAACGTGTCATTTGACTATGGAAAACCAACCACGTGTCATAACGGGAAACACGTCCATGTGACATGACATAAAATCCACTTACCACCCAACAAACGCAATAACAACTTTGTAGCGATAGGGTATACTTATTCGATTTTCTTGGTAGGAATTTTTTTTGTAGTTAGAAATTTTTAAATGTGCTAATTTTTGTCGTAGTTAGTACTGTCAGACGAAAAACACGTTCGTGTTGTACATTGTTAGCAGTACCATACAGAGAACACGTTAGCAATATCATACAGAGACACATTATAACTTAGTAATTTTTGTAGTTAGCAGTAATACAGAGGAGGGCAAATTCGGATTGTAGTTAACAATACCATACAAAGGACATATTCTGGTTGCAGCAAGAAGTACTATACATATTCTGTTAATGTTGTTGCTTTGTTGATGGTGTTTTTTTTTAAATTTATTTTTTATTTTTGTTGCTGCTGCCGCTGCAGCTGTTGTTTTGCTTCGTTGGTGTTATGTTGGTTGTAGTTGTTATTTGGGAGAAGAAAGTATTGTTATTTTCTTTAATTCTTGAAAAAATCTGCTTAAAACAGGAAACTGCTTCACACAGTTGTCCGTATACCACATGTTTATTGTTATGTTAAATAATTGATGAAGCATTCCTCTCTGTCCTGAGCTATATCTACATGGTTTTATAGTTCCACGATGACAGAAACAGTTGGCATATACTCTGTGTTACCATATATTGTTTGGCACCTTTCTCTGGCACTGCTAACTAATACAAGGGGTGTTCCAGTTAACTAGCACTGCTTACTACTACCCAGATGTTTTCTTGTTGTCAAGTACTTACAATAACCAAAATTCTGTATGGTTGCTAAACCAAATGTGTTCTCTGTATGGTATTGCTACTACATCCAGAATGTGTTCTCTTTATGGTATTGCTGACTACATCCAGAATGTGTTCTCCGTATTGTATTGCTAATTATAACTAGAATGTGTTCTCTGTATGGTACTGCTAACTACAACCAGAATTTGTTCTCTGTATAGTCCTGCTGACTTCGGCGAGAGCATGTCCTCTGTATTGTACTGCTAACTACAACTAGAATATGTTCTGTGTATGGTACTGCTAACTACAACTAGAATATGTTCTCTGTATGGTACTGCTAACTATAACCAGTTTGTTCTCTTTATGATACTGCTAGCTACAACCAGAATGTAACACACAACACATGCGTTAAAGTATTTTGATACTATCGTTAAAATTTCGAATTACTAGTATACGATATGTAGGAGAGTAGAAGCGATGTTAAAATACCTATATAATGCAAAAATAAAAACATTTAGATTTTTTTCACTGAATAACAAAATCAAAATTGTTCCTAAGCAAGAACAATTAGTGATCAGGATCCCCCTATTCTTTATTTACAGCAAAGGAAAATTCATTGTTACATATATCATTTAAAGTACAATAAATTAATATTCGTCATAAACATGTACTTAAAACTATTATTTTCCTATGGCCACCCAGAATTGTATTTATCTTCACTATGTCAAGTACATTTGCATTATGTAAATGTCTAGACCAGAGACACTATTAACGAGATAGATGGTGAGAATTCTGAATTCACTAGTGGGCCCGTTTCACTAAACTTCGTACGTAAAAAATCTTCTTAGCGTAAGTTCACAAACGTATAATAGTATTTCTCCTGTGAATTTTTCTTTACAAAAAGTGTTGTGTTTGTGTAATGTGATCAGGTTTTATTGTGAAATAAGACATTAGTAGACGCTATGTAGAACAACCGACTTACGACTAAGATCAGATTAATTCGTACGAAGTTCAGTGAAAAAGGCCCCAGAATTCTACGCTCGGGTCTATATCATAGACAACACGGTTGGAGGATTTTAGACAGGAGAGAGCACATGGATGGTACTACTACGGTATACTGTTGTGGCAAATTGGCAGCGATGTAATGTTTGACTACAGGGTAACTTACCTCGGATATAAAAATAAAGCCGCGTTCGTGAGGATTATTACCGACAAAACCTTTTAACATTATATATATATAATAACTCACGGAGCCTACAAGCATTCACGCTTAGTAGCATGAACCACAGTCAGGGTACAGAATCAAAGAATCTGATCGCTGACCCGGATGTGTCTGGAATGAGCAGACGACATGTCATATTAAGGATGATTGTTTATTTGTTAGTGGGGTTTTTCGTTCTGCTGACGGTATTTAAGGCACTAGGGAACGTTGTCTCTGATACATATATAGGCCTGGCTCTTACAGTTGACAGGTGGCAACGTGCCACACCCAGCAATATCCTGATACCTGGCCAAACTATCCTGGAACTAACTTTATCTTGAGCGCCTATGAAAGGAGACATGTATTATAACGACTTTGGTGTAAAGGGGCAGGGAAATGAAACCTCCATGGGTGAATTTAACAAGGACGTATGTCACTTTCATCTCCCATTAAAGTTAACCATTTTTTTATTACGTTAGTCCATATTCAACTTAAAATGTGACAATCAAAAATGCAGTTTGCTGACTCCTGTCCCAATATAATAATGGTTGTTTGCTTACGTCATGATTTTGAAATGTAATTTGATGTTTGTAGATGGTGGATATTTGTATTGGCGTGAGTACATTCGAATTATGGTGAACGGCTAAAAGATATTCAGAAAAACACGAAGATCTAAATTCTTAGTATCAAAATAACCGGAGATGGCGTAACTTTATGGTTACTGCCAGAAAAAAACTGATGTCAAAGTACGGTGAGTGCTCTTTAGTTTATGTAAATTCAGCGCGTATGGCAAAATTAACAAGCGCGTACGGCATAATTAACAAGCGCGTACGGCAAAATTAACAAGCGCGTACGGCATAATTAACAAGCGCGTACGGCAAAATTAACAAGCGCGTACGGCAAAATTAACAAGCGCGTACGGCATAATTAACAAGATCTTTTAACTTCATATTTCCAGATCCACATAATAAACTTAATTCTGTATCGATATTAATATCACATTGTAAAAAATGAAAGTAAATTCATTACGAGCTGACTTAAAAACGGATATCTCTGCCAGATTTACTTACAAGGTTTCAATCATTTTATATAGCGTAAGTGTTGCTTTGTGCTCTTTACTTTAATGCTTCCTGCAAACACCACGCTAATGTTTTTTTGATACCTTTATTACAAACATATGTTAGCTTCCTTTACAAGAAATATATGAACGTAATATATTACCGACATTACACGCATCGTTGTGTGCTAAGAGGCGTTCAAGAAGAATTCTATTATAAACAATATATAAAGAGAAAATTGAAAACACACACACATGCACAAGAGAGAGAGAGAGAGAGAGAGAGTGTGTTTTGTAGAATGCGTGTACAGTGTTTAGACAAACATGTTCGAAATTATATCATTATCAATTAAAGTTATCCATTATCCATCCATCATTAAATCATGGTCCGTCAAGTGATCGTGGGAATGGTATAGGAAATGCAAGCCGTTGTCTATTTTGAGCAAAAGAGCCTATAACTACAAGACAATGGATACTTGTAACAGCACTGAATTATTTTTAAGCATTTGAAGGAACATGCTTATAATTCAATGATGGATAAATTACCTAGTAATAGTTAGTTTTCTTCACCAAACGTGTAACGGAATGGTGTTTGCATACTTATTCTGTGTTGAAAATTTGACAAATATTCGTCGACTGGTTACAAAATACCAAAGTACTGGTATAGCTCCCTTGCTTGGCGCTCAGCATATAAGGTAGTTCCAGGACCGGTTGGCCCGGTGTCAGGATAATATGACTGGGTGTGGTATCATGTCACGTGTCTACGGCGTGATACTGCAGTGTGGCAGCACTATATCTGTCTCAAGTAGACATCGTCTCCAAATGACTGAAATACTGTCGGTGGGACGTAAAACCAAATAAACAAACAAACAAAATAACACAAAAAAGTATGTACTTCCTTTTTGACTGAGGTATATCTCGGAAAGTACACTCGGTGTCTTCCTCCACCTGTAATTAGCTGGACGTCGCTATATGGCTGAAATACTGTCGAAGCGACGGTAAACTCAAATAGTCAAGTCAAGTCAAATAAATTCTCTACCCAGTCTGGTACTGTTCAACAGCACCGGAATTTGACACCTACTCGCGTTACGCAATTTTACCGGTAAATGTTAGACCCTTATCTGACACTGCTATATACAAGGACAATGCTCTGTATAGCAGGTTTTGACCTTAAGAATAACAACAATTTCACTAATTTGACCGGCAATCCATGGCCCATGCCTTAAACCGCTAGATATCTACAGTCAGAATTTGATAGTAAACTGTCTCTAAAACCTCCACCAAAACTTGACAACCAGAGTTGTTTACCTTTCCCTTCAATTCTATCTGCATCAAGAATTTGACATTCGTTTGCCCCTGAAACCGTAACCAGAATTTTACCAACCAGAATTTTACCATTCCCTTCAATTGCAAACCGCATCTAGAATTTGATATTAAACTGCCTCTAAAGTCTAAAACCTCCACTAGAACTTGACATTAAGAATTTTTTTTTTAAAATAAAAATAGAACTCTTTTCTGCCATCGCCAACTACTGCCAGAAATTGCTATTTCCTGCTTTTCTGACTACGACCAGATCGATCATTGACTGCCACTGCTAAAAAGGACACAAATGCGACTCCTGCCAGGCTCTGTTAAGAACAATCAGGATTTGACCTTTACTTGCCTCTGCAACGGTTTGATCCATGTTTAGTACGTCTAACTACAACCAGAATTCGACCTTTATCTGACGTTGCTTGCTAAAACTTTGTAAACCAGATTCTTCCCTTCTCTGGCCTGCTAACAACCGATCTTTTATTTTATACTTTAAAATTTAATAATTTTTTGGCCCTTCTCCTGCTACTGCAACCAGATTACGACCCTTATCTTACACTGCATACTACATTCAGGAATTGATCCATGTTCCGCACTAATTACTACAACCACAATTTGTTCACTGATTGATCTGCGAGGATCTGACCAATGTCTGGTACAGCTGAGACCAGCATCTCATGCTCTTCATTTATTGTAATGGCTAGCAATTATTTTCTAATCATAATGGTCACATGCTAAACCTTGCGGTCAAGGATAACCCAGCATCGACAGAGACAGTGGTTGGATACAAGGGAGTCCGAGTGCGATACCCTAGCTCATATTGTGACTAGACTCCCTTGGTGCCCGGTATTTGGCACCGTTACATGGGAGACAACTCCCTGGGTAGATCCAGTATTGAGTACTCGAGTTCCCTTAGCTACCCCATTTTGCCGAATGCCAGTCAAGGTTATTTTAAGCGTCTTTGAATTGACGCGGGCACTAGAGGAAAGTGCCCCAGTTGGGATTCAAACCCCAGACCTTTCAAACGCAAAGTTGACACTCTATCACTGAGTCATTGCTAACCTGATCCGCTATTCCAGTGATCCTTTTGATATGTTTATCCTCTAAATGAGAAACACTATCAGAACCTAAGATTGTGCCAATGTATCACAGGCGTACAAATGTTTAGAAAAAACATCTCCTTACAGCTCGTTATAGATACTACATATCATGGAAATGAATCTCCCATCACCCTCACTTACATTACAACTGCCGGTGCGATCAAAACGATAACAGATAAATCATTTTGCCGAATTATCTACCTCTCCATATACCTGACAATCACTTCTGAAAACATCCAGTACGCAAAAAGATTGATCTTTTTTGCAGCTATATTTGCTTTTCAAGAGAAAACTTTTTTTTTATTTTTACAAACGTGCTGTTAATTAATGCATTCTCGTGGGAATAAATTGTTTGTAAACTGGGCTGAGGCACAAGAACAGTGATTTGAAAGTCGCTTACGGTTGTAAATTGCGGGCAGGAAATGACACCAATCGCGATAACAAAATTCGGATTATATTCATAGACGATGAGCAATCCATAGGGTCGCAGTCAGATATGTATGATAATCTGAATTGAAGAACACCTTAAAATTCATTTCATGAGAGCATATACATACATTGCATCTACATGTAAGACATAGCCCGCTATTTTCCATACTGAAAAAAATCAGAGACATCTAAAATCAGTCAATGAAAAACCGCCACCCAAAGCAAAAGATACCCAGTTCGATGCTCTATCAGAATCGGGTACCTTTGTTTGTTATACATATATGTGCTTAAGACCATAGGATACAGCCTTCGACTTTGGTTAAAAAGTCACATATCTTTGTTGGAGTTAAGTTAATTTTTTTCGGCGTAAGTTGTATAACCTATTTCTTGAACCAATCTAATCTTGGTTATTCGAAAAAAAACAAAACAAAAAAAAAACACACACTCATTTCATTGGTTTGCATAAATCATTTTTGGGATATTCCATCATAAAATGGGAGTTTCAGGGTGCATATCTTTCTGCATGAAAAGGCAAATAACAATTCAATCTACCCATGTTAACATAAAAACCATCAAGTTGAAAAAATCAAAACATGAAAACCACATATTTGTAAAGGAAACAGTTGTGAAGCTTTAGAAAATGTAGTCCTCTACACAAGCTATTTATAGTAACAGTCTTCGATAATTGTTCGTCTGCTAAAGTAAGTGCCCCGAGATCACACTGACGGGACTTTTTTTCCGCTTATATTACATTTTTTTTTAATTCACCGGGTAGTTTATTACAACCTAAATTTAGCGACAAATACATTTTCTAGCATTATTTTAAAATCATATATCATTTAAAAATTGCCAGCATTATTATATTAGATATAGTGAAATATAGTGAGGTATAGAGTATAGTTATAGTGAAATACTTTTGCTTTCTTTAACTTTCATATCTTTGTTTTTTCTTACGCCGAATAATTATTGTTAAAGATATTTCTTGTTTCTATATGCATTGTATGTTTACGTATACAGAAAGAGGAAGGGAGGGGGAGAGAAAGATAAGTAAGATAATTATGAGAAATCACATTAACAAATCATTTAGAAAAAAAAAAAAAAAAAAAAAAAAAAAAAAATCATATCTTTGTTTTTTCTTACGCCGAATATAACACAAAAATAATATATATATATATATATATATATATATATATATATATATATATATATATATATGTTTTTATACAGTCAAACTTCGGTGACTCGAACACTGAAAACTGGAACACCATACTTTACTCGGGATGAGTCGAACACTGATGGCTGGAACTCTCGAACTTAATTTCCGGCCCCAGGTTTAAAGTGCTATATTTATTTCACATGTATCCTTCGAACCAATTAAAACCCTACGTATGTTCGCTGTTGATTTAATTACAACCTTCGATGCAACGTGTTCTTCACACATTGTGAGATTGACACAGGCATTTATTAATTATTCTTATTAAAGTAATTTGCTAAATATATTTTTGAGCTGAACAGAACAGAGCTGACATTTATGTTACCTGATTGTGCTATATTTGTGGATTATTCACAATAGCTTTTTTTCTGCAATGGAAAAAAATAAACGCAGTGTGCAGAAAATGTCACGACTTGCACTTTGGCCAAAGTATGTGTACATGTACGTGAACGAAATAAGTATCACTGTTGAGGTTTGTGCTTGCATAATTGATTTTGTTAGCTGCTGTTTAATGGATTTATATTTTATTTAAAGACTAAAAGAATGACAAAGACAAGTTTATTTTACTCAATGATACCTTTAATATTATTTCGCCGATGTTCGAATAAGAAAATTGGCAAATACAATTATTTACTTTAATCGATCAGTGCTAAAAGAAGACCTAATAATCACAGGTACTTGAGGACAGGACCCTAGCTGTGACCCCCCCCCTTTCACACACACACACACACAACCCTTTGAATATAGCGGTTTTCAACTTTAATTCGCCATTTACATTGAGTTTATGTATCAAAATATTCACATCCAAATAAATTTAACGTTAACTATCCATGTCTTTATAAATTAAAAAAAATCACTACATGTATATATAAAACAACAAGGTAACCAACTTCAGCAGGATACCGAAGAGCACCCATCAGGAACTGGTGTCAAAATATCTATGAAAAATGTGCCCATCGGTAATATTGGCGAGTTCCCACTGTCAACGGATAATTTTCCTTCATAACTGTTCAAAAGAAATACAAATACAATTATTTCTTATATCTAAAATGTCAAGATTTCGAGATGGGATTCAGTGATTTAACTCCATTCGAACCTCGATCAACGGAAGTGAACCCAAAACGACATCTCTGAGGTCAGCGCTGCGATTTGTTTATGTACAGAAGGGAACGGTAAGAGTATTCCGAAGTTATTTTGTTTACAAATATTTTCGGAATACTCTTACTTTCCCGTTCTTTATCATATACAATCGCAACATCTTTTTCTCAGTCTGAGTTGACCTTCGTGGGCGATGACGTCATAGATGTCATTTTGGGTTCACTT
Organism: Solen grandis; assembly: GCA_021229015.1. NCBI lineage: Eukaryota > Metazoa > Mollusca > Bivalvia > Adapedonta > Solenidae > Solen > Solen grandis. Next base: position 30,455,322 of record CM037787.1, on the reverse strand, counting down.
CCGTTGATCGAGGTTCCAATCAGTTAAAATAGTCAAATCTCGAGTAGAAATTAAGAAATTTCAGGCATTTAAAATGATAATATCTGTATTTCATGTGAACAGTTATGAAGGAAAATTATCCGCTGACAGTGGGAATTCCCGAATATTATCGATGGGCGCATTTTCATTGATTTGTTGACACTTATTCCCGATGGGTGCCCTCCAGCATCCTGCTGAAGTTGGTAACCTTGTTGTTTATTAGGTATAGATTAGCGTGATATTTTTTCTTATTGATAAAGACAGGGTCCTGTCCTCAAGTACCTGTGCTAATAATAAATAATTTCTTTTCATACATGTACATCATTTACACCACCGATGACTAGAACTAATTGCTGTTCCCCCAGCCTGTTCGAATCACCGAAGTTCGACTATATATGTATGTATGTATGTATGTATGTATGTATGTATGTATGTATAAGGTAAAGCTTCAAAGGATTTGATGATAATTACTCTTAGCAAACAATACAAACACTGTTACACATATAGACAAAAATGACATTGTTCACAACCATTAATAAACATCGATACGTATGTGCTAGTCTAATTCAATCCAGACTTCTGAATTCCGGATTCTTCCAAAATCCGAACTTTTTGGTCGGCCCCACAGGTGTTCGGATTTCAGAGGTTAAACTGTACACAATACACACATATATACCCATACAATAATGTAACCCGGTGTTTTTTTTTTTTTACCGCCCGGTTTGAAATCTCGTTTACTCGTATTTCGTAGGGAGCCTTCGTGATTGAATGGTTTAAGTATCGCAAACCTCCTAACCACTTTGAGTTCGAGTTCCGGTCTGGTCATATTGATTCTTTTCATGTGTCGGCTGTTCTACCCGGATGTATGTACACTCGGGGCCTTCCTCGCCTGTAATTCGCTTGACGTCGCTATTTAACTGAAATGCTGTCATCTCAAAATCAACAACATTTTTTGTTTTTATCACCTTCTCTGGCAGATGAAGTAGATATTTGGCTGCACCATCGCTTCATCCAAATACACAGACAGAAACACTATGCTTCGGCAACGTAAATGCCAGCTACATTAAAAATGACGCTGATATTGCCATTTGGAATTCCAGTCATTTATGTTATCCTAACATTTAAAATATTACAGGATAAACAGACTGTTAACACAACCCACTGTTTTGTTATAACCAACTGTTCATAAAAGCCGAATGTTTGATATAATCGACTATTCATTATAGCCGATTGTTCGCTATAACCGACTGTTCACAATAGTCATCTGTTCACCATAACTGATTGTTTACAATATATGACTCTTCGCTTTCATATATATTCCTGTATAAACGGTCTCTCACTTAACAGATATATATATACATTTATAGTTCACTTAAGTATTTTCTCTCTTTCTTGGTTCACCATTTGCCATCAGGCAAAACAAAACACCATCAGATCAACAGACAATATATCATTTTTACGTATTAAAAATGAAAGAAAGTATATCAATATTTGGCTCTTGTCTTAAACATTTAATTAAATCACCAATGGTTGTTCGTAAATTTTGACAAACAGACAAATCGCATAAAATGATTTCCAGAATAAACATCAATAAACCCCAAAATAACAACAACAACAACGACAACAACACTCATCCCTAAAATGACATCCAATAACAACAACAAAACCGTATGCTTATATCAATTAAAACATTGTGGAGGTAAATCCAGTCGTAATATGTATTTTCCCACACTGCTGATTCACTAAGCTAATTGCCTCAGCTGCAAAGAACAATAATATATTTAAAACATTGAAGTAAGTGGAATGGAAGGAAAAATATATTCATATTGTACTATGAAATTATGTTTCGTTGGGGGATAATTTTCTGTGGAAGTCGTTGTTTAAATATATGTCGTTTCTAAACTGATATGGAAATGGGCCCAAAGTAGCAACATTAGTTACTGCCCTTCCACTAAAAAATAATTTCAGAGTTAGCAAAGTCACACGTTATATCAAATTATTATAATTACCAAATCCTGCATTATCAAATTTTGTAGAATGATATGTATTAAACAATTGATAAAATGGCCAGTGAAAAAACATCTGGACGTCTATGTATAATATTAGTGCATTCAAATTGAATTCAAATTAAGGCCTTCGAAACCCCCTCTTTAAATCACGATTTCTGGACTATTAGGTGTTCACGAATATATGTACATGAAATAACCGTTCATACAGACACACGTGCATTAAATGTCAAGGAAATAAAAAGAATTACAGTAGTCTCACTGGAATGATATTTATTTAGTTTTAATATTTCGGCGTTATAATCATACGGGTTTTAATGATAGATTGAGCCGTTACATATGTTTGCGACCATTAAAAATTTGGCTATTCCTACAATAATATGTAAAATTGTATGATTCGTTATATTGAGCCTTTATTCCTTCCTTTAGAATAACAGGAAATCCGTAAAATGCATAAATTTAGTACGTGTATCTCTAACGGCTTTACGCCATGGTCAAGATCCTCGAATCCATGAAGTACACGAAGTCGGCGAGACCGGTGCGTACAATTCTGAAATTTTAATCTGCGATATTTTGTTAACAATCAGAGACAATGGATGCTTAAAATAGAGACCCCCTTATCGACATGAATCATAGACTGATAAGCATAAGATGCACTTCTGGAGTCTGAACCTGAAATAAAGAGTTAAACGATTGCAGAAGTGTACCACTGACGTCATTCAAATCTGTTAACGCTTGAAGCTATATTACTAGATTTGTTTTTGTTATCTCTTCTTGGTAGAGCTTGTTTATACACATGGCAAAAACTGAAAAAGTCCATAATTTAATGTCATGCTTTTTATCTTCTCTGACCTCAATTATTTAATTTTAATAATTACATGCAATTTGTAAAACGGTTGTGTTGAAGTTAATTGTTGTTGTAGTTGTATTGGGGTTTACCGTCGCTGCGATAGTATTTCAATCATATAGCGACGTCCAGCTAATTACAGGCGGAGGAAGACCCCGAGTACACAGAGGTATCCGGGTAGAACCACCGACCTACCGTAAATCAGCTGGAAGGCTTCCTCACATGAAAAATCCGAAGTCCCTACCTGGATTCGAACCCACAGCGGTGAGGGGCTGAGAGATTTGTAATCCACGACTGTAACCGCTGGAAGTCATCCAGGTTACAAGACCGGACACCTAGGGAATAGACCATTTCACTAGGGGGTGTTCGGCAATTCTCGGTAGCATTCGCTGATTTAAACTGACCAATCAGTGACTGGGAAAAATCCCATGTTTATGTTTACATATATATCCCATTGATTAATGTGTGGAATTTTACCAGCATTTAGATTTGGTGTTCGGGGAGTGCTCGTTGATTTACGTAGGTTTACGTCTCTTTTTGGAGTGAACTTGTCTATACGTAATAGTAAGTCAACGACTCCCGGGTTAAACACCTGAGATTTAAAGCTGTTGACAACAACTATAAGGAGTGACGTGGCTGTAGTCGCTAACATACTGTCTCTGATATTTATTTGATATTTTCATCCTGCATATTTACCGGATGCATATTTCACCGTAATACGCATTTACAATTGTGAAGTATTGGTAAAAGCCGTGAACAGAACCGTGAAAACATAAATATGTTTAAACAAAATATTTATTTGTTCAATCTGTATATATGAACATTTTGCATGCATGTTTATTTATACATATGTACGTGTATATGTGCATATGTTTATCTCTCTTAAAATTAAAACTCCTCAAAATAGAGGACATGGTTATTGGAAATTAAATAATCCTTTTAGGAAACACCAAATATATAGACAAAATAGAAAAAAAACGTAGAATCAATTGCTAAACTAAATATTAACAAACAAACAAAATGGGAGTTATGTAAAGTAGAAGTTAAGGAGTTTTCTATATCTTTTCCCAAAATACAAAGAAATGATCAGTTACAAAAACTAGAAGAACTAAAAGAAATTTATGTAAAAGTAGATGAAAATAGTAACGGTCTTATAGTGCAAAAAAATTAAACATATTGAAGCACAAATACAGAACATATATAATACTAGATTTCATTCGTTGATACGAATGATAGGACTTTCTGCTAACATTGAAAAATATAAATATTAATACCGTTAGAAAGAATATATATTAAATTCCCTACCTTTTACTTTTTTTTGGTATGGACTTCTCATACATGAACTTTTTGAAATAAGCAATGGCAAAATTACATGTAGAGTTTTTGTCTCTGCTGTGCCCACTATACAATTCATGCAAGCAAGACAGATGCAAGAAATAGAATTAATAATAGTTACCTTGCCTGATCCAAAATGTTTTTCTTTAGTCTTTAGTCTTGTTGATGAGAAATGAGAACTTTCACTCTGCATCACCACCCTGACTATATACATGCCTTATAAAATGTATTATAAAGTTATCGCGGGATCCCATATTTTGCCATATTTTCACTATTTCCGTTACCATAGCAACCACAATTTTAGTCAAAGAACAAAAATAAAATGATGTGCATAATCTACATATTGCCATCTAGTCATATACCAAGTTTCATCAAGTTAGCTTGCTTAGTTATAAAGTTATCATGGGATCCCATTTTTGCCATATTTTCACTATTTCCATTAACATAGCAACAACAATTTTAGTTGAAGAACAAAAATAAAACAACGTGCATAATCGACACATTGCCATCTAGTCATATACCAAGTTTCATCAAGTTAGCTTGCTTAGTTATAAAGTTATCGGGATCCCATTTTTTTGCCATATTTTCACTATTTCCTTACATAGCAACACAATTTAGTGAAAAAAAAATAAAACAAGTGCATAATCACACATTGCCATCTAGTCATATACCAAGTTTCATCAAGTTAGCTTGCTTAGTTATAAAGTTATCGCGGGATCCCATTTTTGCCATATTTTCACTATTTCCGTTACCATAGCAACCACAATTTTAATCGAAGAACAAAAATAAAACGACGTTCATAATCGACACATTGCCATCTAGTCATAAACCAAGTTTCATCAAGTTAGCTTGCTTAGTTATTAAGTTATTGCGGGATCCAGATTTGAGCGGACAGACAGACGGACGGACAGACGGAGGGCAAACCTATAGTCCCCTCCGGTGTGAACTCCGGTAGGGGACTAATAAATCTTTATTTTGATATCGCTTTCTTATAACTTGACCAATTTTACTATTCTAGGTACCAAAATAAATGGCCTGAAATTCCATTGTAGCATATTTGGTTCTAGTTTTATAGGTATTCAAAATATAAACAATTAAACTTAAACCTCTTAATTCTGCATATCAAAATTCTTTTTTTACTTTCGTGTACAGACGCGGGAATGAAATAGTAAATGCTACCATGCAATAGAATCGTCGACGCGTGTAGCCTCGTGAGTAAAATTCAAATAACGCTTTACATACGATCGAGACGACTGTATTACACAAAGTTACTAAATTTTGCGCTTTTAGCTAATGCCTAGGTCACACATTCAGGATTTTTACTGCCGTCCTTGATAGGACCATTCCCGATTAAAATGTGTCAAAATTCTGATCAAGATCCTGTGATTCGTGGCTGGAAATTCAAACTTTTTTATCAAAATTTGTAAAAACATTTATTTAATCACGACAACAATCAGATATTGTTCAGGAGGCGTCCCGATCCAGCCGTTTCCAGTAGAATTCGTCCCGATTATCCCGTTCTCAATCCGATTCTGATCCGATACAGCAGAATCTGTCACGACATAGTCACGATTGTAATCCGACTAGACAAAATCGGCTGAGTTTCCCGAATGTTACGGGACGCACCTAACTGTCAGGAGTGCTTGGCCGACCTCTCCGGACCATTCCCGATCCGTAGGACTCTGTTACGAACATATACGACTGAGTTCAGACAATGATAGAACATTGAGGATAGTAATCCGACTTTTTCGCTTTTCGTGTCGTAGCGCTGTCTGATCTCAAACGGGAACCATAATCGGCACTGTGTGAACGCCGCATTACAGACAAATTAGCTTGCAGCGTCTTGAACGGATGACATGTGTTGATCATTTTGTTTCAAACGTCTACACTTATACACGCTCATGGTATCTCAAGCTGGCAATTAAATTACATTGTACTATAACATATATTTTCACATAGGTTATCATTTATCATAAATTTGGAATATAGCTTGTACAACATTTATCGATAGATGCAACAATAAAGTCGGGAAATTGCAATGTTTCAACAACGGTCTAAATGACATGTGTCAAAACGCTCAAAGGATTATGGGTAACGCAATGCTGCAACTGATATTCATAAGTAACGTAAATAAAATGATTTGACAAAACATTAAATCATTGTCAACACTTGTTTAGTTTGTTTGTTTGTTTGTTGGGTTTAACGTCCCACCGACAGTATTTCAGTCATTTGGAGACGATGTCTACTTAATGCAGTTATAGTGCTGCCACACTGCAGTATCACGTCGTAGACATGTGGCATGATACCACACCCAGTCACATTATCCTGATACCAGGCCAACCAGTCCTGCAACTACCCTTATATGCTAAGTGTCAAGCAAGGGAGCTATAACAGTACCATTTTTTACGACTTTGGTATCGAACCCACGACCTCCCGCTCCCGAGGCGGACGCTCTAAACACTCGGCCACCGGGAACGGTACACCTGTTTAGCTAGTAATATCAATATGATATAAGTAAAAAGTTTTTTTTTTCAATTTATATGACTAATACATATCTGTAAACTTACATTTTCCGAAAATGTTTCAATTAAGGTGAAAGCGAAAGTAGGATAATTTATGAAAATTTTTACAATTGGCTTTAAATTCGTATTTTTTATGTAACTTCCTTATTTCTTGATCAATTTCAAAACTCTAGGTGCCAAAATAATCGTCTTAAAATTCTCTACATCTCACTTGCTTAATGTAAGCACATATTTCTAATGATTCTTAAGATATAAGCCGGAAAACTCTTGACATGACGGCAGAATCGCAGAAATTCTATATGTTTGAATTCTTATTTTTGATGTAACTTCCTTATACTTTGATCAATTTCAAAACTTAAGGTACCAAAATAATCGTCTTAAAATTCTCTACATCTCATTCGCTTAATATGTTGACTTATTTAATATGGGTTTTAAGATATAAGCCGTGAAACTCTTACATAACGAAAAAATCGCTGAAATTCTACATGTTTAAATTCTTATTTTTGATGTTACTTCCTTATACTTGGATCAATTTCAAAACTTTAGGTACCAAAGTAATCGTCTTAAAATTCTCTACATTTCACACGCTTTATCTATAGGAATATTTTTAATATTTTTTGAGATACAAGCTCTTAAACCTCTTGAAAAATGAAAAATTCACCAAAGCTATATGCACGAATTTCGTTTTTTCCCCATTCTTCCATGAATCTTAGGTCAATCATTAAACTTTAAGCATCAAAAGAACGGCTAAACATTGCTCTACAAATAATATTCATCATCATATTTTCAAAAATCAAAGGTTTTCGAGATATAAACTGTTAAACACACTGAGGGTTACCGAATTTTTGTTTTTCCGCCATAACTCAACCGATTCAATCCCGATCATCAAAAACTAAATATCATCTGAAAGGTCTTTCTAAGCACTACAAATTATACGCATAGTGTCTCGATAGAATTTTTTCCGTTTTTGAGATATTTAAGGCCGAAGAAAAACCCGATAATTGATATATGACCTTGACCTTTGGGATTTTCCAGAAACGGAAGTAACATGGCTCCATATAATCTAATACTACATCTTCAGACAAAATTTCAAGCAAATCATACAAAAAATAAAGCCTACAGGGATTAAGAACCGTTAAGTATTAATACGAAAGTTTTAATAGCATTATGACGTCATGTGACGTCATTTGGTGTTCATCTTTTCAGAATATAAAGAAGACCTATAGACTAATATTCACTCCAAATCTCAGCTTTCTAGCTTTTCTGGAAGCTATTTTATACGCATTTGAAATTTTTTTAATTTTCCGACGTCATCTTTAGATTTATAATAACAATCGATCTAGAAATAATGGCTGTAGACCGCGTACAAACTTTTTCACCCGACGTCAAATCTGACGTTATATGACGTCGTATGAATATAAAATTCATTGCATCCGAAAGGTCATGGTTTGAAATATATGCCATAAAATTTTCATTGTTCTGAGTCAATGGCAACACCTCGAAATTAACACAAATATAAGAGGAAGAAAAAAAGAATAATAAGAAGAAGAAGAAGAAGAATAATAAAAAAACAGTACAAACCCAATATGACTTTCTGCCTGTAGGCAGAAAGTCCTAATTAAATCTAAAGGGGCGCAAATACGGGCGAGAGTTCACTTGATTGAAGAAAATGAAAAGAGTACAAAATACTTTCTAATTATTGAAAAATCGAGACAAAATACAAAAGTTATTAGTTCTCTCAAGGAAGGCGATGAAACAATTATATCAAGTAACGAAATGCTAACAGCGGAAGTTAATTTTTATAAGCAACTACATGTCAAGTAATATATCGGGAGAATCAATAAAACATTTTAACGATATAAGGCTTGAAAAAACAAACAACATTAAATGAAAAGATGGCCATATTATGTGAATGTCTATTTACAGTAGAAGAAGTTTTCTATGCGCTTAAAGGGATGAAAACAAATAAAAGTCCCGGTATTGATGGTCTTACTGTTGAATTTTATAAGAAATTTTGGTATATTTTAGGTAATATTGTTACTGAGTCTCTAAATGAAGGTTACAGGAACGGTGAAATGTCATATTCACAAAAAATAAAGTATTTTGTCTTTAATATATAAAAAGGGGACCCAGAAAAAAATAGAAAACTGGAGGCCAATATCATTTCTTAATACAGATTATAAATTATCTGCAAGAGTTCTCTCAATACGTCTACAAGCAGTTCTACATATATTATTAATCATGATCAACAAGGCTTTATAAAAATAGAAATATATGTTTCAATATTAGACAGATTCAGATTTGATTGACTACGTAAAATATCTATAATATGAAAGGTATTGTTATTTTAAGATTTTAAATTTTTTTTTTAATGGAAAATATGATTATTTGGCACGTCAATGCTGTCCGCTTTCTGCTCTCCTGTTCAATCTAGTCGAAGAAATATTGGCAAATAAACTAAGAAAAAGTCAAGATTATCAAGGTCTAACTATCAAAGATACAACTTTCAAATTAACACAACTAGCTGACGATACAACTCTTTTTCTAAAAGACTGTCGGGAAATACCAACGGTTCTGTCTATTAATAACGATTTTTGTAAACATTCAGGTCTGGAATTAAACATTTCAAAAGCACAGGGATTGTTGATAGGAAAATTAAAATCAGAAAAAAATAGAAAATAATCATACCATTAAAATATCTACAGAAACAATAAAATCACAAGGCGTATATTCTGAAAGCAATTTTTAACAATGTCAATCACTCAACTGGAACGAAAAAATTGAAAAAGCAAAAAACGTATTAATATCATGGGGAAAAAAGAAAACTTTTTTCTTTTGGTAAAGTTGTTGTTCTGGAATCACTCTTCTTGCCTAATTTAACATATTTGTCACAGAGAACAGTTCCTCCAAAATGTTATAAATTCAATAAATGCTATGATGTTTGATTTCTTATGGAGCGGTAAAAAAGATAAAACGACAAACAGTTATAAGCAATAAATTCAATGGTGGCTTAGATATGCCATATTTCGAATATTTTGCAAAAACAATGATAATAAAGTGGTTTCATTTTCTCAAGCAAGATGCAAATGCGAATTGGAAAAATACTTTTGATATTTTAAAACCAGTTTGGAGACAGTTTGTTAATATTCGATATGAATATCGATTTATTAAATTCTTTACATACGAAACACATTAAAATCTCACCGTTTTATAAATTTTTAAACCAATAAAAATATTAAACAAAAGACTACAAAATAAAATTTTGGTTAAAAATTATAATAAATGTTTATTATTTACAAAATTTTTAAATATCAGCAAAAGGACAAATCAAAGCAGATACAAAAAATAAAAATAAAAAATAACTGGTTTTCAGAACTGATAATATTGTTAAACGCTATTCCAAAACATTGGTTAGTTATAATAAAAAAGTAAGAATTAGTAAATACCAAAATTAATACAAGATCTACTGTAGCTCTCAAAGTGTAAACATTTCTGGAAATGAGTAATTGGGATATCTATGAAACGTATGTAAATAAAAATTTTGCTAAACCATACGTACACAAAAATTGGAAGGGACAATTTAATAGCAAAGTTAATTGGAAATCATGGTATTTCATTCTACATAAAGTAATTCCTGATAACACAGTTAACAGTTTAAGTATAAAGCTCTTCACAACCTCACTTCAACAAATCTTAATCTATTTAACTGGAAAATGAGATTCTCCACTTTGTATTTTTTGTAAGGAAATAGAAGATTATGACCATTTTTTCATTTCATGCCGATATCTTAAACAGTTCTGATATACAATTAACAAGATTTTTAAAGATGACGTATATAAACCAGTGAATACTTTGGAAAACATTATTGTAGATATTAAACATTCAAGTGAACATAACTTGATAAATACTTCAAAATAAAGAAAAATTTAATAACATTTTAGATTATTTACACCAAGATTTAATTGTTCTTAAATCATTCTATAATGATAGAATTTATAAATACCGCTTTTGTAAAGTCATATATCTCACATATAGTATAACATTGTACATCTTTATTTTATTTTTTAACAAAATGTTTGTAAGGTTTAACCTTTTTGGTCTTTTTTTTTGACATTTTAGTTTTTTTTGAAATTTTAGAGAAATCAGCCTTCTAGATAGTTATATCCCCGATTCATAGAAGTTGGGCTGTGTATAAGATAGAGTTTATTAAGACATTTCTACAGACAATAGAAGATCGATTTTATTGTCTGTAGAGAAGTGTCTCAATCGATTATATCCAACTTAAAAGTCATCCTAAATTAGTGAATCACCTTTTTTCATCAAATGAATCGATCTACATAGTCAAATAGAAAATAGTTAGGCGTCCTATTGAAACAAATTTCAGAGCTACTGATTTGCCACAAATTAAGGGTGACTTCTATTGAAATAAATTTCCAAAGCTTCTGATTGGCCAAAACTTAAGGGTGACTTCTATTGAAATAAATTCCAAATCTGATTGGCCAAAACTTAAGGGTAAGCTTCTGATTGGCCAAGACCTAAGGGTGACTTCTATTGAAATAAATTTCCAAAGCTTCTGATTGGCCAAAACTTAAGGGTGACTTCTATTGAAATAAATTTCCAAAGCTTCTGATTGGCCAAAAATTAAGGGTGACTTCTATTGAAATAAATTACCAAAGCTTCTGATTGGCCACACATTGAGGGTGACTTCTCAGTATGATTCCCGCCTCGTTCCGTTGCTTTCCTAAGCTAACATTACATAAATACAATGCGGGATCAAAGAATATCATAAAATAGTTCTAATCGAGGGTAGCAATCCTTTGTTCGTATTTCATACCGTTGTGTAAAATCTTCCAGATGGAGAACATAAAACAAATAGTTATTCTTACCACGAAACATAATATCAATTCGCCGACAACAGGCATGCCACTGTTTAGACATATGGACCAAGTCGGAAAAATATGAGTGTAATTTGTGTTATGACCATTTAAACACACTATAATATTAACAATGGTTGTTTCTACATGATGTTATCTGCTTATGTTTAAATATGAAACAAGATAAATGTTTACATGAAAATTGGTGTGAGAGATCATAGGACGCTGAGAGGGAAAAATGTATTTTATTTACAGTGCAACATTTTTTAACCATTGGCCGTATTCGCTAATCATCTTATGTATATACGTGCGATTATTTGTTTTCACTTCAGCGAAAAATCTTTATTTCCTATGGAACTTCTGATGTACCATTTCTCACCATTTTTAACAATAACACTTGTTAACGCAAAGTACGCCCGTCCTGCAATTACACCAAATTCAAGGCTCGTAACTCTGGAGTGTCTGGGATATTCTGATTAATCTACAGCCTGGATTGAGATACTGAGCCAATACACATGTAGCAAAGTTTGGTAAAGATTGGTTCATGTTTGTTACAGTTAGAGAGCGTGCACTGTCAATTTAGTATTTTTTTTTATCAATTCAAGGGCTATACCTATAATCATACATGCTTAGGGTCACATATATTATGATCGACAAAAACATTTACAGAAAAAGTGCATACAAAATACATGAACAAATCATTACTTACACGTGACACATGGGAAAACGACCATATAAGATATGTGAAGACGATCTTAATTCTAAATATGGTGTATTACGGGACTTATCGGCTATCTTCGCAACTCTACGACATGCGCAGCAGTTTCAATTGCGAAACGACCAGAGCACTGCACTTTTTATAAATATTAAGCACATCACCTCTCCTTTTCAATTATGAGGCTAGTAAATTATAGAAGCACACATGTTTATGCATTAAAAGATGCATTTCCTCTTGAGTCTGTGGGAGAAATAATTAGTTTCTAGAATTTCATTATTTTTTTGTATCTGTTTAGGTAACTTTCGCTATAAAGCACTATAGCGTAGATAAATTTAGACTGGTTCTTGCACATTTAGATTGAACATCGGTCTACCTGGTAAAAAATGGAAAGGGTAGAAAACAAGAAAATGTAGGTGTTTTCGTGGCAAAATGGCGATAGAAACGGGCTTACTGTCATTAGAGGTAATCCATATGTGTGATCCTTCAAATATTTTTACGTTTCTATACTTTAGTGCAGATTCAAGCATCTATTGACTTGGAGTAATCGGTTCTTTTGCTCAAAGTCTATAAAGGCTTGCATCTATTGCGAAATTCATCACCTGGTAGACCATGATCACAATTTAATGATGGAAGGATTACTTAAAATTTTCATCGTCCTGTCTGGTTACAGTTAGGAAGCTTTCTGTGATCCTCCGTAGGCATCGTAGGGAGTCGCTGGTACAACAACAACAACAACAACAACAACAACAACAACAACAACAACAACAACAACAACAACAACAACAACAACAACAACAACAACAACAACAACAACAACAACAACAACAACAACAACAACAACAACAACAACAACAACAACAACAACAACAACAACAACAACAACAACAACAACAACAACAACAACAATCCGCTAGTTGTTATTGTCAAGAATTATTTTTGGATATGGCTAGCTTAATCGTTATTAAAACACCTCAACCGCCAACCAAACGAAAACAAATACACGTATATAATGAAGGAAAATTCCGAAATTTATTTAACAGAAATACAGTGTATTTTTATTATACACAATAAACACTTTGATTATAACACGCTAAGCTGGTCTTGCTCGCTATCGAGGGATTAACGCTTACATCAAAGATGGTGCCATCCAGACACTTTGAGTAGAGATGAAAGTACCAGTCGGATATTGCTAAGCACGTGTCGATCAGAATCAGATTAGTAATGTACTCTACTATATCACCTGCCGGATAAATCTACTTCATCATACCTGGCGAGAACAGCCGGTACTTACTGCAGCCAGAATGGCTGTATGCTGGGGTTAATGGAGTTCGTATACTAAGTATGAAGCGTTTTAATTAAATGGCCCGGCCTTTTAAGAGCTGTTTTGGAATTTACCGTTGTAGGTTCAAATCACGTTGGTCCATTTCTCTACAATTCGCACTTTCAAATTTGATCTTAGTAGTAATCCAAGTCTTATTTCTAAGTAGTGTCATAGTTAGTGCCTTATTTTCGCAATAAAACATAGTGAAACTTGACTCATTTTATTGCATAATACACAATACACATATTGTACCACATTTTTTTTTGTAAAGAAAAAATCACAGAAAGAATATTATTTTATATCTGTGAATTTACGCTTACGATTTTTTTGCGTACGAAGTTAAGTTGGTAGGTTTCTGTTATGACCTGGACGTCACTAAATGATTGAAAGTCTGTTCGCAAACGGTTATCGACATTATTCAAATACATTCAAACTGTTAAACCAGTATGTGATTGTACAGCTATGGTATCGACATCGGCTCTGCATTCGAATTCTTCAACCAAGTGCAAATGTACAGCTATGAAACATTTTTTTTTTTAAAAATCAGCTCTCATTCAATATTCAACCAGCGTGCGAATGTACAGCTATGAAATCTTAAAAAAAAGCTGATTTTCATTTTATTTAGTGTCGATCTCATATCAGTAATTCTCTGATAAGTTGAACATTGTTCTGGCATTGGTCTTGGTAATTAGTCCTTTGATTTTGACCCTCAAATGACGTTGGACAACGGTTTAAAATTAGCAATGATATGTGCAAGAAGTTTAAGACTGTTCATTTATTTATTAGATGTTAAAACAAAATCACGTTGCTCTCTGTGCATGAAGATAGCTTGAGCAATGATAACCCCAGAAGGGAACAGATGTTTGACCTTAAGTAAACTTATAAATTGACGGGTACCTTTTATTTGTCATTCAATTCATCTCCGGTAGCTGTCTCTCGAACGTACAGTTTTCTGTAACATGGATTGTGTCCACCGGAATGTAATTATTCCAATGGGGTCGGGGTTGTCCTCTAGAATGTTTCTACCGGATTGTGTCCACCGGAATGTAATCATTTCAATGTGTCCATTAGAAGATAGGGTCGGGGTTGTCCTCTAGAATGTTTCTACCGGATTGTGTCCACCGGAATATGGAATGTGTCTTTTAGGGATTTGGGTAGGGATCGTCTGCTAGATTGTGTCCCTTTTAGTTTTTCAACTCGAATGTGATCGCCTGGATGTGTTAATTGGAGTGTGTCATGTCCTGTTGATTTATAATTTCAATTACGTGTATAGTTTTGGACACAGATGCAGCTGTTGAATAATTGTGTCTCAGACACAGCCGCAGCTACATTTTCTTACACCTGGCCTGGTTGTAACCTATTTGGTTGCTCATCCAAAGGTTGTTGGTTTGAATTCCGTTGGGGCAATGCTTTTTCATGGCAATCCCAGGCGCAAAGTACTGGACCAACCTGGGAACCGTCTTATTGTAGTCTAGTTGTCAAGTTGTAAGAATTTGTTTGTGTTCACTATTCAACGTAAAATGTAAAAGTTAATAAGTTAAAATTAAAGCTACTTTTGAACCAAATGGTACACCGTAGAATACTAACTCAAGTTGACTTTCCTATATGTGACAGTTTTAGCGCCAAGACGATGTAGAACGCTAGTGAACAATGTTCTTGGCTGAGCGCCACCCATCGAGCGCTGGGACTGTGGTACCATAATGTATAATCTGTTTCTCGCAAATAAAATGCATGCATGTTGGTTTCTATTAGAACAGACACCCGAAGGTGTATCGTGCACACTTCACAAAGCGCAATTATGCAGAGGTCAATAGATTTTATTTATGAATTATTGCGCATGCTCGCAAAATCATTAAACCTTGACATTATTTTGTGTACAGAAATGATTTTACTCTATACATTTTATGTTTTTTCATTTGTTTTTTGTTAATTTTTCCTCAAATAATGTATATTGTATTGAGAAATGGTTATCATTTATAAATCAGCAAATTTGTCTTAACAGGAATTCTGTCTCTAACTATACTCAGTTTAGCACATAAAACTATCACGCGAACAATCGCACATTTATCATGCCCGCTAGAGGGCACTGAATTTGGATATCCGGTATCCATGTTCCCACAATAAATACGTTACGTTATAAACAGCGCAATATAAAAACAACCCCGTGAAATGAAGGAGTGCAACTAAAGCAGAAATCGTAACTACCCGGTCATATCCGTCGGTGTTTGTAGATATGGGGATGTTCCGAGGCCGTGTTTACTTCGCCTTTCTCCGGGATCCTCCGTATGATTCGAGGATCGCTGATGGCATCAGAGGGTTGCGTGTTGTTGAAGTAAAAGACACTCAAGACATATGATAAACTGGAACTATGCATTGTTGTCGTAAATTGATACAAATATTCCACATAATGTACAGAAATAACCAATAATTAACGTTATCCATAAATTATTAAATCGTAATCATGGTCCTTCAAATGCTGAAATAGACTTCAATGCAGATGCAACATCCATTGACTTGGAGTTAAAGCTGCTTCTTTTGTTCAAAGTCTATAAACGCTTTCATTTACTTTAAATTTCATATGCCCCCCTTCATGGACCATGATCACAATTTAATGATGGCTGGATTACCGAAAGTTATTCTTGAGAACACGGGCCTGGTTTGTCAGTAGTGTACGTGTGCATAAGTCGATTTCTTTCTCTTTGTTACCAGCCACGGGCTCTCATCGAACAATGAGCAGTATTTCAATGAAGCTACACAGATCTTCAACACTGTATTCCACAAGTATTCCACGAAAGTTCCGCCCCGGAAGTCCTTTCCTGCACCCATACATCTGGATCTCAAAGTTAACCCCGTCCACGTGCACTCCGTGGACACCCAGACCAAGGTGATGACGTTGACATTCGATCTCCATGTGGTAAGTTGAACAATGTTCACATATCATCATCATCATCATCATCATCATCATCATCAATTAATTACAACATACAGAAGAGGATGTATGTTTATTTCAATGAAGTATCGTATTTTTATCACGGATAATAAGGGGGAGTTAATAAAAATCAGAAACATTGTCTACAATCAGTTCCAAAAGAAAGTGTGGATTTTTTAATTTAGAATATTTTGTGTGTATTTGTCATCGATCTAAACCAAAATCTCTCTAAAATACACACAAGATATAGTGTGCGAAAATATTTAAAATTAAAAGTGCACACTTAATTTAGAACTGTTTTTTTCTGATAAGGCCAAATTCAAAATTGTGTTAAATAATTTTGCTTCATGTTAAATTTATTAAACATTGCTTTTCCATTTAAGCAGAATTAATAGTTTAATTAAAGTCAAACAATAATTACAAATAAAATATTTTTTTTATTGTGAACTTAAGTTAAACTGATACTTTCATATTTTAGCCGAAACTCAAGGATGAATGTGGTTACTCAAATCAGTAAAAACTTAGAATTCTGAAAGTGAAAAGATTTAATATTTGTATTTAGCTGTCTTTTATGATTGATTATCTAAATAGTAAATGCTAGGATGGTCATATGTTAAACCAGTCAGTCATGTTCACATAAACAGGTGTTTTTTGAAAACACTTTTTTCGAAAAGTCTAGAAAAAAAACAACAACAACAAACAAACAAACATTATCACATGTATTTACACTACTCGTTTACTGACGAATTATACTATTTTCATAGAGATTCTAACAATTCCATATTTGGAACATTAGGAACAGTTAATCGAAAGCAACCGTCACAGCAATCATCTTTGATTCAAAGATAATTCGGAGCACTAACACAATGTTTTTTTTCTTCCAAGTTTCCTGTATACACACACACATTTTTACTGTCAGAAATATAGAAAGATCTACAAAGAATAATACTGTTGTGCTGCTTGTTTGTCAGCAACATTACATGAACACCTTGTTTGTATCTACATGGATATCCCCATTCATATCGCCTGAAGTTCCTTTTGTAAATACCATTGTTCTCAATCTTACGAGCCTTTACCTTTTCCTTATTTAAGTCCTGGCATGATTCCCGCATCACGTGGAATGCTTTCCGGGTGGGAGAGGTGCTCGTGCCATTGGAAGACGTATGGACTCCGGACTTGAGCATCGCCAATGCGTAAGATTCTTTGCTTTTATCTGATGTTATTTAGTTTAATTAGAAACTTCAAAATGCTGTCTGTCTGACGCGCAGTAATACCTTATAACAGGACCACCTCAGCACAATACTCATGACTCTGACTGTAGTCACATGACTGGTTGTATTATTGAGGTTTTATTGTACACTACTTTGAATCAAGTCGCTAAGGTCCGGTGAACGGGAAATGAATTCGGAAGTCGTGGGTTCGATCCCAGGCAACGTTAAAAAATGGTATTTCTCCCTCGCTTGGCGCTCAGTATATCAGGGTAATACCAGGACTGGTTGGCCCGGTGTCAGGATACTGTGACTGGGTGTGGTATAATGCCACATGTCTACGGCATGATACTGCAGTGTCTCAGCACTATATCTGTCTTAAGTAGACATCGTCTCCAAATGACTGACATACTGTCGGCGGGAAACTCAATCAATCAATCAATCAATCAATCAATCAATCAATCAATCAATCAATCAATCAATCAATCAATCAATCAATATAAAACACAAGGCGCTGGCAAATTGTTATTAACATGCACGTGCACCCATGAACATACCTGTAATTATAACGCTGCCAAAAAAATTATGTCAGTCGTCAAGATTTGAATCTTGTTTTCTTGATACAAAATCGGACTCCAACCCCATTTTCATGTCTGTGCTCAATTCCTATGTATTCCTTCTTAATCAACAACTCTGGACGCCTTGCTTTGTGTATTTAAAACCATGACTGTCTCATCTGCAAACATTTGAATCACCTGAACAAATTTTTCAAAAAAGTAGATGGAAAAAAATCATTGCTCATTTAAAATAAAATGCATTTGGCCTTTAAAAAAGAAATGGAATGTTACTTAATGGATCTTTTTAGTGTTAAGTGTGTACAGTTAATGAAGAAAAGGTTGCAATTGCTTTTCACAAATAGACATGTAAATGTTGTCCAATAATCTTGACCTTTTTAATCAGAAAGACTTTTTGTAAAGAGAAAGCATGTATAAGAGTAATAACTAAATAATAAATAGTAAAAACGTTTATCATGCAAAAAATATGAAATTATGGCTTTAAAAAATTAATTATAAGTATAAATAAATAAATGTAATTAAATAGGAAAAATAACAACACACGTTCTCGCTTTCCTAGCCAGAACGAATAGTTTTCTACACAATATTGGTTTTAACAACATTATTTTAAGCATGACCAGTTTAGATGTCTATGCTTTGAAAAGGAGACCAGTAAGAGATCAGGCCAGCACCAGTTAAGATGTTCCTTCTTTCTAGGCCAGCACCAGTTTAGATGTTCCTTCTTTCCTAGGCCAGCACCAGTTTAGATGTTCCTTCTTTCCTAGCGCCGAAGCAACCAGTTTAGATGTTCCTTCTTTCTAGCCAGCACCAGTTTAGATGTTCCTTCTTTTCTAGGCCAGCACCAGTTTAAGATGTTCCTTCTTTTCTAGGCCAGCACCAGTTAAGATGTTCCTTCTTTTCTAGGCCAGCACCAGTTTAAAGATGTTCCTTCCTGACATTAATTCCTTTTCTAGGCCAGCACCAGTTAAGATGTTCCTTCTTTTCTAGGCCAGCACCAGTTAAGATGTTCCTTCTTTTCTAGGCCAGCACCAGTTAAGATGTTCCTTCTTTTCTAGGCCAGCACCATTTTAAGATGTTCCTTTTTTCTAGGCCAGCACCAGTTTAGATGTTCCTTTTTTCTAGGCCAGCACCAGTTTAGATGTTCCTTCTTTTCTAGGCCAGCACCAGTTTAGATGTTCCTTCTTTTCTAGGCCAGCACCAGTTAAGATGTTCCTTCTTTTCTAGGCCAGCACCATTCCTTTTTAGGCCAGCACCATTAGATGTTCCTTCTTTTCTAGGCCAGCACCATTTAGATGTTCCTTTTTCTAGGCCAGCACCAGTTAAGATGTTCCTTCTTTTCTAGGCCAGCACCAATTAAAATGTTCCTTCTTTTCTAGGCCAGCACCAGTTAAGATGTTCCTTCTTTTCTAGGCCAGCACCAGTTTAGATGTTCCTTCTTTTCTAGGCCAGCACCAGTTAAGATGTTCCTTCTTTTCTAGGCCAGCACCAGTTTAGATGTTCCTTCTTTTCTAGGCCAGCACCAATTTAGATGTTCCTTCTTTTCTAGGCCAGCACC
>CM037787.1:30394716-30435314 GCA_021229015.1 Solen grandis | reverse complement strand
CTTAGAAAAATCTTGTTTACACACTAGAGGCCACAATTTTGATCCAATCTTCTTCAAACTTGGTCAGAATGTTTGTCTTGATGATATCTTGAACCCTTTTGAAAATGGGTCAGGTTGGATCCAAAAGTAGGTCAGTAGGTCAAACCTTAGAAAAATCTTGTTTACACACTAGAGGCTACAATTTTAATCCAATCTTCCTCAAACTTGGTCAGAATGTTTGTCTTGATGATATCTCAAACCAGTTCGAAAATGGGCCGGGCCGGACCAAAAGTAGGTCAATAGGTGAAATCTTAGAAAAATCTTGTTTACACACTAAAGGCCACAGTTTTGATGCAATCTTCCTCAAACTTGGTCAGATTGTTTGTCATGATGATATCTCGAACCAGTTTGAAAATGGGGGGGCGGACAAAAGTAGGTCATAGGTAAATCTTAGAAAAATCTTGTTTATACTCTGAGGGCAACATTTTTTATCCAATCATCCTCAAACTTTGGCAGAATGTTTGTCATGATGATATCTTTTGTGGATGGGGTCAGAAAATTCCTGAACATTGTTTCACCTCATCATCTTAATTCTAAAGCAATCTGTTTTGGACAGGCAATGAATGATACTTTTCTCAGGTGAGCGATCTAGGGCCATCTTGGCCCTCTTGTTTACGTTCATTATAGTCACAAAGATTGTAATTCTATTTTAAACTTTATATCTTTTAATATGTGTTTTGTTTACAAATTGTGTATGATGATTTATAATCCAATTTTTAAGTTGAACTCAACAATATTGAAAATAAAACAAAAATATACTGATGTTTAAGTATTTATTCCCTTAGGTCTTGTGTCCAAAGCTCTGCTGAACAAGGGAGGAAACCAACTGAAACAGGAGGCAGACAGTAAAAGTAAGTTATAATCATTTACATGTGTTATGAATCTTAACTTATCTATTCATATAGGAAAGGACTGTTCACAAGGTAATCTATTTATATAGAGAGGTACTGTTCATAAGGTAATCTATTTATATAGAAAGGTACTGTTCATAAGGTAATATATTCATATATGAAGGGACTGTTCACAAGGTAGGATTTAATTACATTTCAGTGTTGAATTACATAATTTGAACACCCTTATGACGAAGTGATATGGGTATTAAGGGTTGCAAATTTATGACATCCACACAATCACAATGCAGTCCACACATTTATGAATTTTATATCCACACAACATGTGGTCCACACAATTATGATGCAATCCACACAATTATGATGTCATCCACACCATTATGATGTCATCCACACAATCATGATGTGGTCCACACATTTATGATATCATCCACACCATTATGATGCAATCCAAAAAATTATGATGTCATCTACACAATTATCATGTCATCCACACAATCATGATGTCATCCAAAAAATTATGATGTCATCTACACAATTATGATGTCATCCACACAATTATGATGTCATCCACACCATTATGATGTCATCCACACAATTATACAATTATAATGCAATTCACACAGTATGATCAATCCACACATTTTTTTTGGCCCAAATTCAATTAGCAACATTGTAATTTAGGATACCATACCAAAGATTAACAAATATTGGAATCACCATGTCTGTATGTCTCTTATTTTATGTTTGCTCTATAATTTCATAATTACATGACCCTAGAAGCACATTCTTTGCACAAATGATTTTTAGCCTGACTATCCAAAGAATAGGATGAGCTATTGGAGTCACCCCGACGTCAGCGTCCGTGTCGGCCTCCCAAGAAATGTAAAGGTTTTGTTTAACATTGCCATTATCTCCACTATTTTCATGGATGGCCCCCAAACTTTACACATGTGTTTATCCTCATCAGACCAACCAGTAGAATCAGGAACAGTAACTCTTCAAATTCTTTTTGCATATTTATGGCCCTTTTTGGACTTAGCAAAAATGTTAAACTTTAGTTTAATATTGCTATTATCTACATTTCTTTCCATGGAAGTTCCTCATAATTCACACATATAATTGCATGCCTATGTTTTGGGGTCATGCTCTGTCCTGAATTTTAAAATAGTTATGCCCCTTTTTTTATTTAGAATCTCCGTTTAGGTTTTCACACCACCTCATTTTTTTCACTTAACTGTTTGAGATATTGCTCTTAAAATTTGAATACCTGTTTATGATCATCATCCCTACTTGTACATGGCAAAAGTACATACCTCTGTCTTGGATTTTTCCCCTTTTCCGACTTGATTAATCTTTTTCTAATAATTCACTTTTTCACTTAACTCTTTGAGATATTCTTTAAAACTTCGAGCACATTTTTATTGCTTTTGTGTATATTTTGATAATACAGAGATTCTCATTTTGACTTAAATTGCAATATTTTTTTTTTTTTTTTTTTGACAAGCATTCAAATAGTCGGGCATGCTGTCTTACGGACAGCTCTTGTTATGATCAGAGGTTTGGTAAAATGTCCTTGAAATCATTAGCTCATGGTCAACTTCATTTGTTGATTGCATCCTTAATTTCATAACCACTTGTCTATTGGTGATCATGCCTTATACTTAAGATGCTTATGACTAAATGATATGTCATGACTTTATAACAAAATACTTGCAGGTCATACTAAATTTTCAATCAAACTGTCTTTTAAGAGAAAGAAATGGCTATGAACAAACTCGCAGTGACAGCTGCCCCAGGCATGAAGTTTTCCAACATCATTCACATTGTCGCCCAGGATACAGATGGAGGCTGGAAAAAGCTGATTGATCAATGTCTGCAGAAGGCAGAACACATGAAACTTAAAAGTATTGCCTTTCCAGCTTTAGGGACAGGTAGGCATTTTTGGTTAGTTGGAAGAGATAACCATTCCAGCTGATGGTATTCTGTTACTTTAGGGATACATTTTCGAATTTCAGTCATATTTTTTGTAAGTTTGGTTCAACCAGTCTTGAAATGATTGAAAGGCTCAATTCTATGAGAGCATTTTACAGCAGCTTGTTCACAGATGATAGGTTGAAATAAAAAAAAGTTTTTTTCTACTCTCCCATGTTTATGTTGGTGAAGTCTTTGTTTCCTGTTTTTAGCTCACCTGAGCACAACGTGCTCAAGGTGAGCTTTTGTGATCACCCTTCATCCGTCGTCGTGTGCTTTAAACGACATCTCCTCTGAAACCGCTGGACAGAATTTAATGAAACTTGGCAGGAATGTTCCTTTGGTGAGGCTCTACAAAAGTTGCTAAAATAAACTTGATCCATGAAGAACTCTGGTTGCCATGGCTACAAAAAGAAAAATAATTTGAAAACTTTAAAAATCATCTCCTTCAAAACTACTGGCCAGATTTCAAAATAATTTGGTACAGATGTTCCTTGGGTCAACCTCTACCAAAGTTGCTAAAATTATTCCGATCCGTAAAAAAACATGGCCGCCAGGGGCGGGGCTTATTTGCCTTATATGTATATAGAGAAACCTTTAAACAACATCTCCTCTGAAACAGAATTTGATTAAACTTGGCAGTGATGATCCTTGGGTCAACCTCCACAAAAGTTGCTAAAATAAACTTGATCCATGTAGAACTCTGGTTGCCATGGCAACAAAAAGAAGAAAAAAAATGAAAACTTTAAAAATCATCTTCTTCAAAACTACTGGCCAGATTTTGAAATAAATTGGTACAGATGTTCCTTGGGTCAACCTCTACCAAAGTTGCTAAAATTATTCCGATCCGTAAAAAAACATGGCCGCCAGGGGCGGGGCTTATTTGCCTTATATGTATATAGGGAAAACTTTAAACAACACCTAGCTCTGAAACCACTGGACAGAATTTGATTAAACTTGGCAGGGATGATCCATGGGTCAACCTCCACAAAAGTTGCTAAAATAAACTTGATCCATGTAGAACTCTGGTTGCCATGGCAACAAAAAGAAAAAAAATATGAAAACTTTAAAAATCATCTTCTTCAAAACTACTGGCCAGATTTTAAAATAAATTGGTACAGATGTTCCTTTGGTCAACCTCTACCAAAGTTGCTAAAATTATTTCGATCTGTAAAAAAACATGGCCGCCAGGGGCGGGGCTTATTTGCCTTATATGTATATAGAGAAACCTTTAAACAACATCTCCTCTGAAACCACGGGACAGAATTTGATTAAACTTGGCAGGGATGATCCTTGGGTCAACCTTCACAAAAGTTGCTAAAATAAACTTGATCCATGTAGAACTCTGGTTGCCATGGCAACAAAAGGAAAAAAAATATGAAAACTTTAAAAATCATCTTCTTCAAAACTACTGGCCAGATTTTAAAATAAATTTATCTCAGGTGAGCGATTTAGGGCCATCATGGGCCTCTTGTTTTAAAGGTGGGGAAATTGTAGATGGTTATTGATAGAGTTAATACACACAGTAAGTTAAAATTTAAACTCTTAGTCAATGACCATCTAAACAAGCTGTTTTAAGATTGATCAGTATTCAGAGCCAGATCCAGGAGTTCAGGTTAGAGGGTTTGAGGGGGGGTGGGGGAGTGCTATATTAAAATAACTGTAGGCAGTGACAATGCAAGTGGTTTGCCACTTTGCCAGAACTGTGATAAGGGAGTAGTTCCATTTTGACTAGGGATCTGGGAGAATTCTCCTGTGAATTTTTTTTCAAACATTTATATATGGTGGGGGAATTTTAGAAGGGGGCACACACCGGGTGAGCCACACACACACACACACACCCACCCCTGAATCTGCCAGTGGTATTCATATTTTTTATAAACATGGTTTTGATAAAAAAAAAAGATCTTTTATTTGGTTTCCATGACCAACATGCTCATGGTGAGCTTTTGTGATCACCTTTTGTATGGCGCCCTTGTGTCCGACGTCTACAATTTTCTTTAAACAACATCTCCTAAAACATTTGTCTAAATTTGATGAAAATTGCCTGTGTTGTTCCTTGCATGAAGCTCTACCAAAGTTGTTCAAATGGTCCCGGTCTGTTGCATAAAAATAGATTTTTAAAGTGAAATCTTTAAAAATATTCTTCTCCAAAATTGCAAAGCCTAGAGCTTAGATATGTGGTGTGTGGCATTGTCTTATGAACATTTACCTTGGGGTAACTTGATTTTACATAGACTTATTTAGGAAAAACTATAAAAATCTTCTTGTGAGAAAACACAAGGCCTAGAGTATTAAACACAACACAGTGGGGGTGTATACTACTCCTAGAGTTAAGATATTTGGTGTGTAACATTGCCTAGTGAACCTCAACCAAGTTTGTTCAAATTATGGCCCTGGTGTCAAAATTGACCCCACCCCAGGGGTCACTTAATTTTATATAGACTTTAAAGAGCTATGACCTTCAAAATTTGGATGGCAGGTATAGTTTTGTGTGGAATTTAGATGGTCTTGCTGTACTTCTGCATGGATTATGTATACATAATGACTCATAATTTAATGATTGTCAATGAAGGCATTCAGGGCCATCTTGGCCCTCATGTTTTTAAGTTTTATCCTAATATTTTATGATGACCATGTTACTTTTCGTATCTTCATCTTAAAAATGAAAATGTATACCAACTACAATGTATATGTCAGGTTTGCAGACGAAAGCGTCAGCCATTGCAAAAGTAATGGTCAACTCACTGAAGGATTTCCAGAACACACAACCAAAGCATGTGAAGGAAGTCCGATTGGTCATATTTCAAAAAGATATGGTTCGGGAATTTGAAGACGTTATTGCAGGGAAGTCCCAAGGAATCATTGGACGGCTGAAGGACAGCATAAAAGGTGTGTTACACTTTATTTCAGAGTGATGACCTATATTTAATCTAAAAAAATATTTTAGAATTTATACAAAACTCTCCTGACTGTTTCTGATTTGGACAGGTTCATTGCTTTTGGGAAGTCTGTAAAACACCTTATAAAAGGTAAAGATTACTGACAAACACAACTTTGATTTCCATAAATGAATACGAATTGCTCCTTCTATGACAGAGTTACTGTCTGATGATCCATAAAACAAAGAATGAATTAAAAGGCCCCACTCATGAAATCCCTGTTTCTGAGTTTGTCTCCTGCACCAGTACAGTTTTAGGTACTGTAAAACTTGTGAACAAAGGCCACTCAAGAGAAAATGACCTGGATGTGGCAACTATTCAGATGTTAAATTAATTTATCTATAAATTCGGTGCTGGGAATGCATTCACTGGCCTTTTTTCCCTGGTTGGCTGTTAACTACATATATGTCTGGAAGATAATTTTCTTGTCTGTAGTACAAGAAAAAAGAAAGAAAAATTCACTTTAAAAATTCTGGGTGATTTTCTGGATATTTGAGATGCACACTGTTACTACAATCTGACATGTTTTTTTTTACATAGACCTGTTCAAGGGCTAATGGCAAAACTATTCTAAGTGTATGATAAGAACAGGAGGAGATGGACACGATTAGTTGTCAGCCCTCAAATTGTTGTTATTGTTAAATTAAATACATGTTACTTTTTTTTTATACAGGTGCGATTTCAGTATACGGGCCAAACACTGCTGGTGCTACTCCCAAAGCAAAGAAGAAAAAGCCAAAAAATAAGCTGATTAACCCGGATGAAGTGACACTTATTTTTTATGCAATGGAACACTCAACAATTGACGAAGCTTTAAGAAAGTTGAAACAAAGTATTGACCAAGAAATCCTGAGGAAAGAAATAAATGATCCTATTATACCAAGGCTGGATGCTAATCAGGTATGTTCATTGTATTTCTGTGTAATTTTTACTCAGGCTTCATTTTAAACACACACACACGCTCACATGCTATTAAGGCCAGCATGGTTTGTTAAGGTTAGAATTAGAGAAGTAGCATAGAAAACTCAAAAAATTTGGTTTAAGTTTTGTGTGCAACTTAATTTGGTTAAGGTAATAAGAATCAGAATAGCTGAGTCAGAGTGTGCTGTCTTATGGGCAGCTTGTTTTGTGTTTGTGTGTTTGTTTTGTTTTGGGGGGGTGGGGTGGGGTGGGATGTGTTGGGGGTGGGGGTTATACAGTGAATTGTATTGGTGAATGGGAAAGCAAATATATCAACATATTTTCTTTTTCTACAGGTCATAGAGATCAAGGCTATGTGCGACAGGTACCATGTCAAGGTTAATATCAAGAAGAATTCCATAGAACTGACTGGGCTCACACAGAATGTTTTCGATGCCACTGACAAAATACATGAGTAAATCTTTTTCCTTTTAAATCTATAAATCCTTCATAGCTAACCTGACCACCTGTGTTGAAGGTGAGCTTTTAGGATCGTTGGGTGTGCGTCATCCATGCATCTTCTGTCAGTCCATTCACAGTATTTGTTAACACTGTAGGATCTTCAATTCTTGAGCAGTCTTGATTAAAATTGAAGACAGTGTTTATGTCCATTATCTCTTGGTTAAGTTTAAATATGGCTGATATACTATTAGATCAGGAGTTATGACTCTTGACTTATCCTAAAATACCAATTGGACTTCTATTTACTCTCTTATCACCCTTATTTGTAAAGACATCTTTATCAGACTTGGAGACAGTGTACATAGCCATTATTTTCCATAAAAGTAAATAATAACCAATATTACACTCTTCTTTCTGGAGTTCTGCCCTTGATTTATGAATAGAAAGTAAATTTCACATTGTTTACACTCTTGCACCTGCATTTATTAAGCAATCTTAATCAAACACAGTTTATGGCCATAATATTTTGGCCAAGTCTGATATCTGACTGAATTACAAAAAGATTCCATACTGTAAAATATGTTGATGATAATTAACTGTAGATTCTTCCAAAGATAACAATAAAAATTATTTTGGCATATTTGCTGTAGTTTACCAAAATTTTGTTGAACAGCATTTTATTATATTGCATATGACATAAATCTAATTTGCATTCAAAACACCGTGAAAGGTCAAAATTGCACATTTGAAGTCATGAATATTTCAAATTGCAGACAGATGAGACATGCAGTGATTATGGAGTCCAACGCAGAGAAGGCCAGCTTGATTAAAAATCTGGTTCAGTGGTTTTTCATTGAAGTTACAGACACTGGGCAGACCCTTGAGAAATATGAAGCCAATGTGAACCATATGATAGAGACTGCTTTCAAGAAGCAAGAACCCAAGGTTTCATTCCAGTAAGTTGCAGAATTATGTCACACTGAACCCCTGAAAAAGGAACATATATTTATTATTTAAACATATTTGTTTATGTAATTTCAACTTGTTATTCTCCCTTTGGATGGAACCTTGTTTTGACCAGGTCATATTTGTAGGTCAGTTAGTTGCCTGGTCCATCTATAGACAAGATTTCTTGGCTACCTATGGTTGGATTTTGATTTAACATCACAGCATTAGTAAAGTATCAAGTCTAGTAACTGTTGTGCACAGGGTTGGCACGTCATGATCAGCTGGATTTTAAATAATTTATGACCCTTTGTTATATTTCTTATGAATATTTTGTCCACACTAATTATGTCACCCCCCATATTTATATGGGGGAGACATATTGTTTTTGTCGGGGATGTCTGTCTGTCTGTACTATGTCTGTCTGTCCGTTTGTCTGTCACACTTATTATCCAGAGCATAACTCAGAAAATATCAAAGCTATTAACTTTAGGTGGATAGATCTCATGTAGGAGAAGTGCAGTGCACAAGAACTGTAACTCTGCACATTATATTTTTGCAGTTATTGCTCTTTGTTATATTTCATACTTAATTTTTGTCCGGGGTATAACTCAAAAAGTATCATAGCTGTTAACTTGAAACTTCATAGGCGAATAGATCTCATTGAGGAGAAGTGTCATTATTCTAAAAGAAATGTAATGCCCCATCTTAACTTTTTTTTTAAATTGCAATTTAACTTAGATTTTTTTTTGATTGTTTTTATTCAAAGCAATATCATTTCTTCTACACCATGTAAGATTTTTTTTATTTTTGATACAGTTACTCTTTATACCTTACAGTGTTCAAATTTTAAATCTCAAATATTGCAATCATTAATGTCATGTAAAACAGACAAGCATGGCACCGCTCTGCGGCGCCCTAGTTTGTCTTGAACGTAACTCAAAAAGTATCTCTAGTTTGTCTTGCACATAACTCGAAAAGTATAAAAGCTATTAACTGGAAACTTAAGAGGTGGATAAATCTCATGATGGAAAAGTGTCATGCACAAGTACCATAACTCTATAATGATGTTTTTGGAGTTATTGCCTTTTTAGCTCACCTGAGCACTTGTGCTTGGGTGAGCTTTTGTGATCGCCTTTTGTCCGTCGTGCGTCGTCAGTCGTCCATCGTCAACAATTGCTTGTGAACACTCTAGAGGCCACAGTTTTGGCCCAAAAAGGATGTTTGTCTACATTATATCTCAGATGAGTTCGAAATTGGGTCATGTGGGGTCAAAAACTAGGTCACTAGGTCAAATCTTAGAAAAACCTTGTGAACACTCTAGAGGCCACAAATTTGGCCCAATCTTCATGAAACTTGGTCAGGATGTTTGTCTACATGATATCTCAGATGAGTTCCAAATTTAGTCATGTGGGGTCAAAAACTAGGTCACCAGGTCAAATCTTAGAAAAACCTTGTGAACACTCTAGAGGCCACAGTTTTGGCCCAATCTTCATGAAACTTGGTCAGGATGTTTGTCTACATTATATCTCAGATGAGTTCGAAATTGGGTCATGTGGGGTCAAAAACTAGGTCACCAGGTCAAATCTTAGAAAAACTTTGTGAACACTCTACAGGCCACAGTAATGACCCCATCTTCATGAAACTTGGTCAGGATGTTTGTCTACATGATATCTCGGATGAGTTCGAAAATGGGTAATGTGGGGTCAAAAACTAGGTCACCAGGAAAAATCTTAGAAAAACCTTGTGAACACTCTAGAGGCCACAGTTTTAGCCCAATCTTCATGAAAAATGGTCAGGGTGTTTGTCTACATGATATCTTCATGAGTTTGAAATTGGGTATGTGGGTCAAAAACTAGGTCACCAGGAAATCTAGAAAAACCTTGTGAACCTCTAGAGGCCACAGTTTAGCCCAATCTTCAATAGATTTGGTCAGGATGTTTGTCTAATTGATATATTGGATGAGTTTGAAAATGAATCACATGAGGTTAAAAACTAGGTCACCAGGTCAAATCTTAGAAAAACCTTGTGAACACTCTAGAGGCCTACATTTTTGTCCCAGTCTTCATTAAACTTAATATGAATGATGACTGCATGAATTCCCAGTTGAGTGCAAATTCAGGTAGGATCAATATGTAGGTCACTTAGTCAAATGTTAGAAAAACACTTTTAGATGCCAGATTTTTTGTCATTATGCCTAACACAGCCATCTTACTCAGGTGAGCAACACAGGGCCATCTTGGCCCTCTTGTTTTTAATTTCATACTTAAATTTTGTCAAAAGCATTTCTCGCGCACGAAAAGACATATAACCTTGAAACTTCATAGATGGATAGATTACATGGAGGAGAAGTGCAGTGCACAAGAACTGTAACTTTGCACATAATGTTTTTGGAGTTACTGCCCTTTGTTCAATTTCACACTTGTTTTCTTTTTGGAAGCATTACTCATGCACTATGAGACATATAATCTTGAAACTTCATAGGTGAATAAGCCTCACAAAGGAAAATTGTTCCTAATAATCAACTTGCTAAACTTTTTTCCATCAGTATATATTCGGACTTCATCGTTATGAGGTAAACAGCTTGGTTTTAATACACTGCATGGTGTTTGTATATTTCTTGAACTTTATTCATATTTATGAAACAAAACATGCCAAAGTACTAGAATATTAAACAAAGATATTATTTTAATCTATGCATACATACATAATAGAAAAAACATAAGCAGGTATTTATGATTGATCATAGCTTAATACGTAGATCATATATGGCTAAATTGTGGACTCTTTAGAATACCGGTCATCAGAGAAAACTTCACAAAAGCCACAGTCCGACTGCCGTCAGGTTTTTGTTTCAAGCGACATATATAGGGGTTACTTTTATTGATGGCGGCGTCCCCATCAGGGCTTAAATTTTTAATTTTTTTCCCACTCGCAAAAAAATGCAAGTGCCCTTAATTTTAACTAGCAAATTCCCAGACTTACTTGCAAATTAATTCACTTTCATAAAATTCCGATGGGCTTGTATATCATCAGGATCACTGTTTCATTAATTAATGGAGTTTTTAATGAAAACAAAATAGATATCTTTCATATCGACATTATGCAATTGATGATCAAAATCAACATCACTAGACACGTCTCCATTGGAAACCGGGACTAGTGTAAAATCTGGCTTCCAAGGTCGATACGATAAATTTCACTCGCAAAAAAATGCTAGTGGTTTAAAATGTAGCTTGCAAACTTCATTTTCTCCTAGCATTTTGCCGAAATGCAAGTGTTAATTTTGAGCCCTGCCCATCTGCTTGTCTGGAGGATAACTTTGTCAACATAACTTGGAATGACTTGAGACTTGATATGTATGTTTCTTGCAATAACCTGAAGTGCAGTGTGCAAGAACCATATCTCCATCTTGTGCATTTTTGGAGTTATTCCCCTTTGATTGATTTTATTAGTGTATTTCAAGTTAGAATGAGATGCATAGTTGAGGGAATGAGAAGCTTACAAACTCGTAAGCATGTTTGCATAGGTCATTTTGATTGGTGTTCATATTAGGAAAAGGGTTAAACAACAAAGAAGTAATTATATTTCATTATACTTGTTAATATGTTTAAGTTATAATAGTCCTTACTTTTTTTATTTGATCTTTTTAGCCTTTCTCTGTTTAATGGCAACATCATTAGGCATTAATACCCCATCCTTATAAGAAAGTGACAAACTGGCATCTTTACTGTCAAGTGCTAATTTGCTGTATATGTATATAGTGAAGTCTTTTAACAACATCTCTGAAACTTCTGGACAGAATTTGATTAACTTTGGCAGGGATAATCATTAAGAAAAGCTTCACAAAAGATGCTAGAATTATTCTGATCCGTAAAAAAACATGGCTGCCATGTGCAGGGCTAATTTGCCTTATATGTGTATAGTGAAATCTCTAAATGACATCTCCTCTTAAACTGCAGGACAGAATTTGATTTAAGTTGGCAGGGATGATCATTTGGTGAAGCTTCACAAAAATTGCTAATATGATTTCTATCTGTAGAAAATCATGATCACCAAGGGCGGGGCTAATTTGCTTCATATGTATATAGTGAAATCTTTTAACGATATCTTCTCTGAAATTACTGGACAGAATTTGATTATATTTGGCAGGGATGATCCTTGGGTGAAGCTTCACAAAAGTTGCTGAAATTATTCCGATCCATAAAAAAAAAAACATGGCCACCATGGGCACGGCTAATTTGCCTTATATGTATATAGTGAAATCTTTAAACAACATCTCCTCTGAAACCACTGGACAAAATTTTATTAACTTTGGCTGGGATGATCATATGGTGAGGCTTCACAAAAGATGCTAAAAAATTATTTTGATCCGTAAAAAGATATGCTTGCCATGGATGGGGCTAATTTGCCTTATAGGTGTATAGTGAAATCTCTAAATGACATCTCCTCTGGAACTGCCTGACAGATTTTGATTTAATTTGGCAGGGATGATCCTTGGGTGAAGCTTCACAAAAGTTGCTAAAATTATTCTGATCCAAAAAAAAAATATGTCTGCAAGGGGCAGGAATAATTTACCTTATATGTCTATATTGAAAACATAAAATGACCTCTCCTCTGAAACTTCTGGACAGAATTTGATAAAACTTTGCAGGGATCATCTCCTTCAAAGGTACTGGCCAGATTTCAAAATGTCTTAATACAGCCTGATGTTCCTTGGGTAACCCTATACTCAGGTGAGCGATCCAGGGCCACCATTGCCCTCTTGTCTCAGAGTGCACTGTATAACTCTGGTTGCCATGGCAATGGAAAGAAAAAAATATGAAAATTTAAATAATCATCTCCTTTAAAACTACTGGCCAGAATTCAAAATATTTCAGTACAGATGTTCCTTTGGTAACCCTCTACCAAGATTAATAAATTATGTAAAAATGGCCATCAGGGGCGGGGCTTATTAGCCTTATATGTTTATAGTGAAAACTTAAAATGACATCTCCTTTAAAACTGCTGATCAGAATTTGATTAAACTTGGCAGGGATGACCCTTTGGTGAACCTTCACAAAAGTTGCTAAAACAAATTTCATACTTTTATAACCTCTGGTTGCCATGGCAATGAAAAGAAAAAAAAATGAAAATCTTAAAGATCATCTCCTTCAAAACTACTGGCCAGATTTCAAAATGTTTTAGTACAGATGTTCCTTGGGTAACCCTGTACTCATGTGAGCGACTCAGGGCGTCTATGGCCCTCTTGTTACAATTTCTTGACTGCAAGATAAATCTTATTATACTTATGCTACTGAAACAAAATTTCAGATATGGAAAGAAATTGATGAGTGGAAGTCTCACACACAAGGTCCATAACTCTGTGTGGAGCTTTATCAATATAGTCAGCCCATTAACTTTAACTATTTGCATTAATAATGTCACTGTGTGCCTTAGTGTATATATGTGTGTGAGGGGAAGGGGGTGGGGGGGGGGGAGACATCAGTTTTCTATGAAAACAAATCTCTAGTTCTCAGCTACCATTGGTCAGCATTAATATTTACAAAACCTAGTTGTGAATATTGCTAGCATTTCATGACTGGCTTGATTTTAGATGAGTTAAGGCCCTTTGTTATATTTATTGTCTTCACTATTTCTCGACTACCATTGGTCTGATTTTGAATTAACATAACGCTATTAATAAGTATCAAGTTTAGTTGCACATATCATAAGCACGTCACGACTGGCTGCATTTTGTATGAGTAACAGCCACATTTGAGCTTTTAGGATCAATGGCTGTCTGTCGGACGTCATCCGTCGGCATCCAGCGTTCAAAATTGTTCAAATGACATCTGCTTTGAAACTACTGGGCCAAATTTAATGAAACTTGCTTGTGATGTTCCTTGCATGAAGCTCTACCAAAGTGGATCAAATTGTCAAGGTCAGTTGCATATCTGGGTCACAGGAGCTAAAAAATAGATCTTTAAAAATCTTCCTTCTCTGAAACCACAATGACCAGAGCTTAGATATTTAGTGTGTGGCATTGTCTAGTGGACCTCTACCAAGTTTGTTCAAATCATGACCCTGGGGTCAAAATTGGCCCTGTCCCAGAGGTCACTTGATTATATATAGACTGATATAGGAACTAGATGCCCAAGGGCAACATGTCGAGCCCGTGGCCTATGGTGCTCCTTTCACCTCTAATGTGACCCTGACCATGGAGCTAGAGACCCAACTCTTTCGTGTGATACATCATCTCATTGAGGCAAAACTTACATTTGAGAATCCTCTGATCCAGAGAAAAAGAACAGCCCAAAAATGCAAATCCAGTGTGATGACCTTCACTTCTAAGTATGACCTTGACCTTGAAACTATGGACCCCTCTTGTGCTTAACACTTGTGATCATTTAGGCAAACATTACTGCCAACTTATTTGAAAATCCTTCTATCCATGTCTAGGTTACAGACAAGCAAATGACCTTTGACCTCTAAGTATGACCTTGACCTTTTAGCTAGGGTCACAACTCTTGTACATGACAATCTGTCCAATTGAGGTAAACATAACGGTAAGTTTATTTGGAAATCCTGCCATCAACGTCTAAGTTACAGCCCAGACAAGCAAATGTCCTTTAATCTCTACATGCAACCTTGACCTTGGAACTGGGGACCTAACTCTTGCACCTGACACGCCATCTCATTGAGGTTAACATTAGTGCCAAGTTACAGACCAGACGAGCAAATCCAACTCCATGACATCTTACTTCTAGGTGTGACCTTGACATTTGAGGTAGGGGCAAAACTCTTTTGCCTAATTCTAGGTCTAATTTAGGTTAAAATAACTACAAAGTTATTTGAAAACCCTGTGATCCATGTCTAATGTACAGCCCAGAAAAGCAAATCCAACTCCACAACCTTTGACCTCATAGTGTGACCTAGACCTTTGAGCTAGGGTCCAAACTCTTCTGCATGACACTATGCTTCATTGAGGTTACCATAACTGCCAAGCTGTTTGAAGATGCTGCAATCTGCAGTTACAACATGGACAAGCAAATCCAACTCCATGACCTTTGACCTCTATGTATAACTTGAACATTGTGCACAACACACTGTCTCACTTAGTTTGACATTTGTGTCAAATTATTTGAAAATCCTTCCATCTATGATGAAGTTAAAACCAGGACAAGCAAAAAAGTACATGTTTTTGACCTTTTACCTCCATCTGTGACCTTGACCTTTGAGATACGAAGCTGGTTCTTGTGCATGACACTCCGTCTCAATGAGCTTGACATTTGTTCCAAATTATTTAAGAATCCATCCATCCATGATGAAGTTATAGCCCGGACAAATCTGCACTAACGAACACACGCACGCACATACATACACCATCCGCCATTGTGACATTTAAGTCGAGCTCACTGCAAACGGGCTTGACAAAAACTTGAAAAATCTTCTTGTCAGAACCTAGAAAATCATGGCCCTTGGGTCAGAATTGGCCCTGCCCTAGGGGTCACTTGATTTTACATAGTAAAAACTATGTTTCTTGTCAGAAACCACATTAAGGCCTTGAGTTTAGATATTTTGTGTGTAACATGGCCTTAAAAAATCTACCAAGTTTAAATCATGGTCCCGCCTCAGGGGACACTTGATTTTATATAGACTTAAATAAGCAAAAAAAAAAGAAAGAAAAATCTTCTTGTCAGAAACTAAAAGGCCTGGAGTTAAGATATTTGCAGTTTGTAATATGGCAGCCTAGTGGACATTTACCACCTTTATTTGCATCATTGACCTTGAGTCAAAATTGGCCACTCCCCATGGGTCACTTGATTTTACATAAGCTTATATAGGAAAAGTGAGAAAAATCTTCTTGTCAAAAACCACTATGCCTGGAGTTAAGATATTTTGTGTTTAACATGGCCAAATGGACATCTTCCAACTTGGGTCAAAATTGGCCTCACCCCAGGGATCTCTTGATTTTTAAATGGGAAAAAAACTAGAAAAATCTTCTTTTCAAAATCTAAAAGGCTGGGTGTTTAGATATTTAGTATTTGTAATGTAATATGGCCCAGTGGACATCTAACAAGTTTGTTTACATCATGGCCCTGGGGTAAAAATTGGCCCAGCCCCAGGGGTCACTTGATTTTTACATAGACTTCATACAGGAGAGTCATTAAAAGATCATGGGTTTAGTTATTTGGTATGTAACATGGCCTTGTGGACCTGAACCAGGGTTTCAAATTATGGCTCTAGGGTCAACATTTGTCCCATGGACCCTAGGGGTCACTAGATTTTATAGCTATGACCATCAAAATTTGGACCACATGCAGGTACAGTTTTTGTGTGGAATTACAATTATTTTGCTGTTCTTCTGCCTGGATTTTGTATTCAGTATGACTATGTTATAGAAGGCAATGAAGGCAATATTTGTCAGGTGAGCAATTCAAGGCCTTCTTGACCTTGTTTTATATTTATTTGAATTTTCATCTTTTTATATTTTTTCTATCCTTTTTTTGTGCCACTCTGATTATACTAAGAAAGAAAAAAAGTGTTTATTTAATTTAAATTTTGGGACTTCTGCCTGATTTTAATTGTCTGATTTTAGGTTTTTGCTTCACTTACTGATTATGGAATTGTATATGCCATGGTAAATGTACATAATTTATACATATTTTAGTTCAGCAATAAAAATGCCACAATTTTGATGTGAGTCCCATAATGGAACTTACAATATGTTACACACAACATGCCTTTAAAGTTGTAGGTTTTTAGCTCACCTGAGCACAACATGCTCATGGTGAGCTATTGTGATCGCCTTTTGTCGGGTGTCCGTCGTCCGTTCAGCGTCAACAATTTTCTTTAAATGACATCTCCTCTGAAGCCACTGGGCCAAATTTAATAAAATTTGCCTGTGATGTTCCTTGCATAAAGCTCTACCAAAGTTGTTCAAATGGTTTCAGTCCATTGCATATCTGGTTCACAGGTGCTAAAAATTAGATATTTAAAATGCAATCTTCCAAAATCTTCTCCTCCAAAATTGCAAGGCCTAGAGCTTAGATATTTGGTGTGTGGCATTGTCTTATGAACCACTACCAAAGTTGTTTAAACCATGACCCAAGGGACAAAATGGCCCCGTCCCAGGGGTCACTTGATTTAACATAGACTTCCGTTATAAAGGAAAATCTAGAAAAAATTTCTTGTCAGAAAGCACAAGGCCTGGAGTTTTTGGTATGTAGCATCGTCTAATATTGGCCCCGCCCCAGAGGTCACTTTATTTGTACATAGACATATAAGGTGTCAGAAACCACATGGCCGGAGTGTAGATATTTGGTGTGTAACATGACCTTATAGACATGTATCAAGTTCAAAACATGGCCCTGAGGTCAAAATTGTTTCCACCCCAGGGGTCACTTTATTTTAAATAGGTGTATAAATAAAAATTTAGAAAAATATTCTTGTTAAAAACCACAAGGCCTTGAGTTTAGATATTTGGTGTGCAATCTCAATGAAATCAGATTCAGTATGCTAACTGGATCTGACCTCATCGTATAGAGGGTGGTACCAGATTGATCTTGTCAGAAATCACAAGGCCTGGAGTTTAGATATTTGGTGTGTTAACAAAGTCTTATAGACCTGTACCAATTTTGTTCAAATTATGGCCCTGGGGTCAAAATTGGCCCCTCCCCAGGGGTCACTTGATTTTACATAGACTTATATGGGATAGTCTATAAAAGATCTTGAAAGAAACCCCAAGATCATTGGCCTTGTGGATCTGAACCAAGTTTTCAAATATATGGGTATAAATTAGTCCTTCTAAAGGGGTCACCTGATTTTATAGCTATGACCATCAAAATTTGGACCACAGGTACAGTTTTTGTGTGCAGTTTTGATTATTTTGCTGTACTTCATGGATTTTGTGTTCAATATGATTGTTTTACAAAAGGCAATGAAGGCAATATTAATCAGGTGAGCTTTTCAGGGCCATCATGGCCCTCTTGTTAAAAATTGTCAAAAAAATCAACATATTAAGTTATGAATATGTAAAAAAAAAAAATGAAAGATGTAACCAGTGTGTCTTCTCAGTTCTGTTTCTGTATAATTTATAGAATTGTTTATCTAAGTTTTTGTTTTAAAATAGTTTATACATTTCATGATGAAAAAACATATTTTTTTACTTTTAGTCCTTTTTACAGCACTGAGCAGGACATAGCGATTAAAAAAACCCCCAAAAAACTGTAACTTTTATTACAGATGGTAAAAAACATTAAAACTTTACCATTGTTTGTGTACCAGTAATATACTTCTGGTATATAGTACTGATATTGTGTCTCTTAACATCAGAACCACAAGCCAACTATGAGATATATTTTTATCATTATTTGAGGAGTGGTTATTATCATAATATTAACAGTAATTGAATGTTGATTCTTCAGTTACTAATATCATTAAACTATTTCAGGGATGCAGAGAAAAACGTGTATGAGATAGACTTCAGTAAGATGGAGGAGTATCCTGTTGATTCACCCGACGATGTGGTCAGCGTCATCCGAAGAGATCTTGTCAAAGGTTGGACATTATCAAGTATCTTAGCTTAGAAAGTTTATAGGGACTGTGATGTCATTATACAAGTTTCCTTAGAAGTCCAGATCGTTGTTGTTAAATTAAGAGTTTATAAAATGTGTGCATGCTCTTCATATCTCCAATGCAATATAATATTTTCATGCTATCTATGTATATGTTCTCTCAAACAATTTATAATAGAAAACACACTTCCTGTTAAAAAAATCAGTTTAGACCATGGTCATTATTGTGTTTGAAATGTTATTATCATGCATTTCACTTGGTATGACTTGTAAGACAAAGATAAATAATATTTAGATACATGTATGACTGTTTTGATGAACTGATGATTTAATTCAGGTTTTCATTAGGTATACATGTACTTAGTATTCCTCAAAATAAAATGCAGAGTAGATATTTACAATAAATAGAAATGGCATACCAATCATGTGTGGAACTGTGAAACTTATTTATCAAAACCAGGAAATGTAATACAGTAGAACTTCGATAAGTCAAAGTTGAAGGGACTTACCTAAAAAGATTGAGACATTGGGCTTTAAACTTATGTATGGGCTATATCAACGGTCAAACTGTCAAGTCTTTGAATGCTTCATAAGGCTTCATTGCATCAACTTTCTGTTGTAAACGTGATTTTATACAAGTATACATACATTTATTACTGGATATGAAGCGGATATCCCATTGTTTTTAGGTGTGTTTGAAACAATTCAAACAATTCATAAAGATATTTTTCTAGTAAATAAATTTATATATAAGCAAGATATGCAAACAAAACAAAACATTGCTGACGTAATTTAAATATAAATTGGGTAACAAATACAGAGTTGATAATTAATGTGAAATCCAGATGCCTGGGTTGGGTACCTGGTCTGTACAATCCAAAACAGTAATTAATGATTTAAGCATCAAATACTTGGTGGCATATATATATTGGTCCACTAGACCAAATACTTCTTTTTAAGATATAATTGGCGCAACTTTAAAATTTATATTGGATATGAAAAATCTTCACTTTTTGAAACATTATAAAGCTATAGAACAATATCTGTGTAAATGTACTGGTAAAAGACAATAATTGACACCAGAATATTCAAGAAACAAAACCTTGTCACATGCAGGAGTTTATGGAATGTGTCAGCCATTATTGGAAAGGCTTGCTAGTAATAAATTATGCATACAGTACTGTGAGTTCATGGGGCAAAAGGTCACTGATACAAAATGACTGAACAACATTCTTACAGCGGTGAAAATGAAAGTTCTATGTAAGGGAAAGAGGCTGAAACAAAAAAAATCTTTGTTATAATATTTAAATTCACAAAATAACTATGAGGAATTGGAGGCATTCATGTTTTCCTTTGTTGAAGTTATAGACAATACCCAAGGAACAGAAGTAACTGGAACACTGCATGGTTGTCACAGTCACAGTCCTCTACAGCCAAATGTTATTGGGCAAGAAAAACTTGCAGCCTGTTAGTTGCCACATTGGTATTCATGAAGTTCTGAGCATTTCCAAATGTCTGAGCATTTCCAAATGTGATTGGATTATTTCCAACTTTGTTGGGTAATCTGCATGAGTACTCATCAGTTAAAAAGTTGGCATTTTTGTTTGTTTGTTTCATTAATATAATTATGTTTGTTTCAATCTTGTGACTTTCTGGTAATATAAATGTTGCACACTATATTTTCATAAAGTGTTTCACATACAACTTTCTGTCCAGAATTGGTAGGTATATATGATAGACCGAAAACCTCTTTAAAACATAATAACTGTTTAATTTTATTATATGTATGGATTGTATCTACTTTTACAGAGGGATCATTTGAGAGCCCTGCTAACTGGACAGAGATGAAGGGAAATCTGGTAGTTGTACAGCTGAGCCTGACAGACAAAGAATATTTAGACATTAAACAGACTTTCCTGAAATCAGCAGGAGCAAATTATACTATCGTTAGGGTTTGTATTCTGTATTATCATCAGAAAGAGATATTTGTATTTACACATGCATAGTAACTGTATTTCCCCCTTCAACCATTTCTTCACAGAAGAGGGTGCTATAAAGGAATAATCTGTTCCTCATTGCATAAATTGTTCTTAACTCAATGTGATGTCATCCA
The DNA here is from genome assembly GCA_021229015.1 of Solen grandis. Classification (NCBI taxonomy): domain Eukaryota; kingdom Metazoa; phylum Mollusca; class Bivalvia; order Adapedonta; family Solenidae; genus Solen; species Solen grandis. The sequence continues at coordinate 30,414,529 of CM037787.1, read as the reverse complement.
GTCAATATATATAGGATCTCACATGAGTTGCCATATAATATAAAATTTTATTAAACAAGTTCAAGAAACGGTAAAAAAGCAAGCCTCTGGCGAGCTTTTTACTACTAAGGTGGAATCATAGCTTTGAAATGATGTCGTTTTCGATGTCAAAACTGACTTTTTGAGATTTAGGGTGTGCTCAAACAAACCGTTGTTCTTTTCTTGTTTCGATTTATGTAGAAATAAATTTCTTGTTACTTTATAGAGGATGGATTTGCCTTTCTAAGGATGTATATTTCATATGTTAATGTTTACTGAATTTCCCGTAATTTAGATTTAATCTAGAAAATTAGGAAAAATATACTCTTAATTTATTTTTTTTTAAGATAAATTACTGGATAGATTTTTAATAAAATTTGATTTTGAATAGCATAACCCTTTCATAAAAGAATTATGAAATTTAAAGAAAATCCATCAGGCCGTTTTTTCATAAATTACAAATGATTTTCTAAGGTTGCGCCTAAGCCTTAGGGCGCTAAATGACAATGTCAAAACGGACGTTTTGCGACTCAAAATTTTTTTTATTTTGTTTCAAAGTTGATATAATAATAAGAAAAATACCTTAATATATTTCAAATATAAGTAATATTAAGAAATTGAAAGATTTTCGATAGAATGTTAACAAACAAATAATCATCAATATTGTTATAAATATACTCAGCAAAACTAGAAACATCTCTCCATATTTTAGGAAAGATTTATCGAAAACCAAAAGGGTTACTTTTATGAATCAAAACAGAAAAACAATTTAATTCATTTCTGTATCAAAACCAATTAATTGCATCTGGCTATCATAACTTTTCGAGAGATAACCGGTCAAGAGAGGTAGGGGTCAAAATCAAAAATCACAAAAACTCAGAAAGGTGTTACTGAATGTTTAGAGATGGAATTTCAATAAGAGATGTGGCACATCCAGTAAATCTCGTTAGTACCGAGTGTGGCCACTGTTTGCATGAATGCATGCAATGATCATACGCCGCATTGACATAATGTAACGCAATACCAGTGCGTTGGGCAAATTCCTCCATTCCTGTTGTAATGCCCATAAGATTGTGAACATTGTCAATCTGACGGTTAGCTTGTGGTTTGCGGCCCAGCTGATCCCATATGTGCTCAATGGGGTTGAGATCCGGGGAAACCGCGGGCCATGGCATGATGTTGACATTGTTTTGCTGCAAGAATTGAGTAGTGACCCTGGCTACATGAGGACGGGCATTGTCCTACATCAATGTTACACCAGGACCATGCTGACGAATGAATGGTAAGGCATATGCCCTGTACAACTACCAAATCTGTCTTCCGGTTTCCCATGATCCCACCCCAGACCATTATGCTCCCTCCCCCAAACCTGTTCTTCTCAACAATGCAACAATCGGCAAGTCTTTCATTTTTATGCCTGTAAACCCATAATCTACCGCCAGCATGACTAACTGTGAACCGAGATTCATCGATGAACAAAACTCGGTTCCGGTCAGCCTTTCTCCAGTTCAGATGAACTCCAGTGTTCAGCCCATAACAGTCTGGCAGCATGGTGACGTTGACGGCGTGCCCTGATTGGTTGGGCGTTACAACGCAACCAGTTGCGAATGGTCTGCCCTGAGACACCGTATTGCCTAGCAGTGACTGTGGCTGCCAATTGACGTTGATGTAAGTGTGTCAACGTAATGAAACTATCAGCTCTAGCCATCGTTACATGAGGCCTACCAGGTTGCTGCCAGTCGTGAACAGCCCCAGTCTGCTAATACCAGGCTGCAAGAGGATCAATCGTCTTCCGACAGCACCCGAACCAACTCGCGACTACCATGGCAGACATCCCACCTGCAAGCATCCCAATTGCCCGATTTTGCTCATTTTTGGAAAGCTGTGGCATATTGAAAACAGTGAAAAATTAAAGAAAAAATTTAATTTTCAGAATAGCCCCTATCGCATGAATGGTACGACATGAACTGAATCAACATATGGATGACATGTATAGCGTGCACTTGCAAAACGTGCAAATGACCGTTCCGGTTACTGGCTGATATGTAAACCATGTGTACTGGGTAAACTGTACACAATCGTATTCTGAACATTGCCAGGGTTTAAAATACATGTACATTGAACATGTAGCAACTAAACAGACAAAGCTTCATCGGCTATAAAACAGGGACGTTTCTAGTTTTGCTGAGTATAGTTCAAGCATACTAGTATATTTGAAATGTTTTAAGGCATGCTATTTCTATGAGACATGTAGCAAAGATATGCATCACAAGACATGGCTCATTTGTTCAATATAACTTCCAAGTATTATAACTTCTATTTTATAATCATTTTTGATATCAAGGAAAACAATAAAATTGATGGACATAAGTTAACAGCTATGTTTCATCATTGATAATTGACAATATCACAATATGTAAAATTTAAAAAGAAATGAAATTAAAAGTTATTTACTCATTGTCTAAAAAATGTTATTAAAGGGAAAATATAACATAGTTGAACATTGATATAAATCACCAAACTCTGTTTCACAAAGCCAACAACATCTGTACAACTATGGATATGATCAATGTGCGCAACGAAACAACCATGGTCATTATTAAAATTTCTAGCTGTTATTTGATGAGAAAGACCATCAGACATGCAAATATTGTAATATTCGTAGAGCCACTGATGCACCGCAGATCCCTTCATATATATATGTGTCTCAAACTTAAGTGGTGTTTAGAGAGGATGTGTTTCTTGCTTTATTTTCAGCCTAATGCCGCATAAATCATGATTCATGTTGGTCGGTCAGATGGTCGGTTGATCCGTCGGTAGACCACTTCATTTCCCGATCAATAACTGGAGAAGGCTTGGGCCCACATTCCTCACACTTCATAGGGTGTTTGGTCATGACCATTAGATTATCCCTATTGATTTTGGGGTCACTTGGTCAGAGGTCAAGGTCACAGTGACCTCAAATATGAAAATAGTTTCCAATCAATAACTGGAGAATATTTGGGCCCACATTCCTCAAACTTCATAGGGTGATTGGTCTTGACTAGTAGTTGACCCCTATTGATTTTGGGGTCACTTGGTCAAAGGTCAAGGACAAAGTGACGTAGAATGTGCAAATCGTTTCCCGATCAATAACTGGAGAACCCTTGGGCCCACATTCCTCAAACTTCATAGGGTGATTCACGGTGCATAACCATATCGGCAGGCTGCCATAAACACTAGCAAATGCAGGACGGAAGGGAAAGAAACAGACCAATGGTCACTTTTCAAAGTTAAGTTGCTCAATATTAAGTACTGCACGGATTATTAGAGTATCTTAGCTATGTATATGCGTGTACACTTTTCAATTATCAGCGACTGCGACCTGAAACTTGGCCGAACAGTTTAGTGATGTACCAACATAGAACACAACCTTGGCACTTTCTGCAGGCTTCAGCAGGTTATGACTCGACTTGACTATTTGAGTTTACCGTCGCTTCGACAGTATTTCAGTCATATAGCGACGTCCAGCTAATTACAGGTGGAGGAAGACCTCGAATGCACGGAGGCATCCGGGTAGAACCACCAACCTACCGCAAGCCAGCTGGAAGGCTTCCTCACATGAAAATCCAAATGACCCTGCCGGGTTTCGAAGCCACGCGGTGAGGGGCTGAGTGAGTTCTAAAGTCAGCGACTTTACCCTCTCGGACATGGAGGCCCCCACTTCAGCATGTTATTGCTTTGATTATGTCTATAATATGACCATCAAATGTATTCTTTTCAGTATATTCTTCAAGAAGATACCAATAAATTGGCAGATTTTAATGTAAATTTCTTGAAAAAACCCTACTTTCAGTTTTGATATGGCACAGGAGGTCTCTCTGCACATCACTTTTTGAAGCGCAGGCGAACTCTCTGCATTTACCACAGGCAGACTCTCTGCATTTTGCCAGCGATTGTTTCAAAGCATACTGCTAGCGTACTTTGTGTTTTATTGTTGTAAAATAACAGTTTCATGCTTCTTGCCCTTCTAGTGTTTTTTCACTGTTCGGGGAAAGGAGTCCGGGCTCAAAGGGGGGGGGGGGGGGGAGCTTAAAAAGAGGGATTTTTCTGCTATGTATAATGTAAGCCTTTTATTGTATTTTACTCTTATTTAATGATGTTTTATTGCATAAAATATAAAAAGACCGATGATACAACATGTGTGAACAGTTTAATTAAGAATATTATAAGAAAATGCAGCAATGAGTCCATGCACACAGTGGTAGGTAAACTGTCATAGTTAATGGGGGGATGAAAGAAAATAGAAAATGGGGGGCGGGGGATGCCGCCTATATTCTCCAAATATTTTGAACAATAAAAAAACCAACAAAAAAAACAACAAAAAAACACTGCCTTCATTTGATCCAATACACACCGTTCATTCTCTCCTATGTAAGAAGTAGGATAGGTTGGGTTTTTTTGTGATGAAATATGTCAAAAACTTATTAGTATAATTACACATTCGATTAGTATCAAAACTCTTTGGCTGCAAATTGCCTTGAGATATGAGGTATTTCTTCTCTCATTTATATTGTTCATTCATACAGAAAAATACTGAAACTAAGCCTATTGCATTGCTACGGCAACTGAAGGTGATACTAAAGTCAATATTTAAAATTGATAAATTAATATTTATTTTCTTAAAAAAAAAAAATTAAAAAAAATGTGACATTGGCCTTGTAAAATCAAAAATCCGTCAAACATATAAACAACATTATAACATTGCTGCATAAATACTTTGAAATTACACAAGTAAATCCGTGTGTGTTTGTAAATTTAATGAATAAACAGTGACGTATCTGATCTACGCGACAATCATGTTTTGTTTTTTTCGAAATACGCTTATAACATAAATTTACTTTCTTCAGTGCGATGTTTAAGAATAATAAAATGATTATATAAAATGCTTAATATATTATAATCATTATATCGTATGTTGGTTACGTCCCTAGTGGCCTTGTTATACGCCGCCGGAGGCAGTCGTATATTGGCGTCATCTTCTCCGTCTGTCCGTCCGTCCGTCCGTCCGTACGTCCGTACGTACGTACGTCCATATCTTGTGAACGCAACCACTCCTACGTTTCTGAATGAATCTTTTCAAAACTTGGTCAATGTCATTACTATAATGGGTAGATGTGCATGAAGTGGCGATTTTCCGGTTCATTGATTTTTACAAGATTTGTGTCCCTTTGAAACTTAGTCTCTGTAGCTGAATGATATTGCAGCCTTGTGAACGCAACTCCTCCTACATTTCTGAATGAATCTTTTCAAAACTTGGTCAGTGTCATTACTATAATGGGTAGATGTGCATGAAGTGGCGATTTTCTGGTTCATTGATTTTTACATGATTTGTGTCCCTTTGAAACTTAGTCTCTGTAGTTGAATGATATTGCAGCCTTGTGAACGCAACTCCTCCTACATTTCTGAATGAATCTTTTCAAAACTTGGTCAATATCATTACTATAATGGGTAGATGTGCATGAAGTGGTGATTTTATGGTTCATTGATTTTTACATGATTTGTGTCCCTTGAAACTTAGTCTCTGTAGCTGTTTGATATTGCAGCCTTGTGAACGTAACTCCTCCTACATTTCTGAATGAATCTTTTCAAAACTTGGTCAATATCATTACTATAATGGGTAGATGTGCATGAAGTGGTGATTTTATGGTTCATTGATTTTTACATGATTTGTGTCCCTTGAAACTTAGTCTCTGTAGCTGATTGATATTGCAGCCTTGTGAACGCAACTCCTCCTACATTTCTGAATGAATCTTTTCAAAACTTGGGCAATGTCATTACTATACTGGGTAGATATGCACAAAGCAGGGGCTTTGATGTTCATCAATATTTGCAATAGTTATGCCTTTCTAAACATAGTCTCTTTAAAACACAACTCAAGTTTCTAAACAGGTAAAAGTGCATAAGGCAAGGATTTTCTGGTACAGTGATTTTTGCAAGAGTTATGGGGAGAAAGAAAAAAGGATTCAAATTGATACTGCTATTTGACCTACTGTCATATTGGAAGCATTTTTAGGGTTCTATCTCTGTTCAGCTAAATTAATTGGTCTTACAGACTTCATTATGAGGTTATGCTTACAGAAATGTTAAAAGCAATAATTAAAAGACCCCTCTTGGTCTTTATATTTTGTGGCGGCGTATATTGTGGCATCACTGGCACTCTTGTTTTTGACAGAGTAATAATAGAGTTAATAATCATTTGTTACTTTAAATCTTTAAATCCATGGACGCATTTATTCATTTATGTATTTACTTTTGCTTTGTCAAGCATGTTAATGTGTTTTTTTTTATGTTTGTTTTTTTTTTCTCTCTCTCTTTTTTTTTTTTTTTTTTTTTTTGAAGGAACATGCAAGTATGGCAATTCAATTTAAAATTATGAGAATTATTGTAATAAACAGTAACCTAGAGGAAATTTATCTTTTAATATTCTTATCAACAAAATAGTAAAAAGTAAAAAAAAAAAGTAAGTAACACATATATACTTTTAATAGATTTGCATCTGACTACGAAAACAATACAAACTAGACTTCTTTTGTTCTGGACAAAAGAAAGGGCTTTCTGCACTGCAAACAATGTCAAACCTGATCATACTTATTTAGTTTTCTGAAATACACCATCTTCAAAAATTGAAGAAAAACTGTCCCGAATTGACAGCTGTAGAGTGCAAACATAAATAAATAGCAGAGGAAATCTGTGATGTCATATAACATAATTTAAATTTTAAAGTCATTGCATTCAAAAGGGAATATGTGACTCTGTTTTCAGTTATAATTTCATAATGCTAATTTTTCCAGAACCATCTTTAAGATAACTACAATAATACTCAATCTTCGTGTTCTGCAAGGGAATGAAGTATCACTAGTCCTCTTAACATGCTAAAAAGGTATACAAGCTTCCTTTCCTACAAAATATTCATTTCTCATATCTTCATTGAAGTTTCTTGTTCAATTGAAGGGGGGCACAGAGCATTAAAATAAATTACTGTTTCACATTTTACCTTTAATGTAACAGAAATAAAATTTAGAATAATATGTTGGATCAACTGTAGAAGCACAAGGAATTTTTTTTTTTTTCAGAAATTCTTACTTTCATGCAACTTCCTTATATGATGTCCGATTTAAAAAACCCAGGTACCGTTAGAAAGGTCTTCTGAATTCAAACATGTACTTACTGTATGTTTAAACCTATCTGTTTTTGCGATATATAAAGTTATTCCTCCCCCAAAAAAGACAAAAATCGGCAAAAAGATATTCATGTCAACTACTACCATTCGACAAATAACTTAATAATTAATAGACTGATCATTAAGATCTGCATAGCATTAGAACCGCATTGCATCATGATAAAAATATTGTTCTTTATGACATTTTCAACAAGAGGGCCAAGGTGGCCCTAAAGACTCTAACCTTAAAAAAATTGCTTTCATTGCCTGTACAAGTTACGAAATAATAGCATAGTTGTACTGAAGACATAATCCATCAGATTATTTATAATTCCACGAACTAAAAAGAGCCTGTTATCGAAATTTGAAGTCAAACTTGAATGAAAAATTATGCCTTAAAACACACAAATTTAAACATCAAAAGGGGCGTAACTCCTGACCTAATTGGCAGATGTCAGCATTATTATCGAACTTGGCAGAAAGAATATGGCTATAAACATTGTTCTAAAAATTGAAGATGATTACTTCAGAAATGAAGATGCTAGAGTCTGTAAATAAAGTGAAATATTACATTTTCCTATATCAAAAGGGGCATAACTCCTGACCTAATTGACAGATATCAGCCATAATCGATCTTATCCAAAAGAATATGGCTATAAACATTGTCATAGAGTTTGAAGATGATTCTTAAGAAATGAAGATGCTAGGGTGCAAACAAACTAAAAATTGGCATTTTTTAATATTTAAAGGAGCATAACTCATGACCTTATGAGCCGATATCAGCCATAATCAAAATTTTCCGAGATTTTATGGTAATAAACATTGTCACAAAGTTTGAAGATGATTGCTTAAGAAATGAAGATGTTAGAGTGCAAAGTGACAATGACAATGTGAAATCTAGCTTTTTTCAATATTAAAAGGGGCATAACTCCTGACCTAATAGGCCGATATCAGCCATAATCGGACTTGACCAAGATTTTATGGTAATAAACATTGTTATAACGTTTGAAGTTGATTACTTAAGAAATGAAGATGCTAGAGTGCAAACAAACTAATTGTGGACGACGGACGGACGGCGGATTGACGGACAGACGGATGGACAATGGACATTCATCGATTCTTATAGCTCATCTTTAGCACATGTGCTCAGGTGAGCTTAGAATTAATTGTTTCTTAGAAAAAGCAATCAAGTGATTAGGACTAATTGCAGAAGTGCATGAAAGAACGGTATAAATTAATTTTTATTTCTCATCTAACTTCCTTATATGATGTCCAATTTTAAAAAAGAAAGGCCTTTATATTTCCAACATTTCACTTGTTTCATGTTTCAACTTTTCTGTTACGTGTTCTGAGATATAGAAAGTTATTTTTCAAAGAAACGGCAAAAAATCGGCAAAACGATGTTCATGTCTATTATTGCCCTTCGACAAATAACTTTATAATTAATTGCCCGATCATTAATATCTGCATACCATTAGAACCGCATTGCATCACGCTAATAATACTGTTCTTTATGTTATTTTCAAAAATTAATAGTTTCTTAGAAAAAAAACAATCAAATGATAGGGACTAACTGCAGAAATGCATGAAAGAACGGTTTAAATGACTTCTTATTTCTTATCTAACTTCCTTATAGGATGTCCGATGTCCAATTTTAAACGCTAGGTACCATTAGAAAGGCCTTTAAATTTCCAACATTTCACGTGTTTCATGTTTCAACTTTTCTATTACGGGTTTTGAGATATAGAAAGTTATTTTTCAAGAAAACGGCAAAAGTCGACAAAAATATGTTCATGTCTATTATTGCCTTTCGACAAATAACTTTATAATTTATGGTCCGATCATTAAAATCTGCCTATCATTAGAACCGCATTACATCATGCAAAAAAAATAAAAATGTTCTATATGTTATTTTAAAAAAAAAAATAGTTTCTTCGAAAAAAGGAATCAAGTGATCGGGACTTACTGCGGGAGTGCATGAAAGAACGGTTTTATTGAATTCTTATTTTTCATGTAACTTCCTTATATTACGTCCAATTTTAAAAAGCTAGGTACCGTTAGAAAGGTCTTTTGATTTCCCACAATTCACTTGCTTCATAATTGTATGTATCTTTAAACACTTTGTAGATACGGGCGGTTAAACCTTGAGCACACGGCAAAAATTGGGGATAAATATGTTCATATCGTTATGTTTTTCCTTATAACTTAATGAATAATAGGTCAATCTTTAAAATTTAAACACCAAAAGAACGGCCGGGCATTGATCTACAAATTATATTCATACTCTTATTAACAAAAATCAATAATGATCGAGATATAAGTAGTTAAGTGCGCTTAGGGTTGCAGCATTTTTGTTTTTCTGCAATAACTCAACTGATTCAACCCCGATCTTCAAAAACTATGTATCGTCTGAAACACATTTCAAAGCACTACAAATTATACGCATAGTGTCTCGATAAAATATTTTTCATTTTTGAGATATTTAAGGCCGAAGAAAAAACCGATAATTGACATGTGACCTTGACCTTAGCTATTATCCGGAAGCGGAAGTGACTGATGACAATAAGAGGCTATGTTGCACCTTCAGTGAAAATTTTATGCAAATCGGTCAAAAACTTTGTCTTCCAGTGCTAAAAAACCGTATATTTTGGATAAAAAATTTGATAACGCGTCATGACGTCATTTTACGTCATACGACGTCAATCTTCTCAGAACTGAAAGAAATCAATAGGACACATATTCTGTCTAAATTTTATGTTTCTAGCTTATCTGAGTGCTTCGTAATACTTCAATACATTTTCTGGTCCAAAGTTCGAAACTTGATTCAACCATAGATCCTTGATCTTTTCAAATATTGCAAAATGTATATAATCTTGCACAACAAGAACATAATATATACATTCTGTGAAAAAATCAAGTAAATCGGTTCAATCATGACGGCTGTAGAGCTCGAACAAGCTTTTGTAGCTTTTTTCAGCCCTGACGTCATGTGAAGTCACATGAAGAAAAAAATTATGACGATCAAAAGCGCCAAAGTCACTGTGCATACTATTAAAATTTCAAGCTGCTAACTCATCGGCAACCTGTTTTAATTTGAACCTCAAAAGGAAGAAAAAAGTAGAATAATAATAATAATAATAATAAGAAAAAACATAACAAACCCAATAGGTCTTTCTGCTTGAGGCAGAAAGCCCTAATTACATGCAAAGTACGAAATTAAAAACACAAAGTACGGGTAAGGATCCATGAAATTATTCATTTTCCAATAATAATATAATAAACCATAGCTTGAAGAGAGCCTGCCTGTGGTAAATGCAGAGAGTCTGCCTGTGCTTCAAAAAGTGATGTGCTGAGAGATCTCCCGTGCCACGACAAAACCGAAAGTAGGGGTTTTTCAAGAAATTTACATTAAAATCGGCCAATTTATCGGTATCTTCTTTAAGAATATACTGAAAAGAATACATTCGATGGTCATATTATAGACATAATCCAGCAATAACCTGCTGAAGTCTGTAGAAAGTGCCGAGGTTGTGTTCCATGTTGGTACATCACTAAACTGTTTGGTCGAGTTTCAGGTCGCAGTCACTGATAATTGAAAAGTTTACACGCATATACATAGCTAAGATATAGGGAATATTATGTTGCAGTAGCTTTCCGTGGCTTTGTATTTTGCTCCGAGCAGCGTGGGAAGAAAGATATTCGGTCTCGCGAGATATCTTTCTTCCTACACTGCGAGAAGCAAAATACGAAGCCACGGAAAGCTACTGCATCATAATTTTCCTTTTATTATATACCTTTACATTTTCAAAACAGAAGAAGTCAGTTTTGGTATTGGTTCTCGTCTCTATTTACTACGTAGCGCCCACTTACAGCGGGAACCATGCCGAAAGAAGTCCACACAGTGTGACGTCATACTATGTATTAGACGCTGATATAATACGGATTTTTAATCTGTTGAGTTGTATTTGCGTCTCGTATTTTGCGTGTTTTAGGGCCAGAAAATGTATAGGTATATAATAAACTCTAATATTCAGTGCAATACTTAATATTGAGCAACTCAACTTTGAAAAGTGACCATTGGTCTGTTTCTTTCCCTTCTGTCCTGTGTTTGCTAGTGTTTATGGCAGAGAATGACTGGTGCAAACGCAGAGAGCCTGCCAATATAGCGATTTCCGCAGAGAGCCTACCGATATGGTTATGCACCGTGTGATTGGTCATGATTAGTAGATGACACCTATTGGTTTTAGGGTCATTTGGGCAAAGGTAAAGGTCACAGTGACCTCGATGGGAGGCGGGGGGGGGGGGAGATATGTGTCGTTCTGACAACTCTTGCTTCCATTTGTGACCATATAAAAATACACCCATAAATATTTCATGGTCATGTTATTACTTTGATACTTTGTATACTTGTTCAGCAACATAAATGCAATGAGTAGAAAAGAGCAGACCCTCTCATGTATTTTGACAGATATATGGCCCTTGAAAGATTCAGCATGGCTTTTTTTTAATACCATAAAGCACTGAGAATAGTCGAGTGCACTGTCTCCCAATTTTTTTTTTTTTTTTTAAAAAAAACATAATACAAAAAAAAAAAAAAAAAAAAAATAAAGGGTCAGTCATCATGCTTGTTTTCATGCTATGTGTGAATATCCATGGTAGCTGTTTTTGATAAATAACAAAATATATAGAGGATATTTGTTTGTTTTGAGTGGATATGGTTTATATCTCATCCAGTAGTGATACAATTTCATATTTTCACCAGCTCAAAGCGTGAATGAAAATTGTATCGCTTCTAGATGAGATATAACCCCTATCCACTCAAAACAAGCAAATTTGCTTTTTGTTTTATGCTAACAGATCTATATTATTGTGGATTTTATCTCATTAACAGAACACAGTATTTTATCAGGAAGCATTTAATAAAAATCTCTTTTTAAAAAAAAAATCTATAATTAGGAGACACACATATTAATAGTTCATTCATGATAGTCCAAAAATGGAGAACAAAAATGGAAACAATGAAGAAGAAATGGCTTTATTTTCAAACATTTTTAAATTTTTACAGGAAATCCTCAACAGGATTTTTTTTTTTCATTTTTCTCGTAAATATTCTTTTATGGTTGCTTGATCAAATGTGTAGGTTACTGAAGAGCTACTGAGCACTTTCTATGGTAACTGCCAAATGCTAAACAAGAAAACAATGTTTAAAATCTGTAATACATACTTACCATAATTCAATTCAAATTAATAAACTAATTATAAAGGAAATGTATTAGATACAAACAGATGTCCTTCACTGGCAATACAACCCTTTAAACGTAGTTGTGCTGACTTTGTGACAGCTTATATCTGAAAGTTTAGAGTTATACTTTACATTTCCGAAACATGGCAATGGTTAACTGTTGCATAGTCCCCTTTAAACTATTTAATATTTTTCCTTTTTATAATTGATAAAATAGATAGTAAGTGTAAGTATAAACATAATAATTATCATGATAATCATAGCAATAGTAGTTGTTGTTGCTGTAGTAGTAGTTGTTGTTATAATACAAGTAGTAGTAGTAGTAATAGCAATTGCTGTAGTAGTAGGTTATAAAGTATTCGTAATAGGTAGCAGTTGTAATAATAGTAATGATGGTACTACTAGTAGTGGTAGCAGAAGTAGTAGAAGTGGTAGTAGTAATGGTAGTAGTATAAGAAGTAGTGGTAGTGACCGTGGTAGTAGTAGTAGCAGTCATAGCAGTGGAAGTAATGGTAGAAGTAGGATAGAAGTAGGATAAGGATGCAAGTTGTAGGTCTGGTACATTTAGTAGTAGCAGTAGTGGTAATGTGTAGGACTGGTAGAATGAGTAGTAGAAGTGTTAGTAGTAAGCAATGGCAGCAGCAGCAGTAGTAAATGCGGAAGAGTGCTTCATCAATAGAAGTATTGTAATTGTCAGTTGGAAAAGGACATTCTGTCTTGTGGGTGTAATCGGATAAATTCATTTTACTTTTATGATATTTTTTTTTCAGTTGATTCAGTTGATGACTGAAAAAAAAATACCCCGATAGTTTTTCTTTTTGTGTTGCCTGCATAGCATGGCAGACACATAGGGATCACTTTGTCCGTCGTCGTCGGCGTCGTCGTCGTCGGCGTCACACTTTCTTGTCCGGAGTATAACTCGAAAAGTATTTGAGGTATCACCTTGAAACTTAAAACATGGATAGATCACATTGAGGTGGAGTGCAGTGCACAAGAATGATAACTCTGACTTTCGTATTTTCTGAGTTATTACCCTTTGTTGATTCTGAGATTTTATTTTTGTCCGGACCATAACTCAAAAAGTATTTGAGGTATCACCTTGAAACTTAAAAGATAGATCTCATTGAAGAGGAGTGCAGTTCACATAAATGATAACTCTCACTTTCTTTTCTCCTCTACAAACTTGCAACATATATATAATTAACGTCATAAGTGCTTAATGACGTCATAATTTTTCTTACAGTTAATGTTTTGAATTCATAGTCATTCTGACACTCCTCTGATGAAGACTGTATAGTCGAAAGTGCTCGGGAAAATTATTACATATTGCACTGTTTGAATATTTTATTCCCCCTCCCCCCCCCCCCCCCCCCAAAAAAAAAAAAAATATATATATATATATATATATATATGTGTGTGTGTGTGTGTGTGTGATTTGGTGTTATTTTGTACCTCACAAAATAGATTATGCTTTATCAATAATTTGTCAAAAGATCGATTTTCTAGTCAATTCTTTCATCAAACATGCTTAAATGCAGGCGACACAAGTGTTCCGAGGAACACCCACATCTAGTTATTCCATAACTATACTCTATTTTAAATGTTAATTTTTAAAAAAAAAAAAAAAATACAGGGTTTGAAATAAGTTTTGGAGATGTTTTCTCAGTTATTTTTCTTATGATTTTTTTTTTTCCAGAAAAAAACTAACATAGGAAATTTACACGATTGGAAAGACTAATTCATTTTTGTTAATTTGACCAGAGATTCAAATCATAAAAGGAAGAGAAAAAACTTTCATCTTGGTATCTTGATGTCATCAGTTAATTATAATTTATGACAGCTTGATAGATTTTCTTTAACTTTCATAATTACTTTATTTAAGCGCTGCGCTAAACAATACAGATTTTTAACAAAAAACTATGGTGTAATTTTTCCTGAATATAAAAAAGAGAATTATGAGTATATTTTTCCCATGCTAGTTTTCCAGATTAAATCTGAATTACGGCAAATTGAGTTAAAACTAACGTACGAAATTTACATCCTCGGAAAGGCATAATCCGTTTACTAGAAATTTATTTCTTTATAAATCAAAACAAGAAAGAAACAATGATTTGTTTGCACACATCCAAAATCTCACAAAAATGTTGGTTTTGATGTCGAAAACAACGTCATTTCAAAGGTATGATTCCACCTTAAATAAAATTTTATATTATATGAGAAGGAATGTGAGATTCTTTTTATCACATGACTTTTACTGAGAATGAATGGAATTATAATTTTTTGATGTTTTGCGCTCGTTTTCGCACTTAGTTTTTATCCTATGAATTTTTTAGGGCTACATGACATTGTTATGTTACATATGTTGAATATAAAATGGTTATATCACATGGGAAACAAGGAATGTCGTGTTATAATGTATTATATTGGCCAGCACTGCAGGCCGATATAATGGTATATGGACTGGATGATGTCATCGCCTATCATTTTTCATGACATGTAGATTTTATGTGCATTTTTCTGTTTACTTTAGCAGATGTTAAAATGTACATTTACAACTTACAGACACAAAAGATTCAGATAATACGAAAAGGCAACAAATATTCAGTTAAACTTTTTAGAATTTATTTGGAAGTGCTTCGGTCTTTATACCTTCCTCAGTCCTGCTGATCAGTCCATAAACTAGCATATTGCTCTTAATGCCAAGGATTATTTGTTAAATACAGGCATGTCACGTAACGGCAGGTCCACCTTAATTGTTCTCTATAAATTGACAGGACTATATTGTTCCTGGGTTCAAGTAGATTTACTGAATTTTCCTGTCCCTATATTGACAACATTATACATTCTAGATTGTATCAAATTGTGTGGGTTGGATTTCCCTGTACAGAATCGTGTGTTATATATCTTCTGTTTGTTGTATACATAACAGTAAGGACTGTTTTTTCTATCTGTAGATCGACCGTATTCAGAATAAGACCCTGTGGCAGCAGTATCAGGCCAAGAAGAAGCAGTTAGACAGCCAGAACCCACAGGGCACCACCAACGAGAAACTGCTCTGGCATGGTACCGCTGTGGAAGGGGTAGACAGCATTAATGCCCATGGCTTTAACCGTAGTTACTGCGGAAAGAATGGTAAGTCTCTATGATATTTTTTAGTCCACACAGTATGGTATAAGCTGATCAACCACTTTCACTTCAGTTTTGATTCAAAATCACTACAGTGCTCTGTTGTAACACAAATGCCAAAATATGAATCTCCAATGAACAAACGGATCAGAGGTACATGTACCCGATATGTTGCTGCCCATCTAAAAAGAAAACAATTCAATGACCTTATATATTATAAGAAGGTAGGTAACTTCTTTCACTGAAAACATACATAATATTGTTTCAGTTGCTGTTACTCCTTTGAAAATTTGTGACTTTTCATAAAATTGGTCCTATTTTGCGTTGAAGGGATGAATAAAGACAATCATGTACAAAAAACACACCCTTGCCAAAAGAATCGCACTACAACAGTTTGCAAAGTCAAAAACTTGTTTTTGCAGGTTAAAAATTCTTATTGTATACAACTTTGAGTAGATGTTTTGATTTAAAGGCTGTTAAAAATTACATGGACTTTGTTAAAATGTCAAATAGTTACCAATGGTACTCACTTAGTCAATATTGTTTAGTTTTGCTTTCAATTCCCACTAGATGTAAAGGGGAATTTTTAAAAAAAAAAGTGCAATTTTTCACCACATTTTTTCTAAAAATGTCATAAACAAAAATGACTTCTTCTTGCGGTTTAAAATCATGTACAGATCTTAATATAAGTTGTTGTTGTTTTTTTGTTTGAACAATGAACATCTTTCCATTAAATCAAAATACTTTCAACAAAACTTTACCTTTATTGACATTTACTTCATCATGCACTTCTCTAACTGGAGGTTTCCATCCTGTCACAAACAAATGTGACTGGAAGGAATGTGACAGAATGGGGAAAAAATGCTTAATAATAATATAAATAATAACTAATCCCGTACTAAGTGCATGAGGTGGGAAATATTTAAAATGCACATCATATTGCAAAACATGGGACGCAGTATTAATTTTTATGACAAATCACAACCCAGGAAAGGCCATGATAAGAAGGAAAAGGAAGATGTACTCACTGTATCAGTCAGCAATTATTTTGATGAAAAAATCGTCTAAGCATTCACAATGACTTTGAAACATTCACCATTTTGTTCCTTTTGTTTACTTTTGTACACTTATAATAAGAAGATAAAGGGACTAGTGATTATTTATGAGAATAGTTTTCTTTGTCATGAGAGGATGGAAATGTTACGTGGGACAGACTTTGAATGTAGAAAGAAAGATAAAAATATATGAGTAATTTAGTCTTTCAAATAAAAAAAAACCTTTTATCTTCTTTGTATTAAATATAAATTTATTTTTTTTCATATATTTTAATGCTTAAAGTTTAAGTTATTATAAATTGGTGCAGTGTGACGCCTATTATTTTGCTATACAAACAAAATTTTAAACCATTATTGTTCAAGCAGCTTTACATTTTCTTTCAGAATAGAGTGTTAATTTTAAAAAATATATTAGAGAAGTACAGCATGCCAGAAAAATACGAAAAAAAAATCATTGATGCAAAAAATTAGAAAAATAACCATGGAACAAGAAATTTTAACTTTTTTTTATTAAGTTGAAGAAATATTATCATTTTTCAGCAACGGCATTCGGTGATGGTGTGTATTTTGCAGTAAATGCAAATTATTCCTGCAGCAACACCTACTCACGTCCAGAACCAGGGACTAACATCAAGCGGATGTACTACTGCAGAGTGCTGACAGGGCAGTATACAATGGGCAAAAGTGGAATGAGGGTGCCCCCTGCTAAACAACAAGGAAAACCAGAACTGTTTGACTCTGTCGTGAATAATCAAGCCAGTCCTGGCATGTTTATCATCTTCAACGATACACAAGCCTATCCTGAATATCTGATTCACTTTAAAGTATAAAGAGCCATGTTAAAGTGAATGTTGACAGTTTATTTTGTGCTTGATTTTTGGCAAAGAAACAATATAAAAACAGCATGAGAAATAAGTGATGTCTGTTTACTTTGTTTAAATTTTTTCCCCTACACAAATTATAGTACAAAATTGATTGTACTGATTTTTTTTTTTTTATGTTTGAATCTAATCTTTGGTATGATAATATTAATGAGTTGACTCAATACAAACATCATATCAGTTTGAAAATTAAGATATTGATGCATGAAGTAATGTGAAAAGTACTTTATTATGTCACTAATATGGCTGAATTGTCTGCTTAACTAATCCTTTTTAGCTCACCAGAGCACGAAGTGCTCAGGGTGAGCTATTAGGATCACCCTTCGTCCGTCGTCGTCCGTCGTCAACAATTTGCTTTAAAAGACATCTCCTCTGAAACCGCTGGACAGAATTTGATAAAACTTGGCATGTATGATCCTTGGGTGGGCCTCTACAAAAATTGCTCAAATAAAGTCGATCCATGGAGAACTCTGGTTGCCATGGCCACAAGAAAATCATCTCCTCTGAAACCGCTGGACAGAATTTGATAAAACTTGGCATGTATGATCCTTGGGTGGGCCTCTACAAAAATTGCTCAAATAAAGTTGATCCATGAAGAACTCTGGTTGCCATGGCAACAAATAGAAAAAATAATTGTAAACTTTGAAAATCATCTCCTCTGAAACCGCTGGACAGAATTTGATAAAACTTGGCATGTATGATCCTTAGGTGGGCCTCTACAAAAATTGCTCAAATACATTTGATCCATGAAGAACTCTGGTTGCCATGGCAACAAATAGAAAAAATAATTGAAAACTCTGGTTTGTCATTTGATTTCCTTATAGAAAAAATCATCTTGAATATGCTGATTTACACTGGTGAGCGTTTATGGCCCTTGGGCCTCTTGTTTTTCAGTTATGAGGATTTCTAGATTATTGTTTGTTGTGAAGTTATTCTATAATGTCTGTTTTTGATATATAGCAAATCATCTGTATAAACATGCATATTTTTATCAATCAGAGCTTTTCTCCATTTAAGCCTTTCTGTCTATTGCTGAAACAATGAAAAGAACCTCTCTCATGTAACACAGCATGAGTTTCACAATGGATAACACAGTCTATGATATAAACTGGCACCAGTCTTGTAAAACTTTCTTTTGGAAAAGTTGTTTTAATCACTATGTTATCTTTTTTTTAATGTGTGATTTTCAATATAAGCATTTTATTTTTTATATCAATAAGAAAAGATAGCATTATGCAAGTCGTGATTGATATTACTGATGAAAGGTTTAGTAAATATCATTATATATTTACCAGCCTTCTCTTAGTCTGAGTGAAGCCTCTACTGAATCTGAGTGATATTACTGATGTAAAGGATCATTATGTTCTATAAGCAGTAATATTCAAGTACCAGCCTTCACTAAGACTTACTGATGCCTTCACTCAAGCTGAATGATAGTACTGATGAAAAGTTAAATAACAGGTTTTAAAAGCAATAGTAATGTATATATTTACTAGCTTTCTTTAAGACTGAGTGATGCCTTTACTAAGTCTGAGTGATGCCCTCGTTTAGTCTGAATGATGTCCTTACTTAGTCAGAGAATTGCCTTCACTTATTCTGAGTGTTAAATTAATCACTTTTAAGAGTGATGCCTTCTCTAAGTCTGAGTGATGCTACTGATGAAAAGTTACATAGATAATAGTATACTTTTACCAGCCTTCTGTAAGTCTAGGTGAGGTGATTCTCTTTGGTGTCAGTTTGGCATACTAGTTATAATAAGGTTGCCTCGTTATATTTGTAAATAATTATGCAGGGTGATTTGGCATAAAAATATATGAAGATGATCTGATCACAGGCCAGCTTTTTACAATGAATTTGTAGCAATTGATGCCCCTAACAACATCACCATTCCTAGACTTAATTACCGGTAATTGATTTAGACATCAAAAACAATTGAAATCTTAAGAAAAAGTTGATCAGGGGAAAGGGCAAAGTTTGAACATGGTCAACTTTATATGACAAAGTGGAATAGTGGAAGTGATCAGGATTGTATATTCACATATTTTTACATATATCATTTTCTTTTATACACATACTGTTCTATAATAAGAACATATAAGCCTTTTTATACCCCTGCAAATGAATGTTTGAGTAGGTATACTGGAATCACTCTGTTGGTTGGACAGTCTGTTTTTCTGTACCCAAAATATATTTCTTTAATTACTGTCATAAGTGACATATCTTAACCAAATTTGAGACATGTATAATTATATTGTATGATGACATCGCTTTGATAATGTTGTTAAGGTTT
>CM037787.1:30376605-30394616 GCA_021229015.1 Solen grandis | reverse complement strand
AAAGCCCTTTTAAAAGTAAAATCCACCTATTGACCTTGCCCTTTGCCCTAATTTTTCTGTAAGTTTTAAAAACTTTAAAATGCCTGTTGTCAGAATCGTTGTCAACAGGGCACCGATATTTCACATGTGAATTCCTTGTAGCAAGACCTTTCCATCAAGGGTTAACTTTTGACCTTTGAATTTATTTTTGAATATTCAACAAAAACTTTAAAACGTTGGCCATAACTTCTCAACTATTCAAAATACAACCTTCATTTTTGGTAGGGCCTATTCATCTTGACAAGACCTATCCAGACATAGAAAATATTTTACCTATTGACAATTGGACTTTGACCAAAATTTTTCTGCAACTTTTAAAAACTTTAAAATGCCTGTTTTTTCAAAAACCGTTGTCAACAGGGCAGATATAGTGGTCGATGAATGTCCGGCGTCCACATTTAACTTGAACAACATCTTCTTCTAAACCACTATGCCAATTTTAAAGAAACTTCACAGGAATGTTCCTTGGGTGAAGCCCTTTCTTTAGTTGTTAAAAAAATTTGATTCCATGCAGAACTCTGGTTGCTATGGCAATGGAAAGAAAAAACATATGAAAATTTTGAAAATCTCCTCCAAACTACTGGCAAGATTTCAAAGTTATTTGGCACAGATTTTCCCTTTGGGGGTCACTCTCTAACAAGATTGTTAAAATTATTTTGATCCTTTGAAAAAATATGGCCGCCAGGGGCAGAGCCCGTTTCCCTTAATGTATATGTACAAATTTGAACAATCTTCTCCTCCTCCTCTTTCACATGTGAATTCCTTGTAACAAGCCCTTTCCATCAATGTTAAAACTTTTGACCTTGACCTTTGACCTATTTTTAAAATATTAAAAAAAAAAAATGTTTACGTTGGTCATAACTTCTCAAAAATTTTCAAAATACAACATTTTTGTATGCTTATTCATCTTGACAAGACTTATCCAGACATATGAAAATATTTTACCTATTGACATTGACCCTGACCTTTATTCTAATTTTTCTGTAACTTGTTTAAAACTTTAGAACCGTTGTTTAAAAGGGCACTGATATATACATGTGAATTCTATTTTTTGAATATTTTACTTTTTAGCTCACCTGAGCACAAAGTGCTCAAGGTGAGCTTTTGTGATCGCCCCGCGGGCCGTCGTGCGTCGTCAACAATTTACTTCAAATGACATCTTCTCGGAAACCGCTGGGGGGAATTTGATTAAACTTGGCAGGAATGTCCTTAGGTGAACCTTTACAAAAGTTGCTAAAAAAAAACTTGATCCATGTGGAACTCTGGTTACCATGGCTTTGATCCATGTGGAATTCTGGTTACCATGGCAATGGTAAGGAAAAAAAAAAAGAAAAACTTTGAAAATTATCTCCTTCAAAACTATTAGCCAGACTTCAAAATATTTTGGTACAGATGTTCCTTGGGTAACCTCTACCAAGACTGCTAAATTATTTTCCCATCATAAAAAAACATGACTGCCAGGGGCGGGGCTAATTTGCCTAATATGTATATACTGAAATCTTTAAAAGACATCTCCTCTGAAACCACTGGACAGAATTTGATTTAATTTGGCAGGGATGATTTTTGGGTGGAGCTTCACAAAAGTTGCTAAAATTATTTTGATCGATAAAAAAACATGGCTGCCAGGGGCGGGGATTATTTGCCTTATATGTATATAGTAAAATATTTAAACAATATCTCCTCTGAAACCAATTGGCAGAATTTGATATAATTTGACAGGGATGATCCTTGGGTGAAGCTTCACAAAAGTCGCTAAAATTATTCTGATCCATAAAAAAACATGGCTTTCCAGGGGCGGGGCTAATTTGCCTTATATGTATATAGTGAAATCTTTAAATGACATCTCTGAAACTGCTGGACAAAATTTGATAACCTTTACAGGATCATCTCCTTCAAAACTACTGGCCAGATTTCAAAATGTTTTAATATGACTTTTGTTCCTTGGGTAACCGTAAAACTCAGGTGAGCAATCTAGGGCCATCATGGCCCCCTTGTTAACATTTTAGGTCAAACCATCACAAAATCATTATTAATGCCAACACTGGCAGCCAGTATAGCTGTACATTACTGGACCCCTAGTAGACAGATCCAATGGGAGGACAGATTTACAGATGGATAGCGGATATACAATATCCCTCATTGTTTCTTTGAAATGGATTGGTTTTTTAAACAGACAAGCGTTGGCACCCGCATTTCGGTGCTCTTGTTAATGCTTCAGCATCCCATTTATTTTGACAACTTCATCAAACTTTTGATACATCATTTTAAGACTGTTTCAAAAAAATAAATTTTCAGCATGATTTCCAGTGGAAGATGTTAGTGCCAAATCCTTTAAAAAGGACAAATCTATTGATACAGGTAATAAACACAGAAAATACTAGGATACAGTTATACATTTATTCCAAATAGTGTACAATTATCTATACATTAAAGTTCTATCTGTACAATATAGAATGATTTTACAATGATTAGTGCAGTCGGATTAAGACTCGCAACAAACAAAACCTTTCTACAACAGCATGTTAACATGGGATTTTGTAACAATCTCACAAGGTCAAGCCCCCATCTCTTCTCTTCCAGTTTAGTAATGTTTGTTTCGATTTGCCTATTTGCAAGGATATTTTTCAAAAGCTATTAATGATTTACAGTTAGTAGATAAATATATACATGTGCTACCCTATTTTCAGAAATAAAAAAATTAGTTTGGAAGTATTCCTTAATGCAGTGACGGCTTTCTAAGTCTTGTGAAAACCATAATTCAAGTAAACATGAACAGCATGCAACAAGTATTTTTTATAAACTCTAGCACTTTTGGTTTGTTCACTACATGGCCCTGACACCAGTTTGACCTTGTGATTTTGGAAAAATCCATTCAATCTATATATAGATATCACAGAACCAGTAAAAATCATAATGAAGTACCCGCCAGTGTTGTCGCCAACAGTTGTACAAACGCTGTAGATGAGACACATGGGGGCAGTGTACAGTGGGAGGTACAGGACAAGTCACACAGGTCCAGCTCACAATGTCCTCACTGAATTATAAATTGCTCTATACATTAGATGAAAATACAAGATCTTTAAATGAGTTCTTTAAAAGAAGAAAAAGACACAAAAAAAAGGTTGGTATGCACAGGTTGTATGAAGTCTAATGGCCAAAATGAGCTGAAAGCAAACAGCAGGAGCCAGCTCACGTCTGTTGGCTTTAAAATAAACTGAACCAGGCGAATTCCAGCACAACTTAATTTATTACTGTTTTAAATCAAAAATGTTGTTTACCATCGCTCTTCAGAATGGGGTAAGTCTGGTATTCATAAGTCTGGATAATAAATTGAGAAAAAAACAACAACCAAAAACAAACACAAAATGTATTTTGATATTCATAGGAATTAGGAATCACAGAGTAACAAATAAATCATATACAGTCATTCAAATAATTAAAAAATATACATACTCAAATACATGTACATTGATCTATATGACAATTCAATAGTAAATTATTTGTAAAGGAAGTGAATACCCCTGCATAGCACTGGATATACATATATATACAGAGCCTGTAGTCTTGACCATGGAATTCAAGCTGTGAAGATAAGTTTTTTCCAAATTACAAGGTTATAACCCAAAAAAAATTCAATTGTAATGTGTGACCTTGACCTTTGCAAATGACCTTCAGGACAAGGTCAAAAACACTCACTACGGTTATCAGCTCAGCAACCATTGTGCGAGTGTTAATGGAAAGGTGTTTAGTGAACTTCCTTCATCTTTGACCTTGAGCAAATGAAAAGGCTATTTAGTAAAAGACTAGTTTTAACAAAATTACTTACCTCTTGACCTTGAGCAAATGGCCTTGGGACAAAGGTAATGACAACCCTCTGGTCAGGCAAATTTTGTGCCAATTATGAGCCTATGGTCAAGGGTTAACAGATGGACAGGGTGGGACAGAAGGTTGATTCCCTACCCCCCCACCCCAAACTTTTTTTGTGGAGGATTTAATAATAGCTTTGTTAAGTATAAATTCAAGCAAAATTTAAGTAACTAATTGCCAATAAAACTTTGACAAATATATGACAATTTAAGATACAATCCAATATACAATTTCACTTACCAAATGAATCTGGCAAACACATTTCAAAGCCTTATAGGCTAAAAATGATAAAATAAGGACCCCAAGATGACTCTTGATCACAGATGCAGAGGAGAAATTTTGAGAAGTTTATACTCTCACACTAAAGAAGTATCACTAGAGCAATCACAGTGAAGATTCCAGTATATTCTTAATACATGTAGTTAGCCGTTTGGCTCAAAAAAATATGAAACAGTCTAACTGCACTGAGATGACAGACTGGTAGCTAGACTGACCAACAGATGGGACAAAGTGATACTATATCTCCGTACAATAGTGATGAGAATATAACATAGACACAAGTCATCTTATCTCTCCCCTACATTATCAAAGGAAACTGGCAGCATAACAAATGGCATAGCAGTTTAACAGGATAATCAAACTGGAATGTTTTTATTTCCATCCCTTCCCCACCATCTGCCTTTTATGTTCGCAGCAGATGGGTTGGTTCCCATGACAACAGACGGGTGGGGTCCAACTTTAACAACACACATCGACTACCACAATACCAACACAACAGTTGGGACCAGCCCGGACTAGACAAACTCTAAATCAGTTCTACAGTACAGTAGCCCCCCTGCCCAGTATGAACAAACTGCAGTGCCCGGATGCCGACACTCATTTTGCTAGGGATTCACACTCCTAAGACTGTCACCAAAAAATCTGTAGCTTGCTTTCCTGCTTTTCTTATGATTAAAATAAATAATAAAACAAATTCAATAAATTACATCAGTGTGATTTTAATGATTGCAGGGATTGAAAAATTATAGAATTTGGGGTTTTCCCTAAATGTTTAAAGAAAACTTTTAGTAATGAACCTAAAGCTAACTTGAAAGTGACTTCTCATCCTTTTAAAGTAGAGGGATGGCAAATAGAATGATCCCCCCTTTCAGCCATGCTGAATGCTCATTTATGAATGATTACACATGGTTTTCAAAACAAAGATACTGAAAGTATTAAATGAACATCAAACCTGCAACATATCTTCATTAAAAAATGTTAAGCATAACCAAAACATACAAACACACTGAAAAGCCCATTGGTCTGTACACAAGAACACCAATAAAAAATTAGTTCACAAAACATTAAAAATCAATCTTTTTTATCAAATTAAGTTGGTAAAAAACAATACAATATTGTTAGATAATAAAGAATACTTTAGGCCAACAATGAGTGTTTGTCAAGTGTGACTTCCAGCAGCTACACGGCTCTGAGACAGACAGGTAACACTGGGCTTCACCTCCAGTGTCCACTCTCTCACCACCCACTTGGCCATACCACACACTCAGACATGATGTGGGTGACACATGAAACGTGAGCCTTCAACCTCCGCTGGAGATATGTTTTCAGAAGAAGATAGCTCCAGGAACAATTTAGCGCATTGGTGTTCAATCTAGCTGCTCCAAAGTCCACAGGACTAAGGAATCTCGAGAGACACAATAGTTGAATATCCTTTTGTGTGTTTTAAATTCATAATGAATTGTTAACCAAATTGAATCTGAATCTTGCTGTATACATATAATAAAAAAACTACAAAAATGTTAAAAGTAAATATTTCTTTTTATTAAAGTAACTATATGTTTTTCCCCCCAAAAAGTGATACTGGATATGTGAAGGCCACGTCAGGGCAAGCTACATGAACACTGATTTAGGAGTGTAATGAAAGTGGTTGTCTCTGTCTCCCAGACACACAATGAAACGGAACAAGTTGTTAACAAGGACACGGAAATGCTCAAGCTTAGTATGGTTTAAGGGTGAAACAGTCAAAAATACGAATATTGCATAAAAAATTTACAACATAACCATGGTATTTTAAAATACTGTGTTTAACCCGATACTGACCAGGAGTTACGTTCCCAGCCCTGTGATTCACATATTTGCCTGCACATAACTTTTATCAGCGCAGATCACATGTCCAAGATGGTACAAGACGGGAAAAGTCCAATCAATGACTGGATTGTAATGTGACAGTAATATTACATAAACTGAGTCACATGATCAATGACATCACAACATGCAAACTCTGCATCTAGACATGATATTAATGTTAAATATGACTATGCAATTTACTAATGAAATATCACATAATTCAAATCTGTGGCACAAACAAAAAAACAAAGATGTTTATACCCCAAAGTTTAAAAATACAAGTGGGAAACCAGAAAAATGCTACGGGCAATCAAGAGTAGCTCACTCTCATTTTGTAATTATCTATATGTCTTTATAAATGAGGTTTAAGCTACACAATGATTTTCATAATGATTACGACTTTCTACCTACTGGCTGTAAGGTATGGATGAGGGCAAAGTTTAAAAAGCCTGTGAAACTATAGTACACTTACACATAACTTTTTACTCTAATGCTAATCCCAACTAACAGGTCCCAAAAGCATGGGCCTGTTGTTTGTGGATCCCGTAGTAAAGTATGACATTGACCAGAATCCAGAATGAGGTATGAGGAACTTTTTAACCAACTACAACACTAAGTACTTGAGTACAGTGGCAGGGTGTCTACCCTCCTCTGTCTCCCTGAAATGCCCCTCCCATCCAAGGATCCTGCATGTGAGCTCTGACACAAGGCCCGGAATGTACCGAGTTAACATGAAAATGAGAGATGTGGTAGCCCCCTAAGTGTGTAAAATTTCACCAACATTACAGAAGAACCTCAGGTGACACAAAGAGAACATCCCGTATCTCTCAAACAGGTTTGTGATTGCAAGTCTAAAACAAGGAAATAAACAATATTGGTATTTTTTCTTTGCTCTGGTTAGATACATAGCAACACAAAATCAGCACACAGAAAATCAAGCTGCTGCTGCTCAGTAACCAATACACAAGTTGGGGGAGATCAGGCAATGGAACATTTATGTTTAGCTTTTAACAGTTCCGTATCTGGAGGGGCTGGGCATCACCAGTCAGCTTTATGTGTGTTATGCATGCCTCCAAGCATTACATTTCATGTTCTAAAAGATCCTGGAAACAATTACATCATATCTATATATGGAAATGTTCATTCTGGGATCCATACTTTGCAATATGCTGAATTTCAAATATGTATTGTTTGAATGGGATTCGCCTAATGCAGTTACAGTATAGTTTTTGCTGGAATTTTTATCATAAAAAAAACGAAGACCCTAAAACCCCCTGCATAAGGTTCCATACACATCTAAAAACACACTGTCATCAATGGATACTCTAATATCAGCCAACTGCACACAGTCCCTTCGTCCATATGATCCAAACAAACAATCAAGTTTGATGACAATTTGTCACAGCTCTAAGTAGCATCACAATAAGTTGTCCATAACTGAAGTGTCCCCACACTGCGCGGTGTACATCCATATCACTGTGTATACCCACCTTCACTACCCTCCATTTTATTGAGATAAGTTATCTCATGAGATAAGGATTTTGTTGGTAACTTCCTTGTTTGTGTCATCTTGCCTGACACTGAAGTTGGTGTTTAACTGTGAGCTAGTACAAAATAAATACTGATATTTGGCATTCACTTGAAACAGCTCTTTAGACTATTAAAATTGAGTTAAAAACGAAAGACATTGTGTAGATAATATCCAATCATACTTCTTCCTATGTATGCGACACCAGTAGAGGTACCTGGTCACCAGGGGGCAGCACTTGCATTACTTAACGTATCTCAGGAATTTGATAATGAATGACACTACAGTCACACACTACTGTGTAAATTCAGTTTCCAAGTGTTCCAAATGAAGCAAATGCATTGTCAGTTCTTTGTTGGAATGCTACTGTGTTTTGCATGTTCATACTGGTCTGCATCCTCACTGCCCCGCCCCTGGGGCCATCATACCGCTCGACATGCCCATCCCAGTCTGGCTGTGCATACCATGGACATTCCTGTAACACCAATGTAAATGGTTTTCAGTGTTGGATCCATCATATAATGAACACTGACCTCACACTGTTACTGTCACCCATCCATCATTAAATCATAATCATAGTCTACAAATGCTTGAGACTTCAGTGCAGATGCAAGCATGCATTGACTTGGAGTCACAAGGCTCTTTTGCTCTAAGTCTATAAATGCTTGAATTTACTATAAAATTCCCAAGATCACTTGATGGACCATGATCACAATTTTATTATAGATACCTTAAGACTTGTAAACAGGTATAAAATTACAAGTCAAGTTTACACCAGATATATCAGTCACAACATGAAGACAAATATAGGAGTAATACCCCATTACAAGAAGACACACATAGCAAAGATTCACCTGAAGAGGCAGTCATTAATTGTGTTTAAAACCATTACATTAACCTTAAAGACAGTTGATAGAGTTATATGAAGAGTGTCCAAAAATGCCACTTGTGTTCTTAAAACAATACATTTATATTCCAAAGATTTTCCAATTGATATATACAGTTTCAAAGGTTTGGATAATTTTTTGACTTGAAAATGAAGATACTTATTCTCAGTTCATTCTACCAGAGCACTTTAAAATGATGTACCCTTTTCGAATGAAAAAACATTACTTCATTTCATTACTCTTTAATTCAGTTAAGAACCCCCCCCCCCCCACCCCATTAACGCCATCAATACAGGAATTAAGGAAAGATAAGGCTACAACAAATACTTAATCATCTTTCATGCACTTGTTTACACAGACTGTCTGATGGGTGGAGTATGGAAAGAAACACTTGATAATTTGTGAGTTTTATAGCTCATCTGGTTGCAATAAATTGTCAGTTTTGCTGTTCACTAGAAGAAAGTAACTAGTAGGGATGTCTAAGATTTGTGTACAATGGATAAATGTTTGTTAAAGCAGCTTGTTAACAGATGATCACTGCCTAAGAATTTTAACTATAGCTATGTGTTATTATGTCTATCAATACCCATCTACAGACTTATGGTCACCCATTGCAACTATCCAGGAGTGTAAAAAAAGGTGGTTTCCTTATCACTGGAAAGACATACTGGCCCAACCAAGGAACTGCTGACACAGTATCACTTGAAACTATGTGAGGGGTACTACCTACCTCCCATTACGGTCTGCTGGTTACCAAGAGACATCCCAGACATTCCCTGGGTCAGGTTACCCATCATCCCCGGCTGCTGGGGTGCACGCACACCTGCAAAACAAACCATAGGCTTGAAACTATAATTATGTGTGAAATAAGAAATACACTATGTAATTCAGAAGAGCGCCACAATACTTAAGACTTTATACGCCACTTATATAGGTCTTATTTGGGAGTTTTATTTTTAAGGTTATGTATAGATGTAATGAATTAACTTTTGAACTTTTAACTTCTAATATGACCTTCAACTTCAGGGCCCGTTTTTATTTTATCATACTGAAAATTTTTTACTACATTATTTTAAATCGTTTCCAGCATGAATAAATATGTATAAAATGTGATTTCGCAGGCTGATCTGGTTTCATGCTGTTCGCATAGGTCTTTTCATGGTGTCCTCTATGAGGGAAAGGGTTAAAAAGGTGCAGTGTCTTACTATTCGGGACAATTCGTTTGCAGGGGAAGAAAACCTTCAACTTCAACAAACGGAGATATAAACAACTTGATTTTGTCCCTTGACCATAATCATTTATATTATCAGTTTTTCATCATTTACAATGACTAATATCAACGTGTTCTCTGGAACACATGTGTCACCTGCTGAAACATGACGAAAAAAGTGTGACTGACATACAGACGGATGTGCGGCCGGATTGAAGTTCTTGATCTACTGTTCTCTTTTTTTCTGTTTATCATAAGATGGCCCCTTACTCCATCTGGCTGGGCGGACAGACAGACAACAGAAAAGTGATCCCTATGTGTCACCTCTGCTTACAACTCATTGGCATTTGTGTGACTCTGATCTCAACCAAGTGGTGTGACCTTGAACTTTAAGCTAGCAACCAGGTTCTTGTTCATGAGTGTTTTCCTATGGACAGTTTGAGCCAAATGTTTTCAAAACACAACCATGCACTGCAAAAATTTCAGCAAGAACACAATTGCACAGATTTTAAAATTCAAGGGATTGCCGAGATCTTGATGCTAGCATGCCAGTTCTTGTGTGCAAGTCATGTTTGTTCTAGGGATAACTAGTGCCAAGTTATTTAAAAATAAACCATACACAACAGAGTTACAGACTGGATATGATTTAAGGTCACATGGAGTGCTGTGACCCTGACATTCATGTTTTCAACCTGGTTCTTGTTCGCAAACCATTGTCTTGTCCTAGATCATTTGTGCCGAGTTATTTCAAAATTCAACCATACACAACAAAGTTACAGCACAGTATTTTGAAGCATAACCATACACAAACAGAGGGCCATGATGGCCCATGGGTCGCTCACCTGAGAACCAGGTATTAGTGGGAGGAAAAGAAATAGCAAATATCTTATGATATTATGGGAAATGGACCCTGCCCCCTGCCAGCCACAAATTCAAAGAGTACTTTCTGGACAAGAATATTTCTCAAATTTGCACTATATACATATATGGAAAATGGGCTTTGCCCAATGGCAGCCAAGTTTTTTTTTTGTGTTTTTTTTTCAATCCAATATTTTGAACAATTTTGGTAGAGAGTGAATAGGCACATATTGTCAAAATACTTTGAAATCCAGCCAGTTCTTTTGGACAAAAAGCTTTTTCAATTTGTACTGTATGTATAAAAGAAAAATGGGCTCCATTCCTGGTGGTAGAGAGTGACCTAAGGAACATCTGTGCCAAAAATCTTTGAAATCCAGCCAGTACTTTTAGACTAGAAGATTTTTTATATTTCTACTATATAAATATCAGGAAAATGGGCTCTGCCCCCTTGCGGCCATGTTTTTCAATGGACCAAAATTGTTTGAACAATCTTGGTAGAGAGTGACCCAAGGAACATCTGTGCCAAATAACTTTGAAATCCAGCCAGTGCTTTTGGAGGAAAGATATTTGAAGTTTTAAACATTTTCCCCCCTTTAGTTGCCATGGCATGGAATTAAAATATTTGACCAAATTTGGAAGAAAACCATCCAAGGAATATTCCTGTTAAGATTTATGAAAATTGGACTAGTAGTTTGAGAGACCTCATTTAAGTTAAATGTTGACGACAGACACCAATGCTGGACATTCATCAGTACAACATGCTCAAGGTGAGCTAAAAAGTTACAGCTCAGACACATTTTAACCTTGACCTAAAAGCCAGCGACTGGTTCATGCTTTCAACATTTATTTCTCCTATGAACCACTTGTGCAATGTTATTTCAAAACATAACCTCACACAACAAGGTTACAGCCGGTCACAGTTACTTTCACAGTACTGAGTACTGTAACCTTGATCTTCAAGCTAGCAACCTGGTCCATGAGTGCTACATATCGTCTTGTCCTAGGGATCTTTGTGCCAATTATCTCAAAACACGACCATACACAATAAAGTTACAGCCAGGACACAATTGCTTGCAAACATGGACACACAGGGGAAAAAAGGGAACACTTTTTTCAATCGCAATTTTACAGGGGAGGCATAAAAAAATCCCCTATTTAATTTTGAATAAAAATAATGAGCCCTTTCTAATAATTTTTTTGATATGGAATGTTAACTCCCTTTTCAAAATTTTAAATTATCTTCACAATAATCAGAATAAGACAGATCGGGTAAAATTTTTAACAATGGTTTTTACTTAAAAAGAAGGGGGGAAAATTGGTCAGAAGAAAAAGTACAACTTTACCTGGGAGTTACATATCCAATTTTTTATTACATTGGATTTTATTGTAATTAAAATTTTTACTATTCTTAAAGTGTAAGTCCAGCAAGATAAATAATGAGCGGACGCTAGGGGGGGTTGCTATAAGGGCGTCCCTTTTGTTTTGCTGCACTGGTTCATGCTGGGTGACTGCTGCTTGTGGAACTTGCTGGCGGGACTGAGGCTGCCCAGGCTGATGTTTCCCTTTCCCCTACGTCATTTGCCCAAAGTGTTGGTGACTTTTCACACAAAATTACAAAAGGAATTAATACAGAAAACTCCATTTTTCCATAGTAACTTCATCTCTTTTGGCTAAATTTGGGATATCACCCCCAAAGCTTTTTTAAGTAACTCAAAAAAATTTCAACGGGTCGGGAAAAATTTCTTGAAAAATCACTATGATCATGAATTGAAACTGAACAGTGTTTTTAAACTAAAAAAAGGTCCTAATCTGCCCAAATAAAACGGGACCGATTACTACTCACATGATTCACTTTTATTCATCATGAAAACCTGGGGGGGGGCTTTTTTAAATTTCACAGGGAATTTTACCTGCACCTCCTCTTACTGACACCCCTGTCACCCCTTATACTTACGGGAAATTTAAATAAAATACTCAGTAGATTTTGTTCACCCCAACATAATTCATGGGCAAAACAGAATTTAAAGATCACCCTGTTACTAAAGTCTATATCTATTTTGTTCTATTTGAAAACAAGCATTCCTAAGTTCACCCCATATGAGGTCATATGTAATAAACAATTAAATAAAAACCAGGGAAAAACAAGTGAAACTCTTCTTGCTGGGAACCAAAAAGAGCAGGCATGCAGATGCCAGCCCTTCTGTTTTTGTCTCAAGCAGAAAACGATAAAAAAAAAATTTGCTCTAGTTTGGTGAACTACAACAGACAGACAGACAGACAGACAACTTGGGTGGATGGGAAGAATAGACAGTTTTGCAGTCTTTAAATTTGTCATGTTTAAAAAAAGTTTTTTTAAAAAGGGATTTTTTTTTTTTTAAAAAATATGAAAAAATTAAATTTGGGCATATAGACCTTTGAGTTGTGGGCCCTGTCACCCTTGTGATAGTGAACAAGAATGTTAAGTTTTATGACAGAAGGTTTAAAAAGTTTAAAAGTTATGGGCCCAAAGTTAAAAATTTTCACTGTAATTTTATAGTAATTTTTTTAAAAGGGGGAAGATTTGGTCAAAATGGGCCTAAAAATTATGGCCCTTGACGGGGAAAGTAGCACATGTGGGTGGTGAAAAAAAAAAATTTTATGACGCAAAGTCTAATTAAAAAAGAAGAAAAGGGCCCAAGGGAAAAATTTATCAAGATGCTTTTGCACCAACGACACCAGATTTTGACAGTAACCCCAAATTTTTTTTTTAAATACACTGAGGTTTTTAAAAGGGTTTCTGACCAACACAACATTTTTTAGACAAATCCCATCTCCTTTGAAATACAAACCCGAATGATTGTTTAAAAAATTTCAGATACACACAGCAAAAGATGACTTTCATAGGATTGGAAGGAAAAAACTCAAAACAGGGACAGGGGGAAAAGGAAAAATCAAAAGTTACTCCAAAAAATGTTACAATGAAAACAGGGGGGGTGTTGCATAACAATAACATTTTAAAAAATTTTCCCTATCATTGAAGAGTAAAAAGCTTTTGAAATTTTTAGAATGTTTCACTTATGCAATACACCCAAGGGTTTAAAAAAAACAAACAGCAATTTTTAAAAAATAAGTACATGTGGAAGGAAATACAGAAAAGAAAGACAGACAAAAAAAAATTTTGGGAAGCAAAGGGGGCAAAAATAAAACCTGACCCTGGACGTTACAGAAAAATTTCTACAAAGAAAGAGTCCAT
The DNA here is from genome assembly GCA_021229015.1 of Solen grandis. Lineage (NCBI taxonomy): Eukaryota > Metazoa > Mollusca > Bivalvia > Adapedonta > Solenidae > Solen > Solen grandis. The sequence goes on along the minus strand of CM037787.1, from coordinate 30,380,868 downwards.
AATTTCAAATACAAAAGCGAAAAAAAGGGTTTCATTATATGTAATTTTAAAAACCCCCAAGTTTCTAAAACTAAAGCTAATTTCAAGTAAAAAAAAAAAAGTTTATAAACTAAAGGTTTTGAAACAGGTTTTGGGAATGTTCTTTATAAAAAGAGTGTACCCGAACATTTCAATCTACAGTGTAGTGTGAAGACTCCACATCTCACTATTATAACCCCCGCTTTCAGGCAGGAGGGGTTGGGGGGTGTTCACCTGGTTACATGGGACTGTAAAAGTAAATGGGACGCACCTTGGTGGTTTTGGATGTGGTACTGACAGTTATAGTCCCTGATGCAGTCTGGGAACTCACACTCGTGCTTTCCTGCTACAAATGGAAAAACACAGCCTCCAAGGTATCTGTTTGTCACACTGTCTTGTCTGATTGATGTAGACAGAGCCCCCACCCCAACCATGAAATGTTTCCAATAGATACAATTACCATTATCATACCTCAAAACCTGAAACTGTGACACCAGTCCAAAAGTTTTATTTTCTTTTTAGGTGTCTTTTCCCCTCTCTTAATACCCCAATTGTTTATGTTGTTTACACTTTATTCCCATAAAGTCCATAATTTTGCACACCCCACTCCCAAAGATGAAACAGGTATTTAATATTTTAATCTATCTTTTTCTATGCATTGGCCTCTTTAAATGTATTAAAACTTTAAGCCTTGACAAGTGTAGAACACAACTCCTAGATACTGCACTGATTAGCATAAACTCTGTCATCAGAACAATTATCAACTGTACTTGACTGGTGATCACACTCCTCCACTGATTTCTTCTCCCAACCCCTGAAGTAAACACTAGCAGACAAGTACCAGTCTCAGCTGAAGTGACCTTAATAAGAGAGTTGGAAGTTCTTTGCTTGCATATAAGAAGACATTTAATCATAATGACTAACTTCTATTTGAGATGCCTCAACTGCCCCTGACCTCATGAACACCCTTAGGAGAAACATCAAAATGAGCAGTGTTGGATATCTGCAGTCTTTGTGAAAGTTTCTAACAGTTCCCCATTCTTTAATATCTTTATCACAATGAGAAGGATTCTAACACCTAACCAGACAGTGGGATACTTGAAAAATGTAAAGGAGGTGTCACTTAAGCTTATCCTCTATTTCAGCATGACTTCTAACATCTGACAAACCCGCAAATTCAATATCTGCTTACATCCCCCCATTCTTCCATGTCAAAGGACATGTTCTCAGACAACATCAACACGGGGGAACACTACCCCAAACCGGACACTGGACGAAAACCAGGGGGGCTGTTCACGTCAGCTTCGGATCCCTGGTCCCTCCCCTGTCACCCACTAAAATCAGTCTCCTTGTCCACCGGGGATTGTCTACCACACAAAACTGATAACAGGCTGGGGCCTACTATATCAGTTTTTTAAACTTAACAGTATTCTACGTAGTTTGAATATCTGTTGGCTTAAATTTGAAACCAACCCGTCAAGCAAAATGGTACAATAGTTTCACCTTTAAATTGTTTTACCCTATCTGCCCCGGCTTTTATTTGACACAATTTTAATATCCCCCTTTTATAAACATCTCCACTAAAAAACAAAAACAAAAAAAAAAAAAATCAAAATACCTGTGGTTTCTTTCTTCCCATGTCTTTTTTTTAAATTCCATTGAGGTAATATTTAAAAAAAGAGCTTCAGAGGAAGCACGCCACTATTCAAAAATGCTTGTTGGTAAATCAAAAAGAAATTAAAATTTAATTCTTGCTTTTAATACCCCGTACATAATAATAGCAAAAAAGTTTTACCTTTATAATCTGATACCCCCTTTTATTTTTTTGATGTTAAAAACAAACCCGCCCAGTTACTAGACATAACACAAACACTTTCATCAAAACTTTAACCAAAAATCCAAGTTAAAAAAGGGCAAATTTTTCATAAAAATTTGTCCAAAAGTTACCTCCTTTTTTTTCTGATGACCCCAAGGGCACTCCTTAACTTTCTATTTAATTCCCCAAAATTCTGGGTATAAAACTGGTAGTAGCTTGAATGCAAAAAATTAACCAAAATTCTAAGTTAAAAGGGTCATAATTTTTAAAAATTTCATCAAGGGTTTTTCTCCCTTTTTGTAGAAACCCTAAACAATTTTAAATTTTTTTCAAATCAACCCCCTGCCGGACTGAGATTTTAAACATGAAATAAATTTCATCAAAACTTTAACCAAAATTTTAAGTTAAAAAGGGCCATAATTTTTAAAATTTCCTCAAGGTTTCTACCATAAAGTATGATACCCCCCAAACATATTAAGATGTTCAATCAATCCCTCCGGATACTGAGATATTAGCATGAAGGGGCCCTTTATGAAAAATTTTCCAAATTTCAATTAAAAGGGGCCTAAGTAACAACTATCAAAAGTTTTCTACCATGAAAATATGATACCCCTAAATATATTAAAAATGTTTAAAAACAATCGCATGGCGGTACTGAGAATAACATGGAGTATCTTGCTGCAAAACTTTAAAACCAAATTTCTAAGTTAAAAAAGGGGGCCCATAATTTGAAATTTAAATTCCTTCAAAGTTTTCTCCCTTGGTTTTTTGATGCCCCTAAACATATTCATAAATTTCCCAAATAAATTCCCATGAAGGTTATTGAGAAAAAACTAGATAGTGCTTGCACGAAAAACTTAAAAAAATTTTTTCATGCAAAACTTTAACCAAAATTTCAAATTTTAAAAAGGGGCCAAATTCATTTTAAAAATTCAGTCAAGGTTATTACCTTGGGTTTGTCTGATGCCCTGAACATATTCAAAAATTTTAAGTCAATACCAAAAAAGGTTTATTAGATATAAGGTTGATGTAATTGTATGAAAATTTTTAAAACCAAAGCTGCAACACCACCCCGACAAAAGGGCGATACAATAGCTTATTTTCTTTAATGTCCAACAAGGGGGCCATTGTGCCCCCTAAACTTGTCATCTGAATAAAACAACCAAGAAAAGCAGGAGTCTTTAAGTTTTCCCCTTGTGCCCAAACCCAACCGTGCTCCCTTTTTTTTTTTTTTCAGATAAATTTACTTCGCATTTAAAAAAGAAACCGTAAAAGAGAAAAAAATTAATTCTGCCCAAAGGTTTTAGAGAAGTAATAGATAAATAAGGAAAACTAGCCCACCCTTTGCGGGACTCATTTTTCAAGCAAATCTTGCTTGTTTAGGCAAATATTTTTGAGGGACAAAAGGTGAGCACAGTACCTAATCTTGAGTACCCGTGTTTTTGAGCTTGAAAAAAATGTTAAAACCACAGCTTTTGTGACATACTGTGTACAGGAGACTGAAATGAAAGGTTGGAGTGAGGACCCTGTGACCGTCAAACTATCCTAAAATTACATCGGAGTGATGGTGGTGAAAAAAACCGCAAACAAATTAAAAAAAAAAATGAATCTAATAAAAAAATCACAAAAGATATGGGTTATCAAATTTCTACTATAATACTATATAAAACTTAAAAGAATGAAATTATGAATTTCGTGTATCTTGGAAGGAAAATGCTCTGAAGAGGCCACACTATACAAAGATGCGCACTTTTTTAGCAATGCCTCCTTTGAGGAAGAAAACATTAAACGCTTGTGAAAAATGAAATAACCCAGGTTCAACAGACTCATCTTAAAAAAATCACTGTCATGCAATTATTTTTACATTTTTTTTTTTTTTCCTTCATTTTTGCATTTTTAAAAAAACCTGTTTAATAGTAGGGATTTAACCATGAATAACGTCATTCCCCCAATCCATTTTCTGACAAACCTAACATGTTGCAAACCAAAGAAAAATCAACACAAAAATTTACAAAATCAAAAAATGAGGGCCTTTTGACAAGCCCGACATATGATGTAAAAAAAAAAACTTTTTCAAACAATGAAACTAGGATGCTAACAACAACAACTGTATTAGTACCAAAACTACCATGCACAAAGTCAGGTCATGCCAAAACTGCAATAAGGAACTCCTGTCTGAAATTTTGCCTTTAACAAATTAATGGTGACCAAAACCCGCAGACGGGTTTAAACCCCTCACAGGAAGATTTAACAACCTTGGTACAATTTTTTCCTGAAAATTAGATTAGATAGAAGCTTTATACCATTTGCTTGGGAAAACTTGTTTCCAATTTATTCAATGGAAAAAACTTAGTATTTAAAATATTTATGGAACCCCGTTAAGACTTTCAGACAAATACCCTTTAAAATAGACATAACTACAGCAAAGC
>CM037787.1:30326505-30376505 GCA_021229015.1 Solen grandis | reverse complement strand
AATTGATAGAGTATGTTTTTTATGTTGAAATGGAAATTTTGATGATGTTAATAAAAATAATCTCTAATCATGTTAAAAAAAAAGAATGGGATACGAAAGGATCAATCCAAATTGCAACATATTTTCCTGAACATTTCCAGCATTGAATACAATTCATTCCTGGATTAATTTTTTGCGTATTATCCCTTTATTTTTTATTCAATCATGCTCCCTCAATTTAGGCAAAAGTTCATGTTTTATTTACGAAAAAATCCGAAACTACAACAGAATGGAATTTATACCTCAAATCCGGTTCCATTGAGTTGCGTTCCAGTTAATGAGGTGGTTCTGTCAAGCGAACGCTCGTCACGGTTGCGAGTTGGTGCCCAGCTTACAATCATTATCGTAATAAAACAGGAGTCAAACCGCTCACATTAACTCCCTTATGTTGACTGAACCCGGGTATTGTAAATTCGGGTCTTAAAAAAATACATTAGTATTAATAGACCCCTGGACTGACGATTCTCCTGCATGTTGTTTTTTACAACAAAATATTTTTGGTTCATACTAGTGTTGTGTCTGTTTGGGGCCTTACATGATCGAAATATCGTTGTGCCAACTGGGAAGCAAAGTTTCAAGGGCCGGGCCTCATTCCAAAAAAAAATAATAAATAAATGTAGTGGGTTTAATTATAAGAAACACCAGTTGGGGTTCGATTTAAAATATTTGTCGTGGTTCAAAAAAAACCTAAACATACAAAATACGTTAAACAGTTGAACTATTTTCGGGGTAAATTACACATGATAATCACCAACTTTACTACAAGATAAAATATTAGATTTTACATTGTATTTCTGATAAAATCTTCCCAAAATAATAATTAATTATACTAATTTTTTTTTTAGTAACAACCCAACAACCACCAGGCACGTCGAATAATATAAGATGAAATGAAAATGTATCAAAGGTAAGAGCGACGACTGGATTTTAATCCAAGACATCGAAAATCGAAGTAAAAAACCCCCCTAGTGTGATGTGAGAAGTTCCAACCCTTTTGCACCGAAAAAAATTAATATAAAAAAAAAAAAAAATATTATTAAAAAATATTAGATATGTCTAAAATGAATGAAAGCCACGGCAAAATTTTTTAAAAACTTCATACAAAACGATTTTTCGACATGATGTCTAGTTTCTTTTTTTTTGGCAAATGACGAAATTACCATGACTGGGTCCTTGTTTGTTGATACGCAACTTTTCCAAAGGAATTATGGGCATTTCTTTGGGCTAGAACGTGTGACCCGCCCCCTTTTTCAAAAAATAGGGGAAAAAAACTGTAAACTAGGAATTTTTTTTTTCTGCAAAATTCCTTTGTAAGGAAAAATAAAAATTCTGAATTTGTACAGCCCCCATTTTTTTACTGTTCCCAATTTATTTGTTATTGATCTCCCCCCTTTGGAAAACCTCATATATTTTTTGATGATAATCTTTCTACTCCGGGGGGGGCCCCGTAAGAAAACCCCATTAATATATGGTACATATATTTTGTTCGGTCCGAACCCCCAACAAAAATCGATAACCAAAACAGCTTATTCGAAACACCAAAAAAAAGGGGGGCAGACAAACAGAGCTCTTATTTGTTGTGTGCCGCGCATGAAGAAAACCGGATGGTAAATGGAAGCACGTTAATTCACAGTGAAGTGAAATTTTCATTCAGTTAGAGGGTTGTTATGTGTACACCTTTGACGAGATCGAATTTTTCAAATGTTTGAAAGGGGGTGCATGTTGAAAAGGGGGTCGTTACCTCACGGCGATCGATTGAACCATACACACACTGATATGTGTATACAGGGGGTTTACGAACCGGTCACATGTGTGATTGTTAATAGGAAGTTTAAATAGTTTTCTTCGGGTTTTGGGATTATACGAAAAGGTAAATATACAGTGCCGATAAGCTTTTATTTCTTCTTCTTCCGTACAAGACCGGGGGTCCTCCTGAACGTAACAAGCGCTGCGCCTGTGTTCATGAACAAATTGTGTCAGAAAGGTAATTAAATTTTTTCTGACGAGTGTTTACCCAATTCAAAAAAAATTGATAAGAGGATCGTCAACGAATTGGTGCAAGTTTTTGGGGGTATTGTATATTTAAAATCCCTTTTGTTATGACACTTTTAAAACCCCCACAGTGAAACCCCATAAAGCATACTTTGAAAAGTTATAAATTTATATATTTTTTATATGAAAATATGGGGGGAAAGGGTTTTAAATTTAAAAGATCTAATCTGAATAAATACGTTGAGACCCAAATGGGGGGTTTTACAAACAGAGGGGTATTTTTTTCGTTTTTAAATAACAAAAAGGCGTGTAAATTCAGTTACTGTATGTACACAGGTTGAAAAAGGGGACAAAAATATTGTATAGAATAAGATCTAGTGGGTTTTCTCATTTAATTACAATTTCCAATCCCGATTTTGGCATATACTTGGGAAAAAAAAATCCAAGGTTTTCTTAAAAATATTTAGAAGTTGAGTAAAATTTAGTAAAAAAAATAAAAAAATGTATTTGAATCTGTTTTGATTTACTTAAAATAAGTTTTATTTTTTTTTCGGCAATACATAAACAAGTCGATTTTTAAGCTTTTAGGTTTTTTTTTTTTAACCGACTTTAGTAATTCCCCTTATCTGTGATCTTCTAGAACTTTGTAGTGCATGGTCCTAAGGCCCTTAGGAGATTCATCCCCCTTAATGTTTAGCCCCCAAGTATCGGGGAATTTTATAAAACATGTTAAGGAAAGCCTTTATAAGGAACAGAACTATATTAGGTATGTCTATCGTTTAACCCAAAAAGTAATGTATTTGTATTTTATTTGATGTCAAACTTTTTGAATAAATTGTTTCTTAAAGAAAAAGAACGAAATTGAAACTACATTTTGAATTTGTTAAATTTTTTATGTTTTTAAAAAAGTATCACACTATAACGAATTTATGAAAAAGGGGGGGCACCGTGCTTTTTTCGATTTTTTCGCCCCAAAAGTGATAATTTTTGGGGATTTCAAGGGCAGATAACTAAAAAAAAAGCCTTTCATACTTAATTTTTTTTTTAAAATTTTTTGTTTTCTGTTCCATCGCAATCTTTTTGCAGCTTTAAGACAGTCCTATTTACAGAAGTTTCGCATGTTTTAAAAAGTAAAATATGAATTATTTCTTAAAAAGGGGGGGTAATTTTTGGGAAAAAAATTTTAAATTTTTTTGGGAAGTACTTAGTATAAAATCTGCTGCATAATTTCTCAATGTTTTTCACGGTCAAAAAATAAAAAAGAACACCGATTTATAACAAAAAAGATTGTTGTATGCCCATTTTGGTTATCTGCCTTGAAAAATGTAAAAAGAAAAAAAAATAACTTCGGGGGGATAATCAAAAAGAAGCACGGTGACCCTTTTTTCATTAAACCACCTTTTGGCGTTGAGCAAAAGAGCCTTAAAAAAATGAAAAAAATGGATGTTACATCTGCACTGTACCCCTTTTTAAACCTTTTTAAAGCATGATAATGATTTATGGTGGATGGTATGGTACCTTTAAACTTCTTACATTGAGAAAGCTCAAAAATGCGAGCCCAACTTGAGTTCACTGTGTTTTAAGGAGAAAGGCTTTGCGGTACTTGTGACTTGTGGGTTTAAAATGGTTTTTCCCGCTAAAATAAAACAAATTGTGGACAATTTGGGACTGCACCGTTTTTTATTTATAAAAAAGTTTTTAAAATCAAAATTTTTCTTTTCCCCTTTGGGGTTTGGTGAAAAATTTTACTGGTTCTGGAATATTTTAATTCTTTTTGATCGGGGAAAAAAAATTTTCCCCCCAACCGTTTTCGTGTGACCTTGCTCCGATTTATTTTCCCCTTTTTTACACCCCGGTTTTAAAGGGCAAAAAAAGTAAATTAGTTGAAAAAAGCGGGGGAGGCCCCGGGGAAAAGAGGGGGAAGCCATTAGTACTTTACCCAATTCATCCTTCAAACCCCCCCTCTACTTACTTTCCCTCCCTCTCTCACATATCAGCACTTTTTCAAAGAATCTGGATTTCCCATAGTCAAATTTTTGGAAATTTTTTTTTTCTTTTTTTCACGAACACCGTTTATTTTTGCATCATTTATTGGGGGTGAAAAGTTACGGATAGGCGTGCTGTAGATATATGGGGCTATTCTTGCCAAAAATCCAGCCTTGTAAAAAGACAATTTTACTTGGTTTTAAAATAAACAGATTTAAAAAAGTAAAATTTTTTATCGGAGGGTACATATTGTGCTCGTTTGTGGAGTTGATTATCTCTTTTTAACTAGTAACGTTTTTACTTCTAGAATGTATTTGGAAAAAATCAGAAAGATAAAATGCAAAAAAATTTTTTTAAATTTTTTTTTAAATCAAATATACAAAAATGTACAACGACATACACACGTTTTACGCCGACAACGACGTTAGAATGGGGCCGCAAGATAAAACACTCTGTTTACAACTGCATATTGATTTTACATTTCTCGCGATTAACATTTTTAGACGTTTGCAATTCCAAAAAAGGGCGTATACGGAAAGGCGAGTTTTAAAGGGGCGGCCCCAAATTTAAGGGGGAAAATAAGAGGGGGGAAACCTTCCCCAGAAAATGGTAAATAAAAAAAGATTTCTTTTAACCAGTCTGAAAATGATACTTTGTAGAACAATAATTTTTATACATCTTTTTTAATCTTTATACTTCCTTTGGATTTTTTTAATATATACATGGTAAAAAAAAAAAAAAAAAATTGGGTTTAAAAAAAATGTTATGTAGTTTTTGAAAGGGAAGTTGCTATGTCGCTTTAAGCGCAAATTTTGGTTTTAATTTTTTACAACGTAATAATGAATATTAAGAAAAAAAAAGCTTTACAATGAAATGCATAGATTTTTTTTCTCTGTTTTCTTTCCAGTCTCCCTAGTATTAAGTTTTATTTGGATATAGTAATTAAATGTTTTTTTAAAATTAGGGGAAAAGGGAAAACCCAAATTTTTGGCCCCAAAAAAATTATTGTATAGTCTATCGTGAAATCTTCCATCGTTTTGATTAAAATTTTACAATAGAAAGCAGCAATTTAATGAACCTTAAATATCAATTTGACTTTTCCTTCTATAATTTTTTGTTTTGCAAAAAAAATTTTGATTTATAGTAAGCAGTATTTTTCTGTCGGGATAAAAAAAAACATTAAAAGATTGGAGTAAGACAAGACAGTTGATGGCATGAAAAAATTTTGGGATTTTTTAAAAAAAAAAATCTGCAGGATGTATATGAACAAAACAGAGATTAAAATAAATTTTTGGAAGTAAAACCCCTTTTTTTTTTTAAAAAAATTAATATATTAGGTGACAATCAAAGGTCATTTTCATTAAACAGGAGTATCTTTATCTTTATAGAAAAATCTCCTGATAAAGACATAATAATACTTCAACTTGAACTTTTATCCAATAGTCAATATTCTATTAAGGGGCCCCTTTTTTTGGATGTGTTTTTAAAAAGTTATTAAAAAATTGAGCCCCGGGACACCTCAACTTGTTTGTGAAAATTATGCATTGTTTTTTTCTGAATATTGTGAAAAAAAAAAATCGATTTTTTATGAAAGTGGCTTTTGGGGCGAATTTACAACCCATAAAGGGGAGTGGCAGATATTAAATTTTAAAAAAGCTCAATTGTGGTAAGTGGTTTTCATATCATGGGGTTTGGTGGCTCGACTAAAAAAACGCAAAGAAAAAAACCTGGTAGGATATAAAAATCAAATAAAAAATTTTGGCATGTGGCTTATATTGCGGGGTTAAAGTAGATGATTTTCTTTAAAAAAAATATCTTTTTTTATCTTCTGATGTTGTTTTAATACCTGCATACTGGCACTCATGCAACTAAAACTGTGCTTTTTAAAAAATTGTGATACGTTTTTTTCATAATGATTTCCCTCAATGTGTAGACCAAAACGTTTTCAAACTTCCCCATTCGTACTGGGAGAAACTGCGGGAATTTGCCAGCTTTTTGGAAAAAAACGAAAGTGAGCGGGGCATTCGTTTTTTTACGTGATGCAGGGGGGGGAAAAGGGCGCAGCTTATTTTTCAACATTGCAAACGTGAAAAAGGGTTAAAAACCGAATCATGAGGTGGGGCAATGTAAAGTTGCGAGCTTAAAGAAAAAAGGCGTTTTGTATTTATCAAAATGCTTTTTGTTGGGGAAAACGTATTTACAATTTGCATGGGGAAATTCGTCCAAGTGTACTCTGGGTTTAAATATAAGAAATTTAATGAAAATTGTGCATTTTGCGGAAAAAAATGTTCAACTCAATCAACAAGGGGGTTTTTTGGCAACGAATGCCCCATATAGAAAGGCATGCGTGGGGGATGGCATGGGGGGTCTCAGCATTTTTCCCTGAGGCTAGAACTTAGTGTTTTTTTTCACCCGAACTTTTTAGTAAAATTTGCAACATGTACTGTTAACCCCCTTTTTTGGCGTTTAAAAATGAAGGGTAGCCCCAGGCGGTTGACCCGATGCAGGATAATGATCAACTGGGTGTGGTACAGCCCATATCGGGAAATTTTGTGTCAACGGGGGGTTGAATTCAGGAGTGAATGGGGTGGTATCACCCATGTTGGGGAAATTTTGGGTCGGACTGGGTGTGGATCAGCCACATGTCAGGAAGGAAATCAGACGGTGGGGGGTATCACGCCATATGTCAGGAAAAGTGTCAGACTGGGTGTGGTATCACGCCACATGGCAGGATAAGTTTTCAATGGGTGTGGAAATCACGCCAAATTCATGATGATTGGACGGACGGGGTGTGGTATCACGCCAATGGCAGGATAATGTGCCAGACTGGGTGTGGTATCACGCCACATGTCAGGCAAGGGTCAGAGTGTGACGGGTGTGGTACATGCACTGCTAAGTATGGTGTTGATGTCTCGGGAGAAGTCTAAATATATAAAATATAAACTTAACATCCGTCAGTGGGACGTTAAACAAAAATTATATAATTATTCGTTAATTAAATGCGTAAACATATTGACTTTGGAAATGCACGTGTACTTACATGTAGTTAAAACCCTAAAAGTTCTGGGCTAGGGTTGTTTGGGGTTGGACCGAGACCCGGGAGCACTGAGGGTTAAGTTTAAAGTACAAAGGGAACCTTTCACATGAAAAGTTTCTGTGAAAAAAAAATTCCTTTGAAAATAAAATGTTGATCCTTCAAATCAGTCACAACCAGCGATATGAAAAGTTTGGTTGTGTCCAGGAACTAGTAGGTAACACAGTGAGTTTCCATTCTTGAAATCCGCTTCGAATCCACTTTTAAACTGTTTATTTATACTACTTTTCACAGCTTATACTTCACAATGTGAGGAGGACCTCATTCCGTATCTGTGAACCTACCACGTTCGGTTACCATTCATTCTGTACTTGATAGTTTTTGTCAAGACTCATATAGGCAAAGTAATTAGCGACAGCGGTACCATCCAACTGTAAGTCACATGTAGTGTCTACGACAAGGGCAACAATTCCAACTCAAACGTGCAGAAAAGAAGTTATCTATAGTTGCGGCGTACAGACTTTGATTCCAGAGATTAAAACGGGGCGGAAGGTGTGCAGAGTTTTTACACTAGCTAGAGCTCACAGCACACACAACTCCACCAAATGTTACACCCACATAACAGTAAAGCCCCCGATCACGTGAATTCAGACAACAAGGACAAAAAAAAAAAAAACAAAAAAAAAACAAACAAAAAAAAACGTACCAACATTGGCCGACATCCACGAGTCGCCGTACAGGTGCAGTAAACATGCGATGTACGTGCATTTGCGGAACGTGCAATCCTTCCTGTCTGAAATGCTTCTTCGCACCAGTCCAAGATCTGGTCCATGTCGCTAAAGTGGATAAACGTAATCGTGGGATTGATACCCTTGCCAAAGTCGCCAAAATGATACTGGTATATATCCCTTTTTGTTTGCGTCATTCAAATTAGGGTAGTCCAGAAACAAATTGGCCCAGTGTCATTACAATGTGACTAGTTGTTACAGAGCATTACAAAATTGTGACTAGTTTGTTACAGAGCATTACAATATGACTAGTTGTTACAGAGCATTACAATGTGACTAGTTGTTACAGCGCTGTAAAAATCCACTCGTCCGCTCGTATTTACGAGTAAATTTCACGGTCGGACGAGCATAATTTCCCTGAACACTCGCCCGAACGAACGAGTAAATTTTCGCGGCCAAGAAAGAAATGTTTCAATAAAAATGAATTCATATTGTTACGATGGTTAATCGAGGTCATAAAAACTCTTTACTTTATCAGGGGAGCATTTTGACAAATCACATTGTTGTATCACGAGCGACGCTCATTTTTTTAAGAAAGATCCATAAGGTGCTAGCGCAGACTGGTTCACAATATTCTACGGGGTGTGTGTGTGTGTGTGTGTTTTTTTTTTTTTTTTTTTCTTTTTTTTTTTTTTTTTTTTTTTTCAATACGTTTTTGTTAGTTTTCGGCACTGTCCAGGACTGCAGTACAGTCCGGGACTGCAGATATGTTTCGTTTCCGGGAGTCAAAATATCGAAAGACGCTTCTCCGGCGGAGACGACGAAAAATACAAAAACAGCAAGAGTTAAAACGTAGGAAGCAACAAAGCGCCTACAATAAACACGATTCGCACAAGAAAAGCTCTGGATCATGGTTTTCTTGGTTTCCGTGGTTGATGAAAAAGAATAAAAAATGATTTGCGGTTGTTTCTGCAAAATATCAAAGCTTTATATCAATGTACAGGAAGCAAAACTGAAAATAATTTTAGGAGTGCTAAACTTTGTTTTAGGACGAGTAAAATTGTTCACCTACTCTTCCCACAGGACGAGTGACCTAAAAGAAAATTTTACACCCCTGTTGTATATCAAACAACTTATCTACGGCGTGATTTTGAATGGGTAGCACTCTATCTGTTTCTTGTAGACACAACTCCCCCAATATTCGAATTACTGTCGGTGGGACTTTAAACAAACAACACATTAAAACATCTTTGAGCTTATTTTACTAAATAAAACTCATACTAATCAGGTCTGCGCAGTACTTGGAGATCCAATTCGATACCGGTATTGTTTCTGGTCACTTTATTCAGATACGTTGTTTTTTCCCTTTTCGCATCCGTGAAAATATTTAGACACTTGACATTTTTCTACATTTATTAAGTTATTTTGTATAAAACAACAACGACAAATAAACAAAACCCCGCAACATATCTTGCATTGTTAATGTGTTTTTTCTTTCTCTAAAAACAGTGCGTAGAAGAAGGCTGTCTTTCGACATATACATAGTGATGGAAATATCAGGATGTTTATAATAAGCTTAAATTTATGGTATGTTCAGTTCTATTCTTCCCAACGTAATTGACAACAACAACAAAAAGAACAAGGGGGCAATAAACGTCTATTTGGAGATGGGCATTTCCGCTTGCCATAGCAACTTCTGGTAATTATTTTATTGCCTCACAACATGCGTTTCGTTAAGATTGCATCATCAAACAGCGATGCTACCGTAGGGCTCTCCTATATTTTGGGGGTACATAAAACGTTATACCTCTGTGATCACAGAAAGGTTTTTGCTTATTTTCTTAATTGCTAACATGGATAAGTTCTGATGTGGTTTTGATTTATGTTTTCTATGGTATCTCAGTCCAATACTCAAGCCAGCTGTGTGTAGAGGTTGGGTCGGCAGAGGCATCTGGGCTTAGTTGTTATTATCTGCAATTATATATTAGATCTTATTGTACATGATTTCATCTAGTTCAAACTGATTTGCGATTTATATAGTATTTGTAAGAGATGCGTTGAAAGTTGGTGAGTGACAATGGTAATGACACAATTATCAAATGCATGATGTTTTAACTCAAGATTTAACGAACCCAGACACAACCTGCTGATTCCGTGATTCAGACAGGTCACGTGTTGTGACGAGGGGAGATGAGTCACGATGATTATCACGGGGATTAAAGCCGTAACATGAAACCTATAAACCATAGGAAACCATGACATGTGTACTGGCGTTAACTGGAGATCATGGCTGGTAACTTCCATTCGTATTTCAAAATACCACGATAAAAGTCTTGAAAAGTTTACTGGTTTATTGCAAAAATCACAACAAATAACTTGCGTGCACACATTTTCCGGAGAAGATTTAATTGTTTTTATAGACTCCCAGCCATTACCACCTATTCCACGTTGAAAATAACATAATAGATACTAGTAACACATAAGGTGTTTTTGACTCTCTCAATTTTGCACAGAAGAACGGTTTATCTCTTCATATAAGTGGTTTGACACGTCTGGTTTTAACCCAGTGATATGCCATACTTGGCATATGCACCACACAAAGCGATAGGATTGTGTCGAGACCAAGATTCCAACCTGACGTGTTCTACTTGTATCCTGTATGTACCTTTAGTTAGGTTGTTATTTGACTTTTCCTATAACATACTGTATTAACAAGTTTAATGACGAAGCGCAGCTTAGTTTGAGAACTTGAATATGTATGTGCCCCACCTCCTCTCCAATCACATTAACTAATGTAGGGGAGCACCGTCTGTGCTTGCTCTAGCCGGCAATTTTACTACACAAAAGCTGCGTATTATTTTAACCAGGAATAACTTTAGTATTCGTCAGTATGGAGCACCTTCACTTTTTTGAGATTGACGGGTGCAGTGATTACTGATCTTACCAGCAGTGGTCCCCGGCACCAGTACAGCTGTGGCGGATACACGAACTACAAACTTTGACATTTTGTCCGGTAATTGTGTGTGTGGTATTTATATTCAAATGAAACATGATAAATGTAAATCTTCGTGTTAAAATAACTGATGACTTTTTCACCGAAGCCAGTTTAATTTGAGACGTAAGTCAACTGTTATACTAACACTCAAACTATTGATGTTTTCATAATGAATACACGTGCATGTTTTTGTTATAGCCAGTATCAAATATCATTTTTTTCAAAATACATAATTTTTATTTGACTGGACAAGTATGAAAGCAATCCGTGTTGTATACGAAACATGTTTGAGCAGGGTCCTGTAGTCGGACATATTTAGTAACAAAAAATCTCTTCTTTTTTCTACGCGGAGAAAATAGTTCTGTATTATCACCATGCTGTTTTAAAAATTTTTCGTTTGATGTAAATATGATTAACAGTATGGAATCAAGAAGTTAGACCGTCCCCCGGTGGCCGAGTGGTTAGAGCGTCCGCCTCGGGAGCGAGAGGTCGTGGGCTCGATCCCCGCCGCGACATACCAAAGTCGTAAAAATGGCACTGTTATTGCTCCCTTGCTTGGCGCGTGCATCATAGGACGGTTGGCCCGGTGTCAGGATAATGTGACTGGGGTGTGGTATCATGCCACATGTCTACGGCATGATATTGCAGTGGGCAGCACTATATATGTCTCAAGTAGACATCGTCTTCCAGTGACTTACATACTGTCGGTGGGACGTTTAAACCAACCAGTAGTAGCAAATGAGGTCTAGTGGGAGGAGGGGTCCGGAGGGTCCAGTCCCAGATCTTGGTAAGTAGGTCAAGCCTACGTCATCATGGTCAATGATCTAGGTCACCGACTGCGCATGCTCATGATTCAAGGTTAAGGTT
Organism: Solen grandis; assembly: GCA_021229015.1. NCBI lineage: Eukaryota > Metazoa > Mollusca > Bivalvia > Adapedonta > Solenidae > Solen > Solen grandis. Next base: position 30,364,864 of record CM037787.1, on the reverse strand, counting down.
GAATTGTGATCAGTCCATTTAGGTCACCGACTGCGCATATCCATGATTGAAGGTTAACATTATCGGGGTCAGTGTCAAGGTTTATGAATCTAAGTTGTTAGTGCGCATGACCATTTTATGGATCAAGAGGTGAAATTCAAGGCGGGAGAGTGATCATCACTGTGTAAACACTTGGTTAGACCTTGTTTAGGGTTATGTTACAGGTGGTCAACAAATCGTAAACATCTCGCCAGAGCTGACTCTCCAAGCGATAGAGAAGTCATAAGAGGTCATGACACAGCGTTCAGAGCGGAGTTGTTCTAAAGCGATGTTTACAGTCTTTCTCTTTTTCTTCTCCATCATTGTATAGAATAATTCAGTGAAGTTTTCAATTATTATAATATTAGAGTATGATTTAATAATTGCTCTACTAACAAAATAGTAAAGAGTTTTTACCACATTTAAAACAAAAATGTTTATGATTCTTTCTACTTCTATCTTTATAATTAGACCGGTTAGTTAAAATGAATTTCTGTGGTTTACACCCGACTACAAATCCAAATGTAATGGATGTTTTAACCCGGTTGGAGGACATAGATTATTATCTTATCAGGTGAAAAGTATGATTTTACCACGATATAGTAGCCATCAGTGAACTAGCCAGAGGTTTTAACCTTTGAATAGCAGTCCTGAAATCATCAATTAGTCATTCACCTTTATTAACAACTACTGTACTTTATGACACATGACACATAATTTTAAGGAGAAAGAAAAAAAAACTCTGTCTTGAACAATCATGGGACAGAGTTGACTTCGTGATATGTTTTTTACAAAAATAAAATGCTTTGTTTTTATCTCTTAGTGACTAAAGTTCTATCTGTGAAATGTTAATTCAAGTAAACATTGATTATTTACAATAACCTTTATTACGGTGATCTGTTCACACATTAAAGGTCAGTTACCCTTATTGTCAAGGGTGATATAAGCAGATTTGTAATTTTGGAGGGAAAAACGTTTGATTACTCAACAAAAACTGTAAGCACAAACAAAGTTCATGGCCACAGTATCTTTTTCTAATAAGAAAGTTTGAGGTGTAACTTGAATATTATATATAATAAACTGGTGTAAAAGAACAAGAAATTTGTAATACTTTCTTGAACATTGTATGTCATGACAAATGAAACTAAACATACTCATTAATACAGAAGATTATACTGGAGACAAAGTAAATTATTTGGGAGTAATAAAGATAGTTTTTTTAAAACTTGACGTAGTCTCCATTGTATTCTTTTGTAGTGGGATGTGTTTTTATTTTAAATTTAAGTGTATGCCGTTTAAAAGAAAAAATTCTACAATCATATACAAAATGCGTTAAATGTATGTTATGTATGTACCTGTTACACACACACAACACACAACACACAACGGTGCATGAATATAAAAAGGGAGAGACTATGAAGTGAATTTGTGGTCCTGAAAAGGACCGTGATTTTCCCGGGTTTAAATCAAGGATTGGATGGGGGTTTTTATAGGAAATGTTTATCACAACATTCATCTCCCATAATGTCGCTGTTGTGCTGTTGTCCCTGTTCTGATAAAACACAGCAGCACTTACTGCATTCTATATAGCATGGACTTCCACACTCAGAACACTGCCCGTTCATTACTGGATTCATATTGAAAATGATTACAGCTAGTTATGCATTTTCACACTCGTTTTAGGAAAATAAATGTGCTGTTTTACTTTGATAGTACGCACTTGCTAATTAAAATCGACATCTTTATGATGCAACCATTAATTTATTCCATAATACTTATCACACAAATGCAACTAAACATACTCATTAATACAGAAGATTATACTGGAGACATGATTTGAAATTTTGGGTTTAATATAAATAATTTGTTTTAATATCGTTGTAGTTCTACAATGTATTCTTCTGTAATTGAGTGCGTTTTATTCGAATTTACTCAAGCGATGTACGTAATTCATACGTGATTAAATACAAATAACCACACACACCGCTAGCGAATGTAAAGATACTGCAATAAAACGGTATCTACTTGCCACTCACCATGTGGTATTGATAAAATTTTCACCCAATTGTTGGACTTAGTGTAGTTTTAACGCTTTATCAGTAAGCGCTGTTTTGTGTATTTCAAAGTTAAATGAAAAGGTGAAAATACTCGTTGTCAACAGTATTTCATTTGCCAACCATTCTCGATAAGCAAATATTTTCTTTCTCACTTTTTCAACAAATGATATTCAAGAAGTACAAACACATTTGTTTTCTATAAACTAGATTTTATTTTACAATCAAGGAATATGTACACATAAGAAATACACAACAGTAAATAATAAGACAACATTCAACTTATGCAATGCAGACTTAATTATAAAACATGATCTTGGGAACAAATAGAACTAAATCAAGCGGAAACAATAAAGATTTCAATGATGATGGTATTTAACAAACGACAATCAACACAGAGTTTAAGGAATTCTGTAATGTCATAAGCAAGGCTGGAAATTCCGTCTTCCATCCAATACCTTTTATCATCGAAAGCACTCAAAAAAGTTTTGTTTATTTTTATCACATACATAATATGGTAATCACTTCGTAATCCATACATTGAATGTTTAGATTGCGTATTGTTTAATAATGTGTTCTTGTAATGTTCATGTAATAATTCTTTCTGTACTACAGCTCGTGAAATCCCTTTACACCGTTTTTCATTCACTTCTCTATGTCTTTGTCATAAATAAAACTATACATTTTAGGTCTCAAAGCTACAAACTCTTTTATAGGAATCCCACCTAATTCGTCTTTCATTACACCCACTTTTTTCTTACGTTCATTGTTGAATAGGGGGTGGTTTGTTAGGATTAGAAGTGTCATATAAGTGAATACTCTGCATCATATCTCTATACACATCTTCTGTCTCCTCATAAAACATGAAAACTATCCGTGTCGGTCGCTAACAATGATAAATTATCTTGATATTTGGGTTTCAGATGGTTGTAATAATAATTGTACAAAAGATACTTGGCTAAATCTGATATCACCATACCACAGTACACAGGTTGAACAAAGTTAACTTTGGTATAATTACACTCAAAAAACTTCCTTTATGTGTTGTATAGGAAACATTATTGTAAATCGTTTAAAGTGGTGTTATTTGTTTTTCAAGCATTCTGAAAAGACAAAACAAGCAAATGCCTGCATGAAGTGATGTTTCTTTGTGTTGTTTATTGTACCAAGTCACAATTGTGTTGTGAGTAAAATGGGTAATTTATGAGTAATTTATGAGTAAAAATGAGTAATTTATGAGTAAAAATGAGTAAAAATAAGCAATTGCTCATTCTAGTGAGTAAAAATGAATAACAACTAAGTAATAAACAAAACTTCTTTTATGTGTTGTATAGATAACATTATTGTATATCGTTTAAAGTGGTATTATTTGTTTTTCAAGCATTCTAAAAAGACAAAACAAGCAAATGCCTGCATGAAGGGATGTTTCTTTGTTTTGTGAATAAAATGAGTAATTTATGAGTAAAAATGAGTAATTTATGAGTAATTTATGAGCAAAAAATGAGTAATTTATGAGTAATTTATGAGTAAAAATGAGTAATTCTTACTTCTTCATATTTTTGCGGAAAGGCTGGATGTCAGTTACCAAGATCAACTGTTTTTTTATAGAATTGGGACATTTTTGTGTACATTATAACTAAAACGCAGGACTCGTTTTTTTATTTTTTTTTATTTTATTGGTACAATAACATTACATGACACACTGTTCAACAGTTTTTAAATTTATTGGTACAATAACATTACATACTGTTCGACAGTTTTTAAACGTTACTCTTGCGATAGTTCTGGAGGGTTATAACCCTCAATAACAGCTTCAAAAAGAAATTTTCTTTTATTGACGGCATATTTCCACGCTTCTTCTGTGTCAAAGTCCTCAGTTTGTATAACACTATTAGCCGTCTTTTTGATCGATTGAAAAACTGGAGAATCTTTGAGAGCATTGATCCAAAGCACATTTTCCGTGAATACATCAGTTAGCGCTTTACGATAAGTATTTTTCATGGAGATAAATGTCCGATCACGCGCCTCTTCTTCGGTTATATTTTGTTGATTCATCAAACCGTTGACTTCCTCTTCGTACCTGTCTTGATACTGTTCAAATACTTCTTCTATAAGACGATCCATTGGATCATTTTCTTCCTCTCCATTCATCGTGTCTGAGTCAAAATCCACATCGTCTGTTTCCTGCTGATGTTTCATCTGTTTATGCCTAATAAGGTTATACTTTCTTGCAAATGTTTTGTTGCACATATTACAGGAAGACATGACGCAATGTTTGAATTATTCAAATACGTCGTCAAATTGTTTAAATCGATCTGTCTTTTTAGGTGTCTTTCTTGATGAGGTAATAGTTTTCTTTACTGGTCCTGTGTAGTTCTTTACAGTTGAAAGACTTGGTGCAGTTTTTATTTTTCGTTAGCTTTTTTCGTTGTAGAGACGTTTCAATTTAAACCTTTCTCTGGCCAACGCTACTGTCACTTATGACAGGTTTTGCAGTGTTTTGTTATTTACACGCTCTACCTCAGATTTAGCTCTGTCTACCACACTCTGTATAGGTGATGTTAATTCTATGGTCTGTTTTTGCTTTTCGGAAAAATATGATTGTTTTGGTCGAAATAAATAGACCCACTTTTTGAGATCAGGCATATACGTTGAATAATTCATGTTTCCTTATGAAATTGTAATGTCGGCAATACAGGTTCTTGAAAAAATGAAGCTCCACGCTTTTTTAAATCATTTATATATATTTCAAATTCTTATAATTATGTTTGTATCAAAACGCAAATTTCAACGAGTGTAATTAGTTTGTGTAACGCGTCGAAAAACTGGAACTTCCTCCCCATTTACAATACTTTCACCACAAATATTCGAAAATATAAGCAATGTTTGATTGAAACTGTTTGCTGTTTTTGTTTTAGAAGCAGATGCTTGAAATTCACACAAAACCACTTTCCATTTTCCTTCCAATATATGCGGTGTTTTTAAATGTACTTTAAAATTCCAGGGTTTATTTTCGGGAAAATAAACTACTTTCCTCAGTTTTTAAATACATAATCATGTTCCCTTAACTTCCTCGCTCGAAACAATTACCCTTATGTCTTTAAAAATAACCCCTTTCTCACATTATATATGAAGAAAGCGAAGGGTTCAGCGAAGATTTTAAACAAGGGGATTAAGACTGGCAAATACTCGAAACTTGGTTATTTATTTACTATTAAGTCTTGGTCTGTTGTGAATTAGTTGATGTAAAGAGATTTAATTTCTTATTCAATGAAAATCTTGTCTAATCAAACAATAACATTAAACACTATATCATTTGAAACCGTTGTAAAATACATGCGAACAAAATCATGACAAATGGGAGCAAATTTCATTTGAAATATTGAGTTACACCTTTATTTAGGACAGTGACAGAGCATTTGTTATAGCGAGATAAATTCCTAGGTAAACACACCATCGGTCAACGTGTACATAGGTGATCTGGTCACTCAATGTGACCTTAATAATGCGCGGATGATGTTTTGACGCGCCAACTGACCAGGTGACATCTCCTAGTTTATGAATCATGGGCATGTTGGAAAAAACTTGAATCATGAGCATGCGCAGTCGGTGACCTAAATCATTGCCACAACGACATTGCTACTACTCCAACCAAGCAAACAAACAAACAATATGGGAGTCGAAACTGAATTAAAATATGTTAATGGTTTGTTGCTGGAGATAACATTAAGTAGTTCAAAAGGTTATTTTCTCTGAAGGCGCACAAGTTCGTTACCATTTTGAGGACCCTTTTTATAATATAAAATCTGTTTTATATATGAGTATAAATACCTTGCAAAAATTAAAGAATGAAAGTAACTGATAAGGTTATTTTCCTGATAAAGTACATAAGTATATTACATTTATTTAATAGGGCTCTATTTCAGAGGCAACATTTTCAGAAATATATATGTTAGACATATAATGTAAGAGAGAGAGAGAGAGAGAAAGAGAGAGAAGGGGGAGGCGAGGGGGATATATATATATATAAATGTTTTTTCAAGCCGTCCATTATTTTTTTCTTTTTCTGACTTGTTTCGACTGTAAAGCGGGTTTATAACACTGGGTTTATTGGCATCGCTTGGAATTTTATCCTCGTTTATCAAATTTAATATGCCAATTGGAATAGACAAAATTTTATTCCACGCAAATTTTACATTTTTGTTATATATAACGTTACATAATTTATAAATGTATAAACATTGCAAATTATACGATGTCATGGGCGACATTTAGTAACAGTATTCATCTATCACATATAGGAAAAATTGAATGAGTGCCCCTGTACATCGTCAATATTGTATGGCAAGTATTATAGGTCATATAAAACATGTTTGTTGGAACAATGAAATTTTGAAAATATGAGTTACTAATATAAATGGTATGAATACATGAACGTAAACATGACACATAGATTTCAATATGGCAAACTGCTGAATACAATACATGAACTCGGTATTCGTTAAAGTATAGTTTGCCTTAATCATTGTGATACATAAGTATCACTGATTTTATTTTATGATTATGAAATGATAAAATATCAAATCTAGCTCTAAGATAAGGCCATGGAAAAAATAAATACATTAAAAAAACTGTCCTCTCAGCGCTTTGATTCAACATGGCAGAAATGACCAAAAATCTAATCATCTTTGTTGATGATCATAATTGACTGAGAAAAAAAAAAGATATCTCAAAATGACTTCGCACATTATAAAGCAGAAAGGAACCATTTTGTGATCGCAGGATATACATTTAATTATTAATGGTCAATAAAGTATAAAGAAACTGTGCTTGTGCCAGTTAAATGCCTGTACGTTTCTACTTCCACTCCCCCAGGCGTTTTACAAGGCAGCCAACAGTCTCTGGTTGTCATTCAGGGCCAACTAGTCTCCAAATTTCGATAATCTATTAATCTCCAACGCGCATTTGCTAATTAGAAGCAGATTTCGGTTCGTCTGAACTGGTTCACTTAGTACAGTACCCGTGGCGATGAGGTGTCTTGCACTACCACAACAGACCTTTGTCTGGCCTTAGAGGGGGCATGAGTACAGTTCAGGAAATATAGTGGGTTGTACATTACAGGAAACTTTGAAGTATCATTGCTATATCTCGAAGGATATGTTTTCACCAGATCATGACCATAGTGCTAGAAAGTTTAAGGTTACATTCGCTCGAGTTTTCAGTTCAGGTCGGTAAGCGAATCATCAGTCGCGATTTGATCATCTCTTCACAAATTTACCAGTAAGCGATGCACGTCTTTCATCCTTTTTTTTTTTTTTTTTTTTTTTTCTCGTAACGATCTTCGTGAATAAAAATGTTACTCTTATATTCCAGCGTGCCAGCGTGCATTTTGTAACATATCTAGGAAGTTTCTGAGGTATGCTGTGAGGTTAGAAGAGACATTCGTAGAATTAACTAGTTGCAATAATTAATGTATGTCTTTGTATTTCGGATGTAAAAAATAGAACTTGATGTTCTGCTATTTGATTGGCGGCGACATTATCTGCAGTCGCGTGCAGCTCTAACCGGTTGTGCTAGTTGCACGGCACTTGGTGGAACATTGACACTGACACCAACAATGTAGTACACTTTAACACGTTCTCACGACCTTTTAACAAATTCTTGTTTTAAGGTCCTGTTATAAGGGAAGTTGTTGCGGTGTGTGTGTGTATGTATGTGTGTCATATTTTAAAGTTAACTCGCCGAGAAATGCATTTCCTTTTTTTTTCTTTTTTTTTTATATGAACTTATGCAATCAATGTTTTTCTAAAGTATTGTGTTTCGAGTAATTTTTCTGAGCATATAATATTTAACTCAAACCGGCAATCACAAATACATAAATATTAGACTATACACATATCTTAATCCTGGACCAGTAATGTGACTAACAGCAGATGACATTTCTCTTTATAAACCTTGCCAAAATGTTCTAAATTTATCCTGTATTAAACTGTTTGATTTGTAGGTTTCATGACGTAGCCAAAGAATACGTTCGTGTCTTGATGCAGATCGGTTATTTTCACGGAAGATGACATATGGACCAGCTTTGAAATGGAGTCAAATACTAAGGGGAAAACTTGACTTAAGGAAGAAGCGCAACCACACATTTTTTATTTGTCTTTGTTTTTTGGCAATCGTAATACTATGTGTCTTATGCTCGTACTATGTGTCACTGCAGACGTATGAAAGAGGCGGGAAATTCAGAATTTCCAAAATATTAGTGGGTAGGAAGCACATATTGAATAAAAATTTGTCAACAAGCAATGAGGACAGTGATAGTACTGATATCGAAGATGAAGTTGATGATGAATATAATGATGAGGAGACGTTAGCTAATTCTACAGATGTCTTTTCTAACATCACAGCGAGGAATAACATCACAGCGAGGAATGTCAGTGGGGCAGGATTGCAGTCTGTGTTCTGGAATGATACAAGACTGGATATTCTACATATGGTATGGGGCTCGATTAATCATGCATGTGCTCAACATCTGTTTTAAGCATCGTATATGATGCAATAAATGTAAGAAACAAATAAATAAAAGAAATGGCTTTGGAACCATGAATAAATCACAATAAATGTCAGTTATAATGACTCTGGTATACAGACTGCAGCTTAAAGATTAACAGTATAGACAGGTTTATTATGCTCCCCGGAGGGAAAGCATATAGTTGCCGCTTTGTCCGTCCATCCATCCGACTGTTCGTTCGTTTGTCTGTCTGTCTGTCCATCCATCTGTCATAATTTTCTCCAGAGGATAAAACAAAAACTGTTAGAGGTATCAATAAGGTAAATAAATCTCATTGAGGAGAAGTGTAGTGTACAAGAACCATAACTCAACTTTGCATTATTTAGGAGTTATTGCCCTTTGTTATTTTTCATTCTTAAAATTTGTCCAGAGTATTACACAAAAACTATTTGAGGTATTAGTATGAAAATTCATATGTAGATATATAGGTCTCAATGTAGAGAAGTGCAGTGTACAAGAACCAATTTTTTTAATTTTTTTTCATATTTAAATTTTTTTAAAGCTATGTATTATTATCAAGAACCCAGCAAGTGACAAAGCACAGTTGGGGGAGCATCCACCAGTTCTACTGGCACTTGTTTATGTTATGCTCCAAAATTGTGAATAATTTATAAGTGACTGTGTTTTATGTTTAGCGCCTTCTCAATTTTGAATGTAAAATATGCTACTGTATTAATTGAAACTTTTGTAATACATGTTTGGTGAACTGAATATATGAACTTGACACTGACTTTTACTCATTCATTGCTTACAGATGTACATATTCAATTGACTTACAAGCAATCAAATATCTTCAATAGAATATAAATAGGTAGTTGATGGTTGACTCAGTTTACACAAAAACATATGGTTATGTTTATGGTTTTGCTTAATATGAGAAGTTGACCTAGCCTTGAAGGGAAAGGCATGGCTTCAATTTCATCTTCAAGAATCTGAACAGGTGCGTTCAGTGATGCTGTTGAGAAAGCAACAGCAAGTAAACAAGTCGAGCAGTCTTGATCAATATAAATAAAAGCAAACCTCCTTCATGAATTGCTCTTGCGGATCTCCTTATTATTATACAACATGATTATTTTAATACATCTTCTGTTCCATATATATATATATATATATATATATACCTCACATGTTTATTTATTATTTTATTATGTACAGCGAAAGCCCCACTTTAACACCCTGTTCAAGAACCCATGCTGGTTTGATCCCCTTGACACCTGGGACCCATATGATGGCAATGTGTATGCCAGCTTTTCTCCAGCAGCCAGACACACACTGGACAGGCTGTCAGACCACTGGGAGGATGTATATGATACAAAGGTGAACCCCATACGCCTGAGGTGTGTCCCGTATTTCATGATCATTGGGCAGCCCAAGTGTGGCAGCACTGATCTCTTCTGGAAGATCAGCAAGCATCCTAACATAGGGACGCCACCAATAAAGGAGCTGCACTGGTGGTCAAGAAGTAGACAGGGTAAGTATTATTGTGTAGCAGGTAGGGGGTATTGTTGTATAGCAGGCAGTGGTGGTATTGTTGTGTAGCAGGAGGGGATATTGAAGTGTAGTAGAAATATATGTATTGCTGTGTAGCAGGAAGAGGGATATTGTAGCGTAGCAGGCAGGGGTGGTATTGTGTAGCAGGAGGGGATATTGTAGTGAAGCAGAAAGAGATGTATTGCTGTGTAGCAGGAGGGGATATTGAAGTAAAGCAGACAGGGATGTATTGCTGTGTAGCAGGAGGGGATATTGAAGTGTAGCAGGCAGGGATGTATTGCTGTGTAGCAGGAGGGGATATTGTAGTATAGCAGGCAGAGATGTATTGCTGTGTACAGGAGGGGATAGTAAATGTAGCAAGTAGAGATTTATTGCTGTGTAGCGGCAGGGGATATTGAAGTGTAGCAGGCAGGGATGTTTTGTTGTGAAGCAGGAGGGGATATTGAAGTGTAGCAGGCAGAGATGTATTGCTGTGTAGTGGCAGGAGGGGATATTGAAGTGTAGCAGGCAGGGATGTATTGCTGTGTAGCTAGAGGGGATAATGAAGTGTAGCAGGCAGGGATGTTTTGTTGTGTAGCAGGAGGGGATATTGTAGTGTAGCAGGCAGGGATTTTTTGTTGTGTAGCAGGAGGGGATATTGTCGTGTATCAGGCAGGGATGTTTTGTTGTGTAGCAGGAGGGGGTATTTAAGTGTAGCAGGCAGGGATGTTTTGTTGTGTAGCAGAAGGGAATATTGTAGTGTAGCAGGCAGGGATGTATTGTTGTGAAGCAGGAGGGGGTATTGTAGTGTAGCAGGAAGGGATGTTTTGTTGTGTAGCAGAAAGGGAAATTGTAGTGTAGCAGGAAGGGATGTATTGCTATGTATCAGGAAGGGATATTGTAGTGTATCAGGAAGGGAGCATTGTTTTGTAGCAGGAGGGGATATTGTAGTGTAGCAGGTAGGTATGTATTGCTGTGTAGCAGGAGGGGATATTGAAGTGTAGCAGGAAGGGAGGTATTGTTGTGTAGCTGACATAATTGTTATTGTTGTGTGATATGCAGGGTTGCCTTTAGGAGACAGTCAAATTCTTCTTCTCACTCATCAGTGGGATTTCTTTTAAAACAATCTTCAATAGGCCTTGTACATGTAATGAGTGTCACATGAGGGTTTATTATTAAAGTTTTCCTCAAAGGGTTCAATGGTTGAAATTGTTCACTGAAATTAAACTATTCTTCTATAGGTCACTCATAAAAACACATTAGCACACATAAAGGAGAAATAAATAAGATTTGGAACTGAAAATTACCATGTGATCTAAAAAAAGTATTTTTATTGGCCAAGTACAATTTCTCCCTCCATCCTGAACCAAAAGTAGGTCAGGGTAAATCAACACCCTTTGTGTAATGTATCTTCATTCATTATAATGGCAAGAGATGTATACCTGCCAGTTACTTGTTACTCTTGATGCTCTTCATTAAAACTGTAGTGTCTTATATATCTGTTGCATGTTAATAATCTTTCTGATGCAGGTCGCCGATTTTCCTACTCCAAAATCATTCCATTTAAGGACTATGTAGATATGTTTGATAGTGTAGCATTGAGACTTATGGACCAACTTAATAATGGGACCAGTTTGGATAATGAGACCGAAGTTGTGGCCCCACCATTCACAGATCAGCTGATCACAGGTATGCCATTTACTCTCAGGGGTTTGGTAAAAAAAAAGTTATTTCATCAGTCAGATACTGGAGTTTCTCAACCCCAACACAATACTCATACTGAATCATGCCCAATTAATTGAATATGGTGAACAAGAAAGAACACTTAAATTTTAAAACTTATCAGTAAAATTAATGAATATTTAAGAGAGACCCACTTATTAACCTAAATCTCCATATTTTTGCTTTTTTAATTGATTCTTAGATAGTAGTTTGATATTTATTTAAAGGTTAAAATCAAAGAAATGAAAAACAGAAAAAGAGTCTTTACATACTTAAGGTCTAATAATGATTATAACAATTAGAATCACAATATAACTTTGCTTACATTATAACTGTGAGGATGACATGTTAAAATGATTCTGATTTAGCATCCGTATATGGTGCTCACTGCTTGGCATGTAAGAGTATTTTCATGGCTGTTTGGCCTGATATGATTTTGAGATTGGGTGTGTTCCATACCATTTGACTGTATCTCAGAGATATCTGAAGCACTAGACAAATGACTGGCAGTTGGGAAACATACAAAAAGAACAAACAAGCAGTCAAAGTTCTTCAATCTGAAAAATGCCACCTGCAGGACTAAATATTCCATTTACTGTTCATGTAATATGTTGACCAAGGTGATCAGTACAAGATTTTCACAGGTGAGGCAAGCGTGTCCCTGTTCTGGGACAACAATGATTGGATGAAGTATCCTGAGAATTGGAACCAGCTGGAACCCCAGTACATAGTGCCTCACTATATTCACCACCTGGTGCCCAGCGTCAAACTCATCCTCATACTCCGGGAACCAACATCCAGGTAACCGCAGCAACATCTGGGTTTTCATTAGTTTATGACTGAAAAAGCATGCTTTTAACTCTTCATGATATACTTACTAAACCATCATTTTAAAAAGGATTAGTACCGGGATTTAGCAATAAAAGTTTCACAAGTCTGTATTGGATCTCTGGTTTATGCACAAGGGGCTTGGTTTACCATTCCAGTAGGCTGATTTTCTCAAGAAACATTTTCTTTCTCTCTCAAATAAAGGATATTTTGATGTAAATTGTCTGATTGTTTATTGTAATAAGCCATCTGTGAATTGAAATCACACAAAATAAGTCGTGGAAACATATGAGTGCAATCACATGATGGAATAATATTTTGACAGTTTAGTTTAACAAACATCAGGTGGCTTGTATTTCATCATTGTTAACACACATTTTGTGAGCATGATGGACTAGAGATAGCACACATCCTGTGTCGGCTTTATCCTGTTTCTATTTTTGGAGACCTTAAATGAAGCTGTTAGTGCAAAAGAGGTTTTCTTTCTAGAGAAATCTTTGATCAGAATTATGTAAGACAGATCTAATAAAAAGTAATAGAAGCATATAAGTAGGTCTTAACAGTGAGTTATTTGATTTTTGTAGATGGTAACTTTGGTGTTATAGATCAGTTATCCCTCTTTTTTCTCACCAAATATATTAACTGTTTTGTAGGCGTCTTTTGGAGTTTGTCTCAAATTTATTTTTCTTTAACATATTTTGTATTTCCTATTTATTTCACTTGTGTTGTACTAATGATATATTTCTGTTGATGAAGGGTATATAAACCTTTGTTTGGTCCTTAAACTTCTCAGTGAAAATAATGCCAGGAGTTATCATGCTAAAACACATGTCCATTTCAGGATGTACTCTGACTATCTCTACTTCAACACAGTGAACAAATCGGCAGACGAGTTTCACAACTTGGTGAAGGTTGCAATCAGTGCATTTAACTCCTGCTTCAGGGAGAGGGGCATTCGAGCTTGTGTATATGACGGTCGACTCTACAACAGGGTAAAGGTGAGTGGGTGTCTTGGAGGGGGGTGGGGATGGAAGAATGGTAAAAAGGTTGTCACATGATGTGGAGAAGGAAAGGTCAAAGGGAAGAGATGGGAGTGGAAAATTGAATTGCCTTCAAATGTAAAGTCACAAATGAAAAAGGACATTGAGTCAAATTTGAATGTATGAACAATTCTTAGCATTTAATCTGACAAAGAAAAGAACAGTTTGGATAAAATCCGAGTAAACGAATCCAGTTTAATGCTGGAAATTTAATACATTGAAAATAAAAATGATTGCAGATACCAGTGTAACTGGTTTCCTGTGATATATAACAAATATTAGATTAGAAGCAGATCTAGTTGGATACTGGGAATAGATTATGTTGCATGGCAACTGAGTAATAAATCCTAAAGAATATACAACCACAGATTAACAAGACTCAGGTACAGCAGAATGTATATATCCATTTTTTTTTTACTGTATTTACAAATATGCACCATTTGTTTTATAATCATAGTTCAACAATTTTGTAAATTCTGTTATAGGGTGTTTGCAATAAATAGCGTTACTTTTTTCAAACAATTTTCAAATGATATATTGGTTATTTTTCAACAAGATTGTTTTTTTAACATTCAACTAACTTATGTTTGTTTTTTGTTTTTCATAGGAATATAATGTCATTTTAAGTAAATCGAAATTCTGACCAGTAGGTGGATTGTACCTTGAGAGAGAGTCTTAGAGAGAGAAAAGGGTGAGAGAGAGAGATAGATAGATAGAGAGAGAGAGAGAGGGAAGAGTGGTGTTGATGGTGAACAGTTGATCCAATGTTAATGATGCAATGTCAGTCTGAGAATAAATACCTATTCCCGGAATTAAATGGTAATTATTATAAGAGAAGTATAGACACCAGTATATGACCTAACACAACTCTTGACTTTGTCTGCACACATCTTGTGTGTTTCAGCTGCGTCTGCAGGTGGGGCTATACAGCGTGTTCCTGGGCGACTGGTTGCAGGTGTTCCCACGGGAACAGTTCTTCATCGTCCGGCTGGAGGACTACTCCAAGGATAATGTCCGGCACATTCGCCAGATTTACGAGTTCCTGAGTTTGAGTAAGTGTCTCAAGGTACAAGGTTACAGCACACCTGAGCACAACATGTTTAACCCCTTACAAATTTATCACTTCATGAATACTAATTAACTTTTGCTCTGCTGACTCTGTAGAATCTGAGCTACAATATGTATAATTATACAAACAGAGAAGACCCTGATCAGACAGCTCCTACAGGAGCTGTCTGATCTGGGTCTGCTCTGTTTGCCAATGAATCAAAATGAGTCTATATGAAATTAAGTGTTAAGCTATTGTGATCACACATTTCAATGGCCAACAATATGCTTAAATGACCTCTTGTCAAAAGCCACTATGAAGTTGATTATTTTGGCATATATAATCCTTGAGTGGTTCTTCACCAAAGTTTGTAAAATGAACTTAATAAGAGTAGAACTCTAGTAACCATTGTCAAGTTTCATAACCCTTTACCAGAATTGCTAAAATTGAAATATCTTAAAAAATGAGGCTCCAAGGTGGATAGGCTGGTTTCCTGTTTATTTATTGTTTTTTTAATGAGTTAGACATTATGGGGGCAGACCTCTCTTCCCGTTACCCTGGAATATATTTTTACAATAAATATTTACACTGCAGTCATTACAGGATGCCCATGTTATTATCTTGTGCATGGGATATAGCAGTGTGTTGTTTGTAGAACAGCTTCTATTAATTTCGTCGTTTTTAGCTCGACTATTCGAAGAATATGAGAGCCATTGTAGTTGCCCTTGCGGCGACGTTGGCATTGCAGCATTTGGTTAAAGTTTTGCATGCAATTTACTATCAACCTTATATCTCAATAACCATTTATGGTATTGACTTGAAAGTAAATGAATATGTTCAGGGGCATCAGACAACCAAGGTAGATAACTCTTGACTGAATTTGATATGATTTATTGCCCCTTTTTAACTTATAAATTTTGGTTAAAGTTTTGCATGCAAGTTACTATCAACCTTATATCTCAATAACCATTTATGGTATTGACTTGAAAGTTTATGAATATGTTCAGGGGCATCAGACAACCAAGGAAAATAACTCTTGACTGAATTTGATATGATTTATGGCCCCTTTTTAACTTAGAAATATTGGTTAAAGTTTTGCATACAATAGAAAATTTGGTTAAAGTTTTACATGCAAGCTACTATCAGCCTTATATCTCAGTAACCATTCATGGTATTGACTTGAAATATTATGAATATGTTAAGGGGCATCAGACAACCAAGGTCGATAACTCTTGATGAAATATATTACAAATTATGGCCCCTTTTTAACTTTGAAATTTTGGTAAAAGTTTTACATGCAAGGTACTTTCATGTTTATATCTCAGTATCCAGGCATGCAATTGATTTGAAACTTCTTTAATATGTTTAATGGTATCATGCTATAGTGGCAGATAGTTTTTGACTGAATATAATGCAGATTAGGGCAACATTTTTTACTTAGACGTTTTGGTTAAGTTTTGCATGCAAGCTTCTTTCCAGCTTATATCTCAGAAATTGTTTATGGTATTAACTAGAACTTTTAGAAGTGTGTTCAGGGGCATCAGAAAACCAAGGAGGATTACTCTTGAACTGAATTTTATACAAATTATGGCCATTTTCTAACTTGGATACTTGGTTAAAGTTTTGCATGTACATGTATGTCTCAGTAACTAGGCATGGGATATATTTTAGACTTCATAAACCTGTTATGGGGTATTAGACTATGAAGGTATATCATTTTTGACTATTATTATATTATTTACTAACAAGCATTTTGAATAGTTAAGTGTGCTGTCCTCTGAGTCCTTGTTGTAATAAAAATTTATTTTAATCTTCAAAAGAGCCAGGAAATTTGCTTTGTAAACAATCTTCAGTATTTAAGCTGGGATAAGATCTTTAGGAAAATGTGCAAACTTGGTTAAATTAGTCCCTATATCAACTTGGATATTTAAGATTTATTGGATACTTTTACCTCAAACATTCTTTCCGTAGAAGCCAGTAGGGATCATCAGCATAAATATGTCAAGAAGGCAGATGAGCCCTTTTGGCTTCAATGGATATTACTAAGCACATATTTTTGTTACAAAAAGTAAAGTTTTAATGCATTTGTTGTTCATACTGCAAACAGTGTTTACATTCAATCTGTGTGCACTGTGTCCTTTGGAATGACTATTTTGAAGGAGGTAAATCTGTTTTTATTCTGATTTTCATAATTAGATACATTTACATCATAGATAATATACCAGTATACATTGTAATGTACAAGGACTTGCTTATTATTCCCATTCATATGAGTTCATGTGTTTGATGCTCTTAACAAAGTCTGCATTATTTTTAACACTTTGTTATACTAAGATTTGTTTGATAATGAGGCTGAAAGATAATCAGTACAGTGATGCAGATGATGATGATGGTTGCCATGGCTTTTGCTGTTACAGGTTGTGGCACTGACAAGTTTTTGATATATGATAATGCCACAGCTTTAGATGCTGCATGGAAGCTAGCATAGGCAGTACAAATATTCCTTTTATACCGAGATTTTGAAAGACACTTATTTATTTCAGGGGAGTTAACTCCTGAAGAAGAGCATTTGATAGCAGATTCTCCAAAGTCCAACGTGCGGACAGAGGCCAACAAAAAACTAGGTGGAATGCACGAAGAGACCCGAGCTCTGCTTGATGAGTTCTACAACCCATTCAACAAGCAACTTGCTCAAATGCTCGAGGACACAAAGTTTTTATGGAATGATGTTAGGTAGCACAGCCATGACCATCATAACATCACTGTGATATGGGAATTATTGTTGTATAACATTGCATGTTGATTGTTAAAAATAAAATGAATAACACAATTGTGATGATTTGATTTTAGAAATTATTATCTGCTCAAATTAGAAAACATTAGATAACAATTTTCAAGATTTGGATATTATTCTGCCAGACTATGGAAAATGTCCCTTGACAATTGTAAATAATCTTGTTTTCCATTAATACTCACTTAGAACCTTAAAAATTCATTTGTTTGTTTCACTTAAGTTCAATTATGAGTATTTTTCTGATTTTACATTGGGTCTCAAAGAAATATTTGTGAAAAAATGGGGTAAATGTTGATTCAATACTAAAAATATGTTTTTGGAGACTCCATGACTCCCTCTATTCCGCATGGAGTTACATACCCTATATGTTGACAGCTTTTTTTTATGCCCTGTCAGATAAATTAGCAGAAAAAAATGTACTTCAACCTCATTGATACTCATGTACATATTTATGACTTGATGAACATTAATTGACTGAACTTTAAATTGTATATGAAACAATGGATTTTTCTTTGCCAAGCAGACTGTGAAAAATCTGAACTTTAATTACAGTTTTGTATGAGCAAACAGAGGAGAAATTCATCAGATGGCTTTTGAAAAGAGTTGTCCATATGTTTTCTAATGTTTCAAAATGAGTCAATATGCAGAAAAGGGTTAAAACATATTTTTTTATATTTACATGATATTTTTCACAGATGGGTATATATTCCAATAGGTAATTTATAACAGATGCTGTTCAAGGTTGAGCTAGGGAGTTTAACATTGATTCTCTGGTATCCTCTATCCTTAACATATTAATTACCAAATATCCATTCATTCAACTACACTGTAACAATTCATATTTAAATAATGCCTTCATGTCACGTGAGTGAAGGAGAGGACAGGAAGTGATGTGACTGACAGGGTTCCCATATATCCCCCCACTTCTGTGAGGCGAGGGTATACCAATTGATTTAATGATGAAATCATTTATGAAGCAATGTGAATATAAGAGCTGAAATTCATTTCAGATATATTCGAGCAATATTGAAAGCACATGCAAAACTGGCAGTTTATCAAAGAGAATGTTAGAAAGGAATGCACCTGGCATTAACTTTACTCTTTAATTACAAATGGGAATTCTTTGATGTTGTAAATGTTAGCATTACATTTTAATAGTAGGAATAAAAACATTAATATGTTGTCAATTTCATGAATATCCATTCAGAAATCCGTTTTGATATGGAAAACATTTGTAGACTCAGAAAAAAAAAAGGTTTAGACATTTGTGTAGATGTTGAAACTGAGAATTCAGTCTACACTGACGGAAAGTTCTAACCAATCATTTTTTAAATTGTCTGTTTTGGCTTTGATTTTAGAGGGTAGCTTACTGCTATTGTAATTCAAAACCAATGAAATTTTGCACATATTGTTCGCCTTTCACATACCCGAAAAATTGATTTTTACAATTCTCAAGGTTTTGAGATATTTCATAAATTTAAAATGATCGGTTAGAATTTCCGTTAGTGTATATAGTTACATGTTTGGAGAAATCTGTGCCAATTAGTCATTTACTTCATATATATATGTAGAATAGACATTATTGTTGAATGTAGACTCAGGTCTGATCCTGGTCAAGGTATTGTTAGGTGTACACCGATGTGTGGCAAGATGGTATCATGTGTTCACATTACTTCTGTCTCTCATTGTGTTCATTCAAGCACTTTAATGTTAATTGTTGAACTTGTTAGCAGTCTCTTCAAGACTGTTTCTTATATAGAATGGAAATTGAACTTTCTGAATTAGATAAGTGATACTGAGTGATACACACAATACTGCCATGTGTATTATGGAGTGTGACACATTTCAGTGCTGGTAGGATCAATTATGTTAATCTGCAGTGTGTGTGGGTCAGCTTTGGCCAAAAAACAGCTCGAAACTGTCTATTGTTTTACATGACATACCTTTGCATAATTACTCTGAAAATTGAGTACCACAATGGGACCACTATATGAGATACAATCATATTAATACATGTATATAGAGGATAATCATAATCAAAAAACTTTATTTTGATGTTCAATATTATACCATAACAATCACTCATTCACTGTTTGTTGTTGTAGTATTTGTTATGACTGTTAAAAGTCACATGTATATCGACCACAACAGAGGTCTACATCATGCTGTCAAATTTTCTACCAAATAAATATTATTTACTTTTTACTTTGTTTTGTTTGTGTATTGGTCTAATTCTAAAGTTACAGTTGAGTGTTGCATTAGTATGCATGTGTTAGAGAAAACATTATTGTTTTGTAATCAGATAGTAAATGTAAGTAAGTCATCCTTTAAACCTTTCTCCAGAAGTAACGCTGCAATAGAGTGTCTGTAACCAAAGGTCAGCAAATGGAATAACTTTATTATAACACACTTAAAACCATCACTTCCCGACTAGTCCCTGTGGCCGAGTGGTTACAGCGTCCACCCTGGAATCAGGTTGTGGGTTTGATCCCCGGCAGCGACATACCAAAGTCGTTAAAAATAGTACTGGTATAGCTCCCTTGCTTGGCGCTCAGCATATAAGGTAGTTCCAGGACTGGTTGGCCAAGTGTCAGGCTAAAGTGACTGGGTGTGGTATCATGCCACATGTCTACAGTGTGATACTGCAGTGTAGCAGCACTATATCTGTCTCAAATAGACGTCGTTTCCAAATAACTGAAATACTGTCAGAGGGACGTAAAACCCAATAAACAAACATCATTCCCAAGGCAAACTATTTCAAGGTTATGTAATGCCCCTGTAATTGCTAAAGCCTGGATTCTTGAAAAGAAAATAATCAGAAATCCAAGAATGAGATATCAGTAAAGTGGCACCGTTTGATGATACCACATACACTAGCCTGGATGGAGACAGGTAGTGGGTCTTGCTTGGCTCAACAGCTGAAGGCCCCTGGCTGTTGTTTCCATGACAGCCAGCCAATGAAACCCATTAAAGTGACAGTATGATAATCAAAGGGGCCAAGATGACCTTATTTCGCCCACCCAACTGCCATGGCTGTTTAAGAGTTGTCATCCTATGTCAGTCATAATCTAAGATGAGAGATTTTAGACATAAACATTGTCTCTTAGTCTGATTAAATTTGCATGATAAATACAGATGCTAAAATGTGAAAAAATATCTGGCATTTTTCGATAATTCAAGGGCCACAACTCATGACATGGTCTGATATTGGCTATAACTAAAATTGGCCATGCAATGATCACAAAGTTTGATCAAGATTGCTCAAGAAGTGATATTGCTTGAGTGTAAACAAAATATTTGTGGATAACATGACAGATGACAGATATCCAACAATCATACATGCTAAGAATAAACAAGAGGGCCAAGATGGCCCTTGGTCGCTCACCTGAGAAAGATGATTGCTTAAGAAATAAAGATGCTTGAGTGTAAAAGTGAAATCTGGCTTTTTTTTATGGTGAAATGGGCATAACTCCTAAATTTACAAGTCAATATCAGTTATAATTGAACCCGATTGTGAGATTATGGGCATAAACATTGTCTTAAAGTTTAAAAATGATTGTTAAAAAAATGAAGTTGGTAGAGAATAAACAAAGTGAAATCTTGCATTTTTTTGTATTAAAAGGGGCATAACTCCTGACCTAAATGACCCATCTCAGCCACAATTGAACTCAATCGAGACATTATGGTCATCAACAATGTCATAAAGTTTGAAGATGATTGCTAAAATGATGAAGATGCTAGAGTGTAAACAAAGTGAAATATGGCTTTTTTTTATATTAAAAGGGGCATAACTCCTGACCTAATTGACGGATCTTAGCCATAATCAAACTTTATCGAGACCTTATGGTCATAAGCATTGTCATAAAGTTATAAACATTGTTTTAAAGTTTGAAGATAATTGCTCATAAAATGAAGATGTTAGAGTGCAAACGAACAAATTGTCGACGACGGACGGACAGACGGACGGACGACGGACATTCATCGATCCTAAAAGCTCATCCTGAGCACACGTGCTCAGGTGAGCTAAAAAGATTGAAAATTGTTGATGTATAAAGAAGAAAAATAATGTCAAAGATCCTAGCATATTTATTAGCAATCAACAAGTAGTTATACAAAAAATATTTGATCTATAAAAAAATAATGGCAATAGAAAATATATATGGAAATCACATTCTTGGAATGTTTAAGAATAAACACAAAGGAAAGGCAAATATTCACCAAACAATGTCATTTAATATATCTGGAAGAAATGTCGAGCAGAAGGGCCATAGTGACCCTTGATCACTCACCTGAGTACCATTTTTCAGATACAAGATTTGTCTCTGTAACCCCAAGCATTATTCATATACAAGATTTGTCTCTGTGACCCCAAGCATTATTCAGATACAAGATTTGGCTCTGTGACCCCTAGCATTATTCATATTTACAATATTTGGCTCTGTGACCCCTAGCATTATTCAGATACAAAATGTGGTCACATGACCTAGATAATCCCACGTGACAGGTCCCATCTCCTGGATGGGATCATCCTAGTTCTGTATTTTCTGATGAAGTTTTGGGTGATATTTTTGTTTTGCCAAATTACTTCTGATCAAAATGTACAGAGAAAATTTTTCTGAAGTTTCTCCACAGATAAGAACAAGTCAAGTTCCATAAAATTATTTATGCTGAGTGGTTACAGAGGAGATGCCACTTCAAGCAAGTCAGACATGACAACACACATGGGAATCACAACAGCTCAACTTGAGCACCCTGTGTTCAGGTGAGCTAAACATTATTAAACAAGAGAGCCAAGATGGCCCTGAATCGCTCACCTGAGAAATACTGCTTTCATTGTCTTTCACAACATAGTCATGCTAAAAACAAAATCCATGCAGAAGAACAGCAATAATTTTAATTCCACACACAAAATTTACATGTGGTCCAAAAGTCCAAGTTAACCCTAGCATGGGACCAATTTTTACCCCAGGGTCATGATTTGAAACTTGGTTCAGGTCCACAAGGCTATGTTACATACCAAATATCTAAACCCATGATATTGTTTCTTACAAGGATATCTTTTAAAACTCTTTCCTATGTAAGTCTATGTTAAATCAAGTGACCCCTTGGGAGGGGCCAATTTTGACCCCAGGGCCATGATTTGACAAATTTGGTAGATGTCCGTAAGGCAATGTAACACATCAAATATCTAAACTCCAGGCTCGAATTCCACCAACAATACTTAGCGCTTAGTCATACTTAAATTCTTAAACTGGTTAGATACACCTTCCGCCATTGATGTTTGTACATGCAGTTCATGACCTACTTATCGCTTCGATCGTAGCACATTTCACATCTTCTGTATTGTACTTGTAATCAATTATTACATGATGTGTGGGATAAGTTATATTTAAAGTTTATCTTATAGATATGCAACTGTAATATGAAGAATGTTTAGTGCAGTTAATGCAGTAAATTAGTGAACAGTTGACTCATTTAGTGCTGTTGAGATTCAGTTCTATAAATAACTTTATTTGCCCCATAGGCTAATTACATTAGTGGAGATAAGAGTGCTTGCTCATTTGGCTTACAGTAATGGAGTTAATAGTGCCCAGTATTTTTTTCTGCAAAGGGTCGAGAGTTTTATTCCAGTTTTCAATTCTTTTCAGAAGTTGCTTCATTATATTTGAATAGTAGACCTATGTTTTAGATGCTAGTTTTTATACATTTATCATTTTGCATTGTATTTGCTTCTTCGTTATTAAATCATAGACCCTGCAGGACCCTGATATTCAGAAAAAAAGAAAAACGTTCAAGAAAAAAATTGAAATCTTTTTATATAAATGATATATAGAGAAGTCAAATTCATTTATTTATTTTTTATCAACTAAATGTCAAGCCTGTGCATAGACAGGTTAAATTATGAGGATAAAACAGTAGAAAAGAGAAAGAGAGAGGTACAGTATACTTATTTTATGCCGTCCATTAAAACATTTTGTTTTAATCTTTTCTTGTTTCTATATAAGTTTATGTTAAATCAAGTGACCCCCAGTATGGGGACAATTTTGACTGCAGCGCCATGATTTGAACAAACCTGGTAGATGTCCATAAGGCAATGTTACACAACAAATATCTGAACTCCAGGCCTTGTGGTTTCTGAGAAGATTTTTCTCTTCCTATATAAGCCTATGTAAATTCAAGTGACCCCTGGGGCGGGGCCAATTTTGACCCAGGGCCATGATTTGAACAAACTTAGTAGAGATCCACTAGACAATGCTACACACCAAATATCTAACTCCAGGCCTTGTGGTTTCTGACAAAAAGATTTTTCTAGTTTTTTTCCTATATAAGCCTATGTAAAATCAAGTGACCCCTGGGGCAGGGTCAATTTTGACCCCAGTGTCATGATTTGAACAAACTTGGTAGAGGTGACCTAGACAATGTTACACATTAAACAATCTAAGCTCTAGGCCTTGCAGTTTTGCAGAAGAAGATTTTCAAAGTTTGCATTTCTAAAATCTATTTTTAGCTCCTGTGACCTATTTTATCAACCAGTCAAAATAATTTGAACAATCTTGATAGAGGGCATCATAAGGGTGATTCCTATGAAGTTGGTCAAAATCCATTCGGCGGTTTAGGAGGGGATGTTATTTAAAGGAAATTGTTGACGCTGCACGCACAGACGGACGGACACCAGACAAAAGGCAATCACAAAAGCTCACCATGAGCATGTTGTGCTCAGGTGAGCTAAAAACACTCCACTTATTGATCATCATGTCCTAACAAGATATAATTTACATTATTAACCATACAGATTGTACTTTCAATAAATTTTTAGTTTAAAAAGATAATGATGCTTAACACATTTTCAATACATATATATAACATGCATAACAACTTCAATACAACTTAATGGACTGACTATTCTACTATGAACATATTTTAATGTCCTTATTTTTAAAAAATATATAAACAAGGGCTGCATAAATCAGACCTGATACACCAGGGTTGAATTGCACCAACAATTCCTAGCACTAAGTAATACTTAATACACATACATTATTCTTGTTTTTCTAATAAAAATACCCTTAATATTTCTTTTCTAAACAAATATTCTTAGTTATTAAGGTAACAATTCATTTCAGCTTAGCCATGTTCTTGAATATTTCAAGAAATAGGAAGTGTGGCAATGTGTCTACCTAGTATAAGAATATAAGTATTACTTAGCGCTAAGTTTTGTTGGTGGGATTCACCCGATGTCAGCCTCTGGGCCATCAGCAGCCGGTGATTGACTCTCTTATCTGCTGCAGGACATTACTGATGAAATGAAGACCTGTTTAGGCCGAGTGTTGCTTCACAAACAATATGGCTTGTCTATAGTCTGACATGGCATAAAGTATTGCTTTACATAATCTGGCTTGTCTATGGCATCTAAGTTTGCTTCATACAATCTCGCTTGTCTAAGGTTAGGCATGGCATATAAGCGGTAAACAAATTCACAGTAGAACAACGGAAGGTCTTAATAAATTGTTACATAATGATGGGATTTCGTATGTGTATCAGTTACCTACATCCCAATGTAACCAATGTTATACAACAGGAAAACCAGATCATGCCAGTACAGTGTTCAGTCTGATGATGATTTGTCAAACAGGTACTTGAAATAATGAGTAGAATACAGTATAGAACTAACTAGCAGGTTGTATGTTCTAAACATATATATCACAGATCATTTTCCTATCTTAAAAGTGGAAAATAGCAAGCTAAAAATAAATTTGTCAAAAAGAAACATAGTTACATAATTTTAAAAATTAATTCACATCTACACCATAGTTTCTTTTCTGAAAGATAAAAAAAAGAGAAAAAATAATGACATGCTAAAACATGCCCATCTGCTGAGCATAATCAAGTTCCTGCTGATACTTAAAACCATAATACTTTAAATGTCAAATACACATCAGCTACATGCAAGCAAGCCAACCTTATCTCCTCTTTTTCAGCCTTTCACAGTCACACATCAACAATAACATTATGGCATCTTTGGTGTACATCAAGAAAAAAAAAAAAAAAAAATAACAAATATTCAAACCTCAATGGATGATATCATCCCTATAAATCATAGCATTGTTTCATGCAAGGTTCTTACATTTGCAGTTGAGGCAAAAACACATCTTTGTTAAATAAATTGAGCTCATGTGGAGGAGAGTAATCTAACATATTTACTATGCATTTGAATACAATCATACACTATACACATGGTTTCGATAGCACTATTATAATACAAATGTACATTATTCATCTCTTTAAGCTGTTCAAGCCACAGAGGTTTCTCCTCAAACAAATGATATAACAACAAAACAAAACATTTTCTAAGGCCTTGATAAAATCTGTTTAAGACCAAATAGACAAATAGGTTAAGGTAAAGTTAGGAAAAGGGATTTATTTTCATCAAATCAAAACTTCTGACCAAAATCTACAATATCACTCCTTTCATACTTTCCATTAATTAAGTAGGGTCTCTGTTTCTGTATGGTTAGGTTGGGTTCCTTAAACACATTTCTTTTAGGCCTTAGATAGTTTCAGGTTTAATCATTTGATATAATTATGTAATAATAATAACAAGAGTGTTCTCTGGAACATGTGTCACCTGCTGAAGTGTGACGGACAGAATGACAATGGAAAAATTGATCCCTATGTGTCACCTGTTTACAGAAGGTGACACAAAAATTAATCATGCCAAACATACTGGCAAATTTTAGAAATACATTCTTATACTTAAAAAAAGAGAGAAAAAAACAAAGCTAAATGGTCTAAAACTTATTTTCCAAAATTTACCGTCACTGATAATTGATAACTGTTTAGTAATCATATTTAAAATTATATATACTGGTATTAATGATTGTCTGAAATTTTCCACTATTTACTATCATGTCGCATGTATCTGTTCTTCCAGCAAGATCTTTGATTGGCTGTCTTCATGTAGCAACAAAGAAAGCAGCAGACAAAGCCAAGCAAGTTCTCTGACTGGTCAATAACTACATGAAAACAGGCAATGATTGGTCAATAACTACATGAAAACAGGCAATGATTGGTCAATAACTACATGAAAACAGGCAATCAGCACATGCAGTGATGAATGTTCCAGCAAGAGTTGTATCAGTTTCTGCATGTTGCTCTGTCTCTCAGGTCCGTGGCAGAGATTTTACTAATGTAGTTTGTTGGCCACCAGATAACACTAAATAATTCCTCTTAAAAAAGTTCACAATCTCCAGCAAATTGGCAAATGTCTGAAAAAAAAGAAGAGATCAATGTAGTTTTTGGTGTTTGTAAACTTCAACTTAGTTTTACACATTAAAATGATTATCATTAGATTTTATGGAGCTGAAAGTTTGTTAATAGATATGAGGGTTAGTAACCCTTTACTTCATGAATATTCATGAACTAATTTATGACTGGATCAATTTTAATTTAATGAACTTCAAATGGTTTATGAAACAATGGGTTTTTATTTGCTGTGCAGTCTGTGTAGAATCTGAGCTACAATACTACATGTATATGATAAACAGAGGAAATGCTGACTAACAGCTCCTTCTAGGGATTGTCTGATATGAGTCTTTTCTGTTTGTCATGTTGTGAAAAATGCAACACACATCATATAAAATAAGGTTAAAGGTTACAATGCAAAATCAAACTAGAGCTATGCCTGATACACCACACTGACTCAGCACTAAACACAAACAATCCCTCCATTGCCCCCTTCACTTGGTATTATTAAATTCCAATCTATTCAATGTTTTTTTTTTTATAAATCAGAATTACAGTTTACCTTTCCCCTTTCATGAATATTGGGACTATAGGCCGATGATAAAAGTTAATAAGTGGCTAAACTGCAAATAAAAATCTTAATTTTCTTTATCAACTACCAAGTGATTTCAACAAATGTCAGTATTATATTTACTGAAGTTGCCTACCTTCTCTCCTGCTTTTTGCTTACCCATGGCAAAAAGCCCAGTGTTGTCAATGCGACGTATGGGCAGGTTGTAGATCTGGCTGTGGAAGATGATCTGGAGGGTGTAGGGCTTGTCCCCACCCTGGGAGCTCTTCCTGATCAGATACATACCATCCTGCACACAAACAAACACAATCAATCAACAAGTAGGCAATTTATCCGTGTGTGATATAAGAGATGTTCTACATTTGGAAATAGATGCCCAAACTTTTGGATTTTTTTTTTATAAACTCTGAATTATGACTGTGCTATAACTTCATGAATTTTCAAATGAAGTGTACTTCCTATTGGTAAACCTGTGAATTTACATCATTCTCAGACAAAAAAAATTGTGCCAATAATTAATTTTCACAAAGTCAGCAGGCACCATAACTGTTCTGTGAATTTTTTAATGAAACATCAGTCCTGATCACAACTTCATACACAGAAAATACTGTGAAATTTATCAACCTTGTCTACATGTATACATTATTTTTTGTATGCAAGAACAAATACAGAATTAATTGTCAAACACCAGTATGCAGCCTATGTCAGGGAAATATGCCAGTATACTGTAGAATCATTAATGTTCATGGGGGACTAATTTTTTGCTGATTTCGTGGATGACCTTATCCACGAATATTAAGCCCCGTGAATACCTTTTTATTTAACAGACCTCACGCTTTCTAAATCATAATTCCACAAAAATACACACCAACGAAATTGACCTTATTACCAATTCCACGAAATTTAATGTCAACAAAAATTAATGATTCTACAGAATTGTTAATACAATGCTTTAACTAATTGTTTTGCTTTACTTTAATTGTCTTTGGCATTTTTGTTTGAATATATAAGAAATACAGAACAATATACTACTGTTTGTTGATATAGAGTTTATAAGACTTAGCAGGACCTCTTTATTTATAATTCTCCAAACCATACTTCATAAACATGATACTGAAGCACAGTAAAATCAGTTTACTGGGACCACCATTATCAGGGCATGTTCATGTTTGACAGAAAATTAGCCAACCACAGGCCAAGGGTGCCTATATAATCTCAAACTGCTCCAGGAAATTTAAAACTTAGTTTTGTATACATTAGCAAAACATGTATGTCTATCTCCTTAAGTGAAACATTTCGAACTAGTCATAAGCATCTTAAACTGCAGGGAAGACACAAAGGAGGACAGAATGACTTACAATATTGTAATGTTTCAGTTGTCTCTCTGCCTCATTCCGTGTGATTGTCTTGTGGTACCACTTCTGCTTCTCATAGTCAGCCTGCAAAACAGCAAGGGCCATAAATATGTAAAAATATTTGGAAGATCAGTTACTGTTCCTGTTTCTACTGGTTGGTCTGATGATGATAATACATATATAAAGTTTGCAGGACATCAATTCAGTAATAGTGGAGATAATTGCAATGTTAAACAAAACCTTAACATTTCTTGGGACACTGACACCGGGGTGACAGTAGCTCATCCTATTCTCCAAATAGTCTAGCTATAAAAAGGTCTACATACAGCATACATTATCACATCTCAAAGAAATTGATCAATCTTAAATGATAATTTTTAAATGAGTTCTTCTTTGCAAATTGTTCTCCTTTGACAAAGTTTTTTTTCCCCATTCAAAATGAGAACTTTCATTAGTCATCATTTAAAATTGATTGACCACCACCATGTCAGTCTTGGCTATTATAATGCTCCCAGTAGTGACAGAGGACATGTCATGATGACAGACAGACTGACATTGACTTACCTCTGACAGCTGGGCTGAGGTTTCAGTTTTGGACTCTGTTGTGTTGGACCTTGCAGATGTATCTGTGAACAAGAAAACTAGTGATGAAATAAATAAGAAGTAGAAAATAGTGCCATGCAGGCACCTGCAGACCAATTGTGTGTTAAGTTATCTGAACATCTCACTATCTTTTATTTATGACCTAGATGACCAAGAAATTGCAAACTTCAGCCAGCTATTTGAAAATCCCTTAATTTTGAAGTTAGTGATCATACAAGCTTGTGCCATCATTTAACTTGTGCCAATAACTCTTTGAGCATAGACCTGGAAATGGCACACATCAAGGGTGCACCTGATGGAGAACATTTTGTGCCAAGTTATTTGAAAATCTCTCTTGGGAAAGGTAAGAACCCAGACAAGCTTCTCCAGATGGACACATGCATCAGCAGATGCACTAGCATACATTCACCTGTTGCTGTGCTGACTTACTAGCACACATTCACCTGTGGCTGTGATGACTTACTGAGCATACATTCACCTTCTGCTTTGATGACTTACTAGCTTACATTAACCTGTTGCTGTGGTGACTTAACTAGCATGCATTAACCTGTTGCTGTTTTGAAATAACAAGCATACATTCACTAGCTGCTGTGATGACTTACTAGCATACATTCACCTGCTGCTGTGATGATTTACTAGCATACATTCACCTGCTGCTGTGATGCTTAATTATTTTTAAAATTTGTGATTAATTTAGTGAAAACATAGAAAATTTGATATTTTCTTCAAAATGAATACAAAAAAGGCTCAGTATGTCAAGACCTGCACCAAATATCTTGGCTTTAAACTTTCTTTCACATCTAAAACTACTGAAAATGAAAGAAAAACACTCAGACCTGTTTGAATATGATAACTGACTACTCTTAGCATACATCAGAAAGTTAAAAACTAAACTATAGGAAAAAAACAACAATACATACCCTGTGGAGGAGGTGGAATGTCCTTTCTTGCCCTTGGAGGATCGTGTGTCTTGTTTGATATATTCAGATCATTCATCATGGGCAGAACTGCCACCCCTTTATTGGTCTTCTTCGGTTTTTCTAGAGAGACAACACTACCCTTGAGTCATTATGATCATGACAGGCAAAGCAATACCGCCAAAAGGGCTTGATTTATGTAATATATACAGATTCCGGTTACTGTATTACTCTCTCAGTTGATTCAATATCATATGTAAATGGTTTAAAAATGATAAAACATCCTAGTGTCTCCATACATGCAGTTATGCATAATAACTCCTTTTCCTGGGATGTACAATGCAGATGACACTGATCCCATCCTTATTAATGTCAGAATTTTGTTCTGCCTATTTGTAGGGAATGAATATTGCCCAACTTCTCAACTGAAAAGGGGTAAAAAGTTTTCCAATTTGGAAAAAAATCAAATAAAAAAAAAATCTTCCAAATGAGGTTTGCTTTTTGACTGTGTTTTTGCCTCTTTTAACAACACATTATACAAACTATGATGCTTTTTCTGATTCTAAAAATCTGAATTAGGTGAAATATGCCAATAGAGTCATCCCATAATAGGCAGAAAAAACTTGAATGTTTAACCATTACTTCTAGATCCTCTAATTTTGATGAAGAGCAAACAGTATTAACCTAATCACCTCACCCTTTAGTTGCTAGCTGATCTTATTCACAATGGTCATTCTCCAGATAATGGCTGGTATCAAAATGGAATAGAGTCAAGAAAAGAGGGGAGATACCAGGTAAACACAGAGATAGGTGATGGGTACAAAAGAACTTTAATATCCTGTTCTGTTGTTAGGTCATAGATACAGAAATATGACTGTAATGTATACAATAATCAGAAACTGATCAAGTTAAACCTTTACTTCATACAGACTCATTTGATGCATATGCAAACAGATCAGGAACTGCCTGACCAGGATCTCCTCTGTTTGCTTATACAATATAGTAGCCAAGATTGTACAAAGTCCAATCAGAGTCCCAGTAAATCAATTTTCATCAAATCTACATGAATATTTATGAGGTAAAGGGTTAAGACACTGGCTAACAAGTAGAAAGTCTTGAATCAGAATGTTCGGTTTTAGGATACAGACTTTTCTCACCTTTTTTCACAAGATGGCTGTCTGGTTCCTCATAGTCCTCCTGTAATACATTGAAGTCATCCTGTTTAAATGTTATAAAACAGGATAATAAATCTTATGTCTGGATTTCACTATATCAATCCATTTTTCTGTTTTGAAATAATGCAACTCTTAAAATTCATATTGTGGGAGGTCTTAACCGAGCCCCTGACCAAACTCCATCACCTTTTTTTCTTTTATTGTAGTCACGCAATATTTTATCACATCATAAACTTTATGTTTTTTGTGCAAAAAATTTATTAAAAGAGACATAATCATATACATATTTATTCTTTATACATGTATGTGTTTTTTCAATGAAAAATGATGTCCATGCAGAATAGCTCTTTTATGCTCAAATGATTAAAATAAAAGTTTTTTGGAAATTCCATCTGCTGTGTTTACATTTTTATAAATGGAAGTCATATTTGTACTCTTTGCAACTTCTATGGCATCACCTTAGTTGGCGGAGTTAGGTATAAACAAAATGATTGCATAATATTTGACTCCTAATGTGTTAATTTTTCAAGTGAATATTCATTTGTTAAAGATCTTTTTGGGCGCATCAACATGAATTCGATGGAATTTATTGGTACATGAACAGCCTCTATTCTTTGTATTGTACTCATGTAACATTTCACAATTAAAGCTTAGAGTGGCGCAGTTAAATAATGGCCACTTGAGGATAATTCAACCAATTTTTGAACAAGAGGGCCAAGATGGCTCTTGGTTGCTCACCTGAGAAAGATGATTGCTCAAGAAATAAAGATGCTTAAGTGTAAAAGTGAAATCTGGCTTTTTTTTATGGTGAAATGGGCATACCTCCTAAATTTACAAGTCAATATCAGTTATAATTGAACCCTATTGTGAGATTATGGGCATAAACATTGTCTTAAAGTTTAAAAAAGATTGTTAAAAAAATGAAGTTGGTAGAGAATAAACAAAGTGAAATCTTATATTTTTTGTATTAAAAGGGGCATAACTCCTGACCTAAATGGCCCATCTCAGCCACAATTGAACTCAATCGAGACAGTATGGTCATTAACAATGTCATAAAGTTTAAAGATGATTGCTAAAAAAAGGAAGCTGCTAGAGTGTAAACGACGTGAAGTATGGCATTTTTTATATTAAAAGGGGCATAACTCCTAACCTAATAGACGGATCTCAGCCATAATCGAACTCAATCGAGACCCTATGGTCATGAACATTGTAATAAAGTTTGAAGATGATTGCTCAAAAGATGAAGATGCTAGTTTTTTATTAAAGGGGCATAACTCTGACCTAATACGATCTCAGCATAATCAAACTCAATCGAGACCTATGGTCATAACATTGATAAAGTTTAAGATGATTGCTCAAAAGATAAGATGCTAAAGTGTAAACAATGAAATGGCATTTTTTTAATATTAAAAGGGGCATAACTTCTGACCTAATTGACGGATCTCAGCCATAATCGAACTCAATCGAGACCTTATGGTCATAAGCATTGCCATAAAGTTTGAAGATGATTGCTCAAAAAATGAAGATGCTAGAGTGTAAACAACGTGAAATATGGCATTTTTTTAATATTAAAAGGGGCATAACTTCTGACCTAATTGACTGATCTCAGCCATAATCGAACTCAATCGAGACCTTATGGTATAAGCATTGCCATAAAGTTTGAAGATGATTGCTCAAAAGATGAAGAAGCTAGAGTGTAAACAACGTGAAATATGGCATTTTTTGAATATTAAAAGGGGCATAACTCCTGACCTAATTGACGGATCTCAGCCATAATCGAACTCAATTGAGACATTATGGTCATAAATATTGTCTCAAAGTTTGAAGATGATTGCTTAAGAAATAAAGGTGATAAGAGTGTAAACACTAAAAATTGTTGATGCCGCACGACGCACGACGGACGACGTACGCTCACGGGATCACAATACTCACCCTGAGCTTTGCTCAGGTGAGCTAAAAACTTACATAGAACGATATTTCCCTTTGCTAATTAGTATGACTATTTTCAAAGATTTTTTGAAGAAGGTAATGGCAGTAATGGCCCAGGTATGTTCCACACCTTTTCAAAGTACTGACAGACCAGTTCATGTCCAAACAAAACTGCAGAAATATTCTGCATGTCAGACTGAATAGATATGCACGCAATGCAAGTATCAGTAAGTTGGCTGTTATAGTGTGAAATCTGGATGAGAAACAATATGGATGATTATTCATGTAAATATTACAAAACACTTACTTCCGAATGCTTCATGAAAAATGTCATGTACATGAATGTGTGTATACCTTTCCATGATGCCTTATTGCATTTCCATAAGTTTTAAATAACAAGTGAGTCATATTAGTTATTATTTGCTTACTCAGGGTATTACTGTCAGTATATTAAGACCAAAAGGCTTCCAATTCACGCATTGTATTTTGTTTGTAATATGGCTCACCTGAGGCGGTTCTGGTTCCCTATATCTTGATCTTGGAGGTTCTGGTTCCCTGTGTCTTGGCTTAGGAGGTTCTGGTTCCCTGTGTCTTGGCTTGGGAGGTTCTGGTTCCCTGTGTCTTGACTTGGGAGGTTTACCCCTGTGAGAGGCTGGTACCTATATCACATAGTCATTGTCATGCTTCATGTTATTTCAGTAAGGTGGCACGTCACAATTCTAGGATAACAATAATTATTGTATTTAACAGCCAAACTTACCAAATGGCAAAACAGAGATACTCATAATACTAGCAAAAAGTCTGACCACAAAAAAAAAGAAGAAAAACAAATACTTGCAGGAACAAACATATTTTGGAACCTGAAAAGAATCATCAATTTATCTATACAATCATGCACTAGTTAAGGCTTGAAATTTACAGTCAAGAGGAAGCCAGACTTACATTACATTTATATATAGAAAAACAACAAAAAACATAAAGGCAGTAGGCTAATATAATATAGTTTTGAACAGAAAACAATTTGTTAAACTATGACATGGGTCCAACTTTAATTTCTGCAATCAGTAGATCAAGGGCTTAAGGTTAATCAAACTATTTCAATGATAGACATGTCTTGGATAACACCAGGGACGAGGAGGATGTGCCACAGAACTAAATATTCTCAAAATGTATGTTTATGCAGACAGTTGTGGCAAAACAGGCAAACATTGGTAAAGGACAGATAAGCATTTCTTCATAACAATGTATGTTATTGCGAACTACAATATTTAATCAAGAATTCTAGAACTTCAATGATGAACACCCCTAACTGTCAGCTCCATTTAAAGCAAAATGCACAATAATATGTGTTATTTTCCATTTTGAAGTACTTTTATTTATCATGATAAGGAAATAACACTGAACATTTCACTTATCTATAACTCCTTATCCCTTGTTAGTCTATTAAAGCAATGCAAGTTCATTTATGTCACGGTACATGTATATAGGTTGTTTGTAGGAAGAGCAGTTCAAATTCTGGACAGGCTGCTCTTTTTTCTAATCCAATGGCAACCATATTCAATGTCAATATTCTTTCAACCCTTTAAAACTTCCATTTGTTTTTCCTATTACTTTTAGACAGTGTGTTTGTTGACCTAACTACATGTATCTATGCCAGACAATGTGGAGGAAGGCCCTGGGTTGACAGGGAGCCCCACTGCAAGTCTGCTGAAAGGTTTCTTTACATGAAAATCAGAGTGGATTCAAAACCACTGTGGTATGGGACTAAATATGTCACAGTATGTCAATGACTTAGTCTCAGATGCCTCTGTTTCACATACCGGTTATTGAACTATCACTGAAGGTGATTAATATCCCCACTTCCCTGCTATTTGTCAGTCAATAACATATTTATGT
The DNA here is from genome assembly GCA_021229015.1 of Solen grandis. NCBI lineage: Eukaryota > Metazoa > Mollusca > Bivalvia > Adapedonta > Solenidae > Solen > Solen grandis. Next base: position 30,329,633 of record CM037787.1, on the reverse strand, counting down.
TATTTATCAGCTGACATACTCATCAAAGATTGTGGCAAAAATATGGTCCTGGCATGCAGGAAGAATGTAGCCTGTAACCATTGTCACATAAGTTTGATCATTTTAGAGGTAGTCTTTTTAAGTACAGCAAAACACAAAGTCAGTAAGTCAGCAACAGTTTATAATTCTTCTATGAAATGAACATTATGAGGGTCTTTCATTCATTTTAAGTAGTTGATGAGAAGAAAATGAGCAACTATCAATACATATTGAATAATCATCCATAAACAAGCATATTGGCATTGATTTTCTGTAGACTTACTCCGAATTAAGAATATTTGGGAATTCCCCAGCTAATCCAAACAAACTTTTACAGTTACAACTTCGTGGTGATGCACTAATTCTATTGTGTACGGTAGTGCACTGTTAAGCTATAACGGTAAAAGTTTGTTTGTACCCCCGGATTAGATGGGAAAAACTCACATTTGCTAAGTTCCGGATAACATCTATTGTTCACCTTTAAGTATGACCTTGACCTTTTTGCAATCTGGTTCTTTTGCGCAACACTCAGTCTAAATATGGTGAACATTTGTGCCGAACCATTTGGAAATCTAGTGAGACATTGTCAAGTTAGAGCTCTGACAAAAAATTTCAGGACAGACGGATGGACAAAGTGATTCCTATATAGCACCCCCTCCCCCTCCAGGGTAGTGGGGGTATAATTAACAATCAGGTGCATCTGAGAGGAAGACAGACAGACAGGTGAGAGATGAGAGTCAGTCATTTTTTCAGTCAGTCAGATTTTTCATGAGTACAGATATGTAGATAAAACTACTACAATAACATGTTAGATAACTCCATCTATTCTACTTCAAACTATGTTAAGGATTTAAGCAAAGTTAAGTAATTGAGACTGTATACAAAATAATGAATATAGGCAGGACACTACAGAGTTGTAAAGGAAAAGAGTGAATATAGTGATGGAAGAATGGGTATAAATCTAGATGATACACATATATTAGGAAAGCTTTACATAGTTTGTGCATTAGTTTTATTAAGATATGAACTGTTAGATTCAGGCCTATATATGTGTGTATCTTCAGAAATATAGTTTACATTAAGCTATATTGATCACTAAATGTGATTCTCATTTTCACTCAGCAATTAAACAAGAGGGTCAAGATGGCCCTATTTAGCTCACCTGTGTAACTCTGCTCTAAAAGAGCTATCATCCCTGACATACAGGTCTGAAATCAGCTATAATCCAACTTGACTGAAAGATTATGGCCATAAATAAGGTCTCCTTGTTTCAGTAAGATTGAATAATAAGATGAAACCTTATATTTTTGGATAATTCAAGGGCAATAACCTCTGACATAATGATGCAATGTCAGCCATAATCAAAGTTAGTCAAGAGATAATGGCTATCAACATAATGACTCCATATTTGATTAAGGTTGCTTGAAAAATTTGGATGCAAGAGTATATAAGTAGGTGGAAACCTGGTGTCTTCTTTTTATAACTAAATGGCCATATAATTTTATGCAATATCAGCAAGTAATTTGGTATGTATTTTTTTATCATTAATATGATCAGATATTGTGATTTTCTAATGGTTAATTGTTCACAAAGCTGACACTCAATGCCTGGATACACTACAGTCCATGGTGATATTAGCATGCTTGATCATAAAGCAACATGCAGGAGACAGTATCAAGCGTGTTACCGGTGGGCCCCTGTGTTTGGGTGGGACCGGGGCCTGATCCCCATCATCCATGTTGAGGTAATCATCATCATCACTATCCTCCTCCTGCGGGGTCAACATAAACATCCCTTGTAGATCAGTATATATCAAACACAACCTTCACACATACATAGCACTTACCAAACCTTCATGTTTTAGATGTACCAGGGTAATTAGAGTTGTCAATCAAGTATACACATGTACATGTTTTCTTATTGGGTTGGACCCAATAATCAGGTTACTAACTCCTGATAATTTTTTACACTTATTTTTACTGACTTTCCAGAGCTGTCTAATCAGGCTCTACCATATTGCTCAGATTCTCCTCAGTCTTCACAGCATGGAAAAATCCATTGTGTCATACACCAATTAACATTCAGTTGACTGACTAATGACTTTGTACATGAATATTCATGAGTAAAGGATTAAACTAGCCTTTCATTCATCACCCCCATCATCTGCACAACTTTGCAGGTTTATTACTACAATTAACTCTTGTTACTATGGCGGTGTTTCTCGAAATTTCGCTGTTATAGTGAAAATGCTATTGTAAAGAATAGAGACTTAGACGGATTATGCACTTTCTTTTCAAGACTCCTGCTGTTTAAATGAGAATGTTTTATAAAGAATGCTGTTGTAACAAGGTTTCACTGTATTTAGAATTATTTCAAATTTTACTCAGGGAAGGTATGACAGGTACAAGATGTCAGGACCTAGTTTGGCAGGTATTGTGATAAGGATGATTACAGTATGACCAGCAGCATTTGACAGCCACAGCTGCTTTATTATGTGCATGAAAATGTTCATACATGTATAAAAATAAGGATGTCTATTGCACAATGATATTGTACATGCGCAGATCCAAGGGGTTACCTGACCCCCCACCCCCTGAGATTTGGCTTCTATGCCTAAAATAAGCCTAAAGAAGGCAGAAAAGTGCCCCCCCCCCCCTGGGATTTGGCTATTATGTTTAAAATCATATCACTGTTCCCCCCCCCCCCCCATCCCCACCCCTCATGTACGGAGAATTCATGGAACTGGGCATGGTAATTATCCCTGTCAGTTTAGTTGATCAGTGTATTTCTAATACAAATTTGTATATGTGTAAAAGAAGGCTATCTGGAGTAATAGCAGGTGTAAACAAGAGCTGTCAGAGGACAGCAAGCTCAACTATTCAAAATGCTTGTTGGTAAATCAAATGAAATCTATTTCAATTCTTGCCCTTCATATACCCTATGTATAATGATAGTCAAAAATATATACCTTGACAGTCTAATACCCCTTAATAGGTTTATGAAGTCTCAAATCAATCCCATGCCTAGTTACCGAGACATAAGCATAATAACACTGTTCAAGCAAAACATCATGTATCCAAGTTAGAAAAGGGCCATAATTTGTATAAAAT
>CM037787.1:30293239-30326405 GCA_021229015.1 Solen grandis | reverse complement strand
AAATTTGACCTCCATCTGTGACCTTGACCTCTGAATCTGGTTCTTATGCATGACACTCCGTCTCACTGAGCTTGACATATGTGCAAAATTATTTGAAAATCCTTCAATCCATGATGAAGTTCCAGCCCAGACAAGCAAAAAGGTACATGTTTTTGAAATTTGACCTCCATCTGTGACCTTGACCTCTGAGCTATGAATCTGGTTCTTGTGCATGACACTCCGTCTCACTGAGCTTGACATTTGTGAATTTTTTTTTGAGAATCCTTCCATCCCTGATGAAGTTATAGCCCAGACAATAACAAATCCGGACGGACGCACGCACTAACGCACGCACATACATACACCAAACCGCCATTGTGACAACTAAGTCGAGCTCACCGCAAGCGGGCTCGACAAAAATCATGTGGTTAACAATAGCAAACAAGGGGGCCATGATGGCCCTAAATCGCTCACCTGAGATAAATAGGTTGACCCAAGGAACATCTGTACCAATTTATTTTAAAATCTGGCCAGTAGTTTTGAAGAAGATGATTTTTGAAGTTTTCATATTTTTTTTCTTTTTGTTGCCATGGCAACCAGAGTTCTACATGGATCAAGTTTATTTTAGCAACTTTTGTGAAGGTTGACCCAAGGATCATCCCTGCCAAGTTTAATCAAATTCTGTCCAGTGGTTTCAGAGGAGATGTTGTTTAAAGGTTTCTCTATATACATATAAGGCAAATAAGCCCGCCCCTGGCGGCCATGTTTTTTAAGGATCGGAATAATTTTAGCAACTTTGGTAGAGGTTGACACAAGGAACATCTGTACCAAATTATTTTGAAATCTGGCCAGTAGTTTTGAAGGAGATGATTTTTAAAGTTTTCAAATTATTTTTCTTTTTGTAGCCATGGCAACCAGAGTTCTTCATGGATCAACTTTATTTTAGCAACTTTTGTAGAGCCTCACCCAAGGAACATTCCTGCCAAGTTTCATTAAATTCTGTCCAGCGGTTTCAGAGAAGATGTCGTTTAAAGCAAATTGTTGACGACGGACGATGGACGACGACGGACACCAGACAAAGGGCAATCACAAAAGCTCACCTTGAGCACTTTGTGCTCAGGTGAGCTAAAAAAAATAATAATTTCCAACAGCCAAGAGGTGACCTTTTTTGCTAAATGAAATTAAAATTAATTGATCTAATTATCCATTTCAGAGAAGAATTTTGAAATTTTCCATATAGAGTATACATATACAGAAACAAGACTTACTAGGGGCCTAATCTTTCAAGGGATCAAATTTATTATAGCAATCATGGCAGAGGGCCATGATGTGAGCATTTGCAGAAAATTAAATATAATTGTGAGTATTTTATTCAGAGGAAAAGATTTTTAAAATATTTAAAGCAAAACTATGTTGCCATAGCAACCAAGGATCTGCAAGGATCAAGTTTTTTTTCCACTGTTTGTAAAGGGGCCCTTACAAGGATTATTCATGCCAAGTTTTATCAATTTCTATCCAGTGATTTAAAGATAATGTCGTTTTAAGCATACTGATGATGGACGCCGGATGCAGGGTGATCACAATAAGTCGCCTTGAGCACCTTGTTCTCTGGTGGGCTAAACATTAAAAGAAAGACTTTCTCTTAATAAGAATATTCAATTTTAGATTTTTGTATGTCATCTATGATACGAAACTGGATGACCATATTATCACTATCCACTATGAAACCCGTTTTAAAGGACAATACTAATGTAACAAAATATTTACATTGTGAACGGCGTAAAGATGTGTCATCATTTAAAAAGAACAAGAGGGCCATGATGGCCCTGAATCGCTCACCTGAGTACCATTGCTTCAACTGATGTCAAGGTTTTTAAACAGACAAGGATTCTGATATAACTTAATCTAAAACATTTTACCCCTGACAATACTACACACCAAATATCTAAGCAATGGGCTATATGGTTTCAGAGAAGACTTGGGCGCAGGGTCATTTATCACCGTAGGGCCAAGACTTTGAAAATCTTTGTAATGAACCATTAGATGCTACTACATACCAAAAATCTTAGCTCTAGGCCTTATTGATTCATAGAAGAAGATTTTTTAAGATTTTCCTATATAACTCTGTGTAAAACAAGTGACCCCTGATGCGGGGTCATTTATCACCATAGGGCTATGATTTGTACAATCTTGGTAGTGGCCCATAAGATGATGCTACATACCAAATATCTAAGCTCTAGGCCTGTAAAACAAGTGACCCCTGGTGCGGGGTCATTTATCACCATAGGGCTATGATTTGTACAATCTTGGTAGTGGCCCATAAGATGATGCTACATACCAAATATCTAAGCTCTAGGCCTTATGGATTCATAGAAGAAGATTTTTTAAGATTTTTCTATATAACTCTGTGTAAAACAAGTGACCCCTGGTGCGGGGTCATTTATCACCATAGGGCTATGATTTGTACAATCTTGGTAGTGGCCCATAAGATGATGCTACATACCAAAAATCAAAAGGTTAGGCCTTGTGGTTTCGGAGAAGAAGATTTTTTCAAGTTTTTCCTATATTAGCCTATGTGAAATCAAGTGACCCCTGGGGCGGGGCCAATTTTGACCCCAGGGTCATAATTTGTACAATCCTGGTAGAGAGTCATAAGATCATGCTACATACCAAAAATCAAAAGGCTAGGCCTTGTGGTTTCAGAGAAGAAGATTTTTTAAATTTTCATTTTTAAAATCTATTTTTAGCTCCTGTGACCTAATTATGCGATGGACCAGAACCATTTATACAACTTTAGTAGAGCTTCATCTAAGGAACATTCCTGCAAAATATTTTACAAATTGGCCAAGCCGTTTAGGAGGAGATGTTGTTTGAAGCAATTGTTGACGCCGGACGCACGCACGCACGGACGACGGACGCCGGACAAAAGGCGATCAGAAAAGCTCACCTTGAGCACGTTGTGCTCATGTGAGCTAACAATGTTTTGTGTCAACCTGTACTTTTTATTCTTGGTACTTGATCTTGGTTGTATCTGCACTCATATCAAAAATAAGAAACTTAATGAAGTTTAACTCCTCAAAGAATAGAAATTAAGCTAAACTCATATCCTTGATGCAAAATGGTACAATCAATCTCAATAGAAATATAAGAACAAATATTTGAAAATAAAATACATAATGATGCTGCTTTAACTTTCAAATGAAGGCCAGTTCAAAAGGATCACTTGTCCAATACATTAGCACACTTATGATCAAGGCTCTTCTACAATAATGCTGTAATAAATCACCAGTGGGAACAAGGATCTCTCTCTAGCAGAAGACATATTTACTTGTAAAAAAGGAAAAAAATGAACCTGCAAGAGTATTGCATGAATTCATACACCACCGACAACAGGAAACAACATAAATATATACCCACACAAATATATACCCACACAAACAAGGTATGTACATTAAATAATAGTATCCCTCAACACTCAAAATTTCTTGGTCAGCTCAGCATGAAGTCTAATCTGTCTTCCTCCGTATTCAACAGCCTTGTATACCTAGGATTCAGATTTGGACCTGTGTTTTTTTCACTCACAGACTTACTATCACATAATAAACCCTTTCACAATTACAGCTCTCAACAATTTTCTAAGTCCTATTGATTGTAGCACAACTAAGAATTTCTAACTTACTTTTTCTAAAGAAAATAAGCTTAAGTTTCTCTGTCAGTTGTCATTGTTGTTTGTATTTTAAATAAAGTGCTCAAATGACAAGAATTTCTGGTGTCCTTTTTACCCACTGATTCACAGCTCGGGGGGTACAAATCAAACCATTGCATCTTTTTTGAAGCGTACTTAATTTTATTCGTGATAATTTACAAAACTGCTGATGCATGTCTAAAACGTAATCTGAAGAATTAAAAGGAAAGTGTCTGACTAATACATTACCATGTGTCAGAAATTGTAATATTACTGCAAAAAACTTTAAAAAATTTCACAATGTGTAGCAGAGGTATAATAAAATGACAAATTATCATTCATTTTAGAGATTCACAAAATCGTGAAATTAATACAATTTAAAAAAAATAATGCTGTTTTTTGTTTATTTTATATAACAATATCTGCAGTATTCAAGAAGAGCAAACTTCAACTTGATCTTTTGCTCGATTTATGCATTCCTTAATTACAGGTATTAGGATGTTGTTGTTTTTTCTAGGTTTACTGTGGTTTGTCTACACTAGACACAAATACATTGCTTCAATCAATCTTGCCTTTCAATCATTTGTATACCATCAACTATGGATGAGAATTTCATCTGGGAGTGTGTTAACTTTCTTTGAACTTATAACACTTATATGGCTTTCCTATCTCAGAGATTAAAGAAAATAAACCCACATCTTTGTCAACAGTTTCTGCACAGTACTATTACTAAATGCATGTTCACTAGCAATGTACACTGGCACATTATCAACAGATCACATCTTTGAATAGTTAGATATTCAATGATAATCTCAGATCACAAGGAGACTTGGAGCTGATGAGTCACGTTTGGAAGGTGACAAGTCTTGGCTGACCCCCTCAGGGCCGGTGTAGCCCTCTCCTCCAGAATGAGGGACCCTTGGTCAGAGAATACATCACAAGTATGCTCAATCACAACACCAAAATATCGCCACATAGAGTGATCATCCCTCCTCTATCTCACGAAATTTCTTCACTCGTTTCCACTCACCAGTCAAATAATTCATCTGGAAGAATGTGTCAACATTCATAAGTTTCTGTGACTGGTCTGACTGGGCTACTAGTTCCTTGTTCTCACTTAGTCGTATACTCAATATATTACCTTGCTGGGGGCAGGGGTTCTCTGTAAACAGAATATACATCAGTGTTAGCATAATTTTAGTTAAGAAACTCTCTTCTGTCCTAAATGTCACTCTTACCCAATATCATGGGGTCTTCTTGAACCATCTTGGCATGTTCAAACAAATGTTAATGAATATAAGTTATATAAATAAGGAATTTTCTAACAAATACAATCCTTCAATTTATTTCTACCAATAACATATGTTGTCCCTACAACAGTATGCTTGACTTTTTAATGTTTGTCAATAAAAAGCACATTTTAGGCAAAGTAAGAATCCCTGTATTATCAAAAGGTAAACAAGAATAATAAACCTGAATTCCGAAAAACCTTAACAGAGATTTTAAGTAGAAAAAGAGGTATAATTTGGAGGTGATGGTCATAAAAAAGTATTCGAAGTTACAAAAGGGTTATGAAAAATAAGAGGTGGTTCTTGACCATTATGGCAAAGGCACCCCCACTTGGATTGAGTAGAACAGCATTCCTTTTTCTTAGAAAAGTCAAGCTAAAAAGCACTAAAAATATGAAATAAAAAGACAGTTTATTTAGATTTAAGTATTAATTAACTAGAGTGTTGTTTTGAACACATGTCACCTGCTGAAGCATGACGGGAAAAGTGTGATGGACAGAGAGACGATGGAAAAGTAATCCCTATGTGTCACCTCTGCATATAAAATATAACAGTTTCTAACCAAAATAACAGTCCATTTACTGTAAAACAGATCATTTGTATGTCAATAAGTAACCCTTGTCAATGAGAGATTTGTGTAAGCAACCCAATAACCAATGGTAGAGCATGTGTCCTGTTAGCAAGGGGTTTGAAATAATATGCTATACTACACATTATCGTTATTGCACTGAAAGAAACAGTATTGTACAAAGCACCATTACCTCTTGAGCCTGCCATAAAACCTAGAATAAGAGCCTTTTCAGGTCGGGTGACTTTGTTTGAATTCTTAAACATCTCTTGCGCCTCCAACATTTGTTCACGCTGAAACAGAGAAAAACAATGTAGTACATATGCAAAATAACAGCAATCTGAGAGGTAATCTGAGATAAAGTGCATTCTTCTTTGAAAGGCAGGTGTATGTCTTTCTCAGACAATGGAAAATTCCCTTTTGTCTAGAGAGAGACCAACTCAAAAGGACTGCTTTAGACTGCCCATAAGTCAGTGTATACAATAATTAACATATCTTACACTACAGAGCCTTAGATAGGGTCAATTAAATTGAGCAATATTCAATAATAGAGACAGAGAGAGTGAGAATGAATATTTTTAAAGTTTAAGAAGAGAAGAGGAACAGAAAGTGAGACAGAAAAAAAGCTTTTTTTCTCACAGTGAGGGACAGTCCTTTCTTTGGCTGCTGTTGAGACACCGGTTGAGACTGGTTATTAGTCTGTGGCTGGGTGGAGCCTGGCTGGGAGGGCTGTCCTGGGATCGAGGCCAGTACTTGAGTGACAGATGGGGTAGGGGGCGTGGCGGGGGGTGAGGAAGACTGATTCTGGGGAGTGCCCAGTTGCTGCTGGAGCTGCTGCTGCAGGTTGTCTCTCGCCTGCTGTGTTGCCCCTGACAACGTCGTGCCTGTTGATAAATCTACATGATAAACCACTGACACACTATCAGTCAGTACCAAAATGGTGAATATTTTATCAATCAACTTAAATAGTTGAACAGAATTTATGCTGAACTACATAAACAGGGTTCTCACAAAGCTGAGAGAACATAATTCCCTAACTTTTTCATGACCAGATTCAATATTTTTCCCTGTCCAAAGCATTCTTTATACTGAAACTTAATGATTCGTCAATAATTGATTTTTTTAGTTTACCATCACTGCGACAGTATTTCAGTCATATAGCAATGTCCAGCTAATTACAGGTGGAGGAAGACCCCAAATGCACTGGGGCATCCATGTAGAACCACTGACATACCGCCAGCCATCTGGAAGGCTTCCACACATGAAAATCCGAATAACCCTGCTGGGACTCGAACCCACGCGGTGAGGGGCTGAGTGAGTGTTAAAGTCAGCAACTTTACCCTCTCGGCCACAGAGGCCCGGATTCATAAATGAACATGATAAGTAAACAAAAGATGTTGACTTCCATCCCCCATAATAGCCATCCCTTTCCACCTTTTATTTAAATGTATGTAGTATGTGATGTTTTGATGATTTTTTTACCTTTTCATTTCATTTTAATTGCTCAAAAACTGATATGAAAGTTATGCCCTAATATATACCCTGCCTATCAAAATTAATTTGTTTTTTCATCACTCTTTGACTTTTACCAAATTTAACAAAACATCAAAGTTGGTCTTACAGAAAATAATTTGCCAAAACATAGAGAATCAGATTATACTAGTTTAGTGTCTTATGATTCATAAGGCATAGGGTTGATTAAGAAAAGACAGTGAGTGAATTAAGTACAAAATTAATTTAAGCATCTGCCCATGGGAAAGTGAAAATGTGGTCTCTTAATGTAATGGTCTTTGGATAAACTATCTGTAACTTTTTGATTTTCATGACCTAGCAAAAATAATGTGATAGAACAGTCTTTAAATCAAATTTTGTTATTTTGGGTTTTCATAACCTTGAATGATATCAATATTCCTATAAATGTGTGTGTGTTCTGAGAAAATAAACAACTGAATATCATACAACATCTGATATTAAGTGATAAAACATGTGACATGTTCCTTAAGGATACACAAGAGTGTTCTTTGGAATGTGTGTCACCTGCTGAAGCGTAGCAGAAAAAGTGACGGACAGACAGACAACAGTAAAGTGATCCCTATGTGTCACCTGCTGAAGCGTAGCAGAAAAAGTGACGGACAGACAGACAACAGTCAAGTGATCCCTATGTGTCACCTCTGCTTACAGCAGGTAACACAACAAATGTCAAAAAACTTATGACAGTTCAGTGACATAGATTAAGCAATTTTTTTTCAACATTTTTACAGATCTATATGTAAAAAGTAAATGATGATATTAAACATCAAAATTGCCCCTATGAAATTGTTTTAACTTCAAAAAATTGTCATTAAAAAGGAAAGATTATGTTAAGACTGGCAAATTCACAGAGATGCCTTTGGAGTATCTTGATGAGTGGAGATGCAGATACTTTTGGTGTTAAAGGAGTACCTATTGTTTTTAAACATTTTTGTGTAAAAAATCCTATGTTACGAACAATGGGTCTTACCATATGCAGGTTAAATTATTCAAACTGATAATTAGTATGCAGCTAATTGTGTAACTGGACCCTTTGGCAAATGGTTTGACCACTAGTCGCAGAATGTTTTAGTTTTCCCACATTAATAATTAGCAGTCGCTGGTCACGTAAAGAACAAGAGCTCTCAGTAAGACAGTATGCTCAACTATTCAGCCGCTTTATTAGTTTAGGTTCATTTAGTCAAAAAGGGCCATAATTTGTATTTAATTTTGGTCAAAAGTTTAATGCCACTGAAGACCACAGTGCAGTTTCAAATTATAAGCATAGCAGGATATTAAGATGTATGCATCCTTGTAAACTAAAGAAAAAACTTAAACCATATTTACTTGCATGCAAACTTTAACTAAAATTTCTTAAGGAACTCAGTAAAGAGTTATCAAACATGATTGTCTGATGCCCCTTGAAAACCTAAGTCAAGTTTCAAGTCAGTCCCATAATTGACTGTTGAAATATAAGCTTGATAATATGTTGCATGCAATAACCTTACCCAACATTTCTATGTCCAAAAAAGAGTCATATTTAATTTAGTTTGAAGAGAAACATGCTTGTTTATTGTCCATCACCATAATAAAGTATTAAATCAATATGCATAGCTGGTTATGATATATGCATGATAATACTTTGCACAAAAAACCTTAGCCAAGGTTTGCGCTGGTGAGTAGAATAGCTCGATATACTCCATATAGTCAAGCTAGAAGGCTGTTTAATGAATAAAAAAAGGGATTTTTTTTTTAGATGGTTGATTAAGACATAAGTTGACTAAAGTGTAGTTTGAGCAAGTTAAACTGTAAATATAATAATAATTATAAGTCACAAAAAGACTGGGAAAGTTTTTTTGTTTTTTTTGATAAGTCAATTTTGATGTGTATCGTGAATTAACTTTAGCCAAAACTAATGTATGGCTATAAACATGGCAAAGTAAAATCATTGTGGAAAGCTGAGGTTAAATATACTTTCCCATAGACAAGTTAAACTAACAAGATACCAGCAGGTCAAACACAATATAAAACAATCAAATACTGTAGAAGACCATAGATGGTGTGCATTTCTATTCCCAAATGTATGATCTAAAAGTAGGGGGTACTTATTTTTTTTCTCTTTTTTCCATCCATACCTGAACTGCCAGAGAATTCAAATTGCTGATGTTATCATGATAGGCAATCATATAATGACATTTCTTGTGGTTTAATTCATGCATGTGATGCTATAAAAGGTGCTTTGAGATGATAAGTGCTAACAAACATATCTAAATGACTTGTATTCATTTTAAAAAGCACTGCATTTGATACAGGAGGTAAACAAACAGTTTATCATTACGGTATAATCCACTGACCAAGACAGTATGATATTAATATAAATTTTAAACAAGGCTTTTACACATTTTGTTTCATTTTCCGTTGATCAATCTGCATTTACTAGTGCTGGTAAGTAATTAAAAATGTATGATCATGAATTGACTAATCATAATCACCCACAGAATTAGTTCTTATTTTAATCATTCTTAGTTTCTCTATCAATGAAGTGAAATGAACACTTATGAAAGGTGTAACAATGTCACCTGCAGTAAATCAAGTAAAGACAAGACTTGCAATGTAGAGATGCATTGGAAAAACGAGCTGACTAGTGGTGATTCCAAAATGGTGCCTGACAGATTTTATGAATCTGGTGTGTGCACATTATATGGAAAACCAGCTTTTTCCCCAACATTTCAGCCCCAACATAGGGGTGCGCACTATCTATGGATGTGCACTATCCATGTCTTCTACTGTAAACTCAGACCTAAAATCAAATAATCATCTGACTTTTCTTTGACCTAATTAAAAAAAATTTCCCTGACCATTGGAGTCCTGATAAACATAACAAAGCTTTGCTAGAAATTTGGACATAGTTTGGTAAATATTATCTATTACCAAACAGCAGTTTTTAATAATGGTGTGTGTGGTCATCTGTATACTCAAAAGTATTAATTGTGAGTGCTTACCTGTCACAGGGGTGGGGGTAGGCAGGCGGTTGCTGGAAACCGGCACATAGGAAACCGTCTGTGTCAGGGGTAGAGTGGAGATGCTGGTACCAGCACCTGTCAAACCCAACTTCTGAAACATCAACAGTTAGGCAAGACTGATAAACACTATAGGGTGTCTTCAAATTTGGAAGTAGCTCATGAATTCTTTGTAGAACTTACTTTTCAACAAAAATCATTGTGATGATGATCATCATCACTAGTTGATCTTGTCACCACAACCAAGGAGACATTCACTTAGATGTACTGGTAATTAACTGTCTTGAAAAAAAAAGTCAAACAGTTGACATATTTGGTCCCTGGATGTGTGGTCAGCGACAAGGCCAAGGCATGAAAACAAGCACCTTACTGCAAATACAAGAAAAACTGAAAATGGGAGCCAGAAACAACTAGAGCTATCACTGAAGGTGATTAATACCCCCGCAAAATACTTTAATGCAGGAGAAGCCAGACTTCAGGCAGAGCATAGATAAGAACCTGTATACATAGTATATTGGTTGTGATATTAATAAGTAAAGTTTTTATTTAAAGTTGATAGAGAGTCAATAATGGTTGTTTGTCACAGTAGTTTAAAAATATAAGTTTACAGTTCTTGGACACTGCACTTCTCCTAGTCGCCATCTGTTTACATTTTAAGTTTCAAGTATATACCATGTATAATATTCGAGTTATGTTCAGGACAAGAAAAACAAGGAAAAGTAACAAAGGGAAATAACTCTGTAATTACTCTAGATAGAGTTATGGTTCTTGTGCACTGCACTTCCTCATAGTGTGGTTGACCATTGTATGAAATTGTTTTGAAATCCAACCAGTAGTTTACAAGTTATACTCTGGACAAGGAAAAGTAACTAAGGGAAATAACTCTGTAATTCCTATAGAAAGAGTTAGGGTTCTTGTGCACTGCACTTCCTCTCATTGTGCTTGACCATTGTATGAAATTGAAGGGCAATAACTCTGTAATTACTCTAGATAGAGTTATGGTTCTTGTGCACTGCACTTCCTCTATTGTGTTGACCATTGTATGAAATTGTTTTGAAATCCAACAGTATTACAAGTTATACTCGGACAAGGAAAAAACAAGGGCAATAACTCTGTAATTCCTATAGATAGAGTTATGGTTCTTGTGCACTGCACTTCCTCTCATTGTGCTTGACCATTGTATGAAATTGTTTTGAAATCCAACCAGTAGTTTACAAGTTATACTCTGGACAAGGAAAAGTAACTAAGGGCAATAACTCTGTAATTCCTATAGATAGAGTTATGGTTCTTGTGCACTGCACTTCCTCTCATTGTGCTTGACCATTGTATGAAATTGTTTTGAAATCCAATCAGTACTTTACAAGTTATACTCCGGACAAGGAAAAAATACAAAGGGCAATAACTCTGTAATTACTCTAGATAGAGTTATGGTTCTTGTGCACTGCACTTCCTCATATTGTGGTTGACCATTGTATGAAATTGTTTTGAAATCCAACCAGTAGTTTACAAGTTATACTCCGGACAAGGAAAAAATACAAAGGGCAATAACTCTGTAATTACTCTAGATAGAGTTATGGTTCTTGTGCACTGCACTTCCTCATATTGTGGTTGACCATTGTATGAAATTGTTTCGAAATCAAACTTGTACTTTTCAAGTTATGCTCCGGACAAGGAAAAGTAACAAAGGGCAATAACTCCATAATAAGTCAAGATGGAGTTATGGTTCTTGTGCACTGCACTTCCTCTCCATGTGCTTGATCATTGCATGAAGTTGTATTGAATTCCAACTTGTGGTTTTCAAGTTATGCTCGGGACAAGGAAAATGCAACGGACCGCTGGACCGACCGACCGACCACCGGGTGACTCCTATATACCCCCCCAAACTTTGTTTCGGGGGTATAAATATGTTAACTGCTGTTTTGGACTTATCTGGGTTTATATAAGGACAAACTGGAAATATTTCTGATTTTTAAAGTGGTGACATAAAACCGATAACGCCAGAGGACCATACAGTCTTTCCTACACAAACCGCTACTTACTGCTGGGGCTGGTGACACAAGACCCGCTGCATAGTCTGGTGTGTAGGGGGCAGCAGTGGTGGTGGTTGCTGGGGCAGCCGCCTTCTCTGCTTCCTTCTCCTTCTTCTGTCTCTCCATCTCCTCCATATCTGTAAGAAACAAATAAATTCAGTAAATTGATATTCCTACAAAATGAGATAAATTACATGAAAAAGCTTCTTTTGTTTTGTTTGGTTTAACATCCCACTGATAATATTTCAGTCATTTGGAGACGATAAAGTTTGTTTTAAACAAAACCTCAATATGACTCCAGAAAGATGGAATATTGTGAATGTGAATTTGTGGACATGCATCAGGGTTTTCGATGACGCACAAAATTGTGTGTTTTGACGCAAAATAATCTGAAATGACCCCCATGTTGAATGCTAGTGCGCCGTCCGTGACGCATTTTCAAAACCAGGTTCTAAATATAAGACACATTCGATTGATATCAAATAGCTGTCAGTTTAAACCTACTATATGTGTTTCCTTGATTCTATGTGACCTTCCAGAGATGCATGTTCATTTTATTTTTTCTGCTTAGCTCTGAATAACAGATCAAGATATGGGACTTTCCGTTTCTTTAAATAGAACCTGGACTGCCGGCAATGCATACAACGATGACCTCACGTCGTTGTCGTCCCGAATATTAGGCTGTCTGTTTACGTGCATGGAAGCATGTTTTTATTTATGAAAACTAGACTTACTTTGATTTTTTCTCACCATATATGGCCCTTTTATATATTTGGATAAATTTTATCACAGAAAAATTCTCCCTTTATAAATTAGTCTGATGTTCTGATACGTTCTGTATAACTTAGTCCCAACCAATGATGGAGAGTTGTTGCATAGCAACGTCATTCGGATCAACGCAAATGCTGTAACAATGGTGCAAGTTTTTCTTTTCAAAAGAGAACTCGGAAACGGACAATGCCGATCGTCCTGAACTAAACAGTTATATTACTTTATTTTATTTTCCAATGTTTCCATGTAAACAGGTTTTATATAATTACTACAGTACAGCTCCGCTATATTGCGGACTGCTATTTCGCGTTGGCCGATATATCGCGGTTGATCTATGGACCCCAAAAATATATCGCGTTATTTGCATAGGCTTACCGCGAAACTAATCTATCTCCTTTTTTATCTATGTGTATTTAAAGGTCAGTATTTGACATGCTAGTGCACTGACACGCGGAAGTGATAACAATTAAACACCCCAGGTGGTAAGCTATTGTGTTTGGGGGCTGTTGATGATTACGCAATCGAGTGTTAATGATCGGCAACAATGCAGGTTTGTAGGTATAATTATCCAACCACAGTAATCAGCATTTAATTGGTATGGACATTCAATACCAAGCAGATACTCGATAAAATACACAAACATTGTCTAAAATCCACTGTAATGGTATTTTTGTTTATTATGCTAGCGTACATAATTTTACCATGGATTAAAAAGTCCCGGAAAATAGCCAATCTTTTTCACCGGAAGTAAACAATAAATGATAATTAGATCAGCGTTACCTGGTAATTTGTTTCATTTAAACATTAACAGGGCTCCTCATATCGATACATCATAACAAGTTCACCTCAGCTTAATTTGAAATAGCGATGAATTGTAGTGGAATGGCAATTTTCACACCGACATTGTTTTGACAAGCAATGAACGGCGTGTAATTTATTATAATGAGATATGCTGAAGAGTTTCGTAACCGCTTCACATCACCATACCGTACACACTGCTCTCTGAATCTTAATCATCGGCAATTATAGTGCAAAAAAAAAGAAGAAAAGAATCAATGATTATGGAATTATTTAAAATAAGTAAATAAGTCTATAAATAAAATAATGTTTATTGCTTTATATTCGGGTTTCTCAAGAATTTACGACTATCACAAAGACACATATAGCATTCTCAAACCTACTACGCGGTCCACTATATCGCGGTATTTTGGCTTGGACCCCAAGCACCGCGATATAGTGGAGTTGTACTGTATTACCTAGCTGCAAGCTTGTCCCCCTAAAATTTCAAATGACCCCTAAATCAAATATTCGAGGGGACACATGTCCCCAAAATGAAAATGTTTATATTAAACCCTGATGCATCATCCTCCTTCCATACTAAGCTTCAACATGAGAAAGGTGCCTATAGGACACAGACGTTTATGAATAATCAAAATACCATATTGTGTGAAATATTTTGTTTCTAATTAAAACAAGCATAATGTTGTTTTGATGGCTTTCAATTATCAAAGTTACCTGCAATCTTTTTCCTCCTCTTCATTTCTTTTGCTCCAACAGGTAATTCATCTAAGACTAAAAGCTGTCAAAAAGGTAACAAGTGAACTAAATCATATTAAACTTGCATCATAAATTGATTGTTACATATATTTTGTTTAAGTTTCATTAAGAATCCATTCACTGCTTCATATGAGTGTACATATTAAATATAACTTGATAGGATTTTTACCAGTTCCAGGACAATTACTTTAATGTAAACCAAACAGAACATGCAGCAGTTGCAGCACCAAAAACAAACACAAAACACAAAAAAGTTTGAAGTTTCTTCAAAACTATTCATTAGTTACTTTAGGTTGGCCATGGATACATGATACCAATCTAAGGGCAATAATTGAAAAGATTCAACAAACTACACATACAGTGTTCACCAGCAGCTGACAGTTAAACATATTCATTTTAAGTATCATTAAAACCTATAAAACATTTTTTAAGATATGGCTCCAGGGGAACAGACAGGTTGACAATCCCCAGCCTTCAGAGGGGGATAATAACTAACCACAAGAGTGTTCTTTGGAACACATTATGTCATCTGCTGAAGCTTGACGGAAAAAAGGGTGACGGACAGACAGATAAAAAGATAGACGACAGAAAAGTGATCCCTATGTGTCACCTCTGCTTACAGCAGGTGACACAATAAAATGTACGAGAGGATGTTAATATATAGAGATCTGACATCTGGTATACTGGAATATAGCATGTGATTTCTAGAGATAATCACTGACGTCCCTACCTTGATGCCACCCTCCTTCTTCAGATTGTTCATTCTGTTAGGTGTGCCCCCAATAGAAGTGCCTGACCCCCCAAGAAGACTGGACCGGCGCCCCAGGGGGCTGGGGCTGATAAATCCACCAGATGGACTGTTCTTTGAAGGCAGGCCCTTCAGTGGCGCTGTAACGGTAATACTAAGTGTTAGGTAATGCAAGGCTTTGCAAGTTTCAGAAATGAGATCTCACAAATGTAGGAATTTAATTTTTACTTCCACCTTATGACAACTTATAAGTCAAACATGACAGTATCATATTTATATTAAAAAAAAAAGGCAATATGAACAATATGATATAATAAAAGTTTATAAAAATGCAGTTAACTTATTGGAGACTTTTAGTAATAAGATAAATATGACTTTCCATTAATTATTGTCCAGACACAGTTAAACCCATCTATAGGCTGACAGACATGCTCACTCTTACATTAACTTAAAACCTTATTTCAGCATACATTTCACATTAAAAGATTTTTTTTCAAATGTTTCAAGAGAATGACAAAATAAGTAGAATAATGATATCTTATGTTACAAGGAAAGTATTCTGAAAAGTTATGAAAACATTATGAAAGTGTTAGCAGTCAAGTGCTAAAAAAGGTGATAAATTATGATCACTCCAAAATAATTCATACATTAACTCTACATAATATTATTATGATTTCACTGTCATACACAGATTGGGTTTCAATCCTATTTTCAGGTTCAGAACCATAAAAATAACAATTATGAATATTACTTGAATCATCCATTTTCTTTGCAAAACTTCTGACTTTGATTGGCAGGCTTTCTGATCCATTGCGCTTCTTGTTCAAGGCAACCTCGGAGGCTGAAACAAACCAAGAATTGGGACCACAATCCATAAATGATACCACATGAAGACAGACACATCTTATACTGTGAAACAATGGATGGAAAAGAAATTAAGTTTATTAAAACATAAGAATAAAGATAGATGCGGAGATGAAAGCATCTTTAACCCTTTCCCACATAGAGGAAACCATGAAAAGACCTATGCGAACAGCATAAAACCAGATCAGCCTGCGAGTAACTCGCAGGCTGATCAGGTTTTACGCTGTTCGCTGCTCCTCAGTGGTCTGGAAATGAGTCTATATGAGGGAAAGGGTTAATATAGAACAATGTCAATTCATGATTAGTTTTCTCACTAAATAAACAAATCAAACTATCACTGAATCAATGTCAACCCTTACACAGTGCACTATGTCTTTCCCAACTGAATTAAATTGAAAGTTTTCTTAGAGTGAAGAATTTCTTTTTTTGACACACACATAAGGACTCTCTCAAGATGAAACAGATTTACCGGTAAAGATGTAGGAGTGGCTGACACAAGACTGCTGACCCCAATCTTACACAGTGTATAACCAAGGTAAATGTTTCATCATTGAAATAAGTCTCCTGCAGATATATAGTCCTTGATGATTATGGCAACAAAGTAATGTGAAGTCAAGCTACCAGGTTTCCCACTAAGTTTTGAAACTAGGGATACAATAGCATTTTTTGTGGAGTGTGTGTGTGTCAATTTTTTAACTTTTAAACCCTTGATATAGAGATTCCCTACATTTTTTTTTGGGTGTGTGTGTGTGTGTGTGTGTGTGTGTGTAATTGGAATGTTGAGCTATAGGAGGAGTTCTTAATACCCAATGGACATACTCTTATCAAAAAGGTCTATATGTAGTGCAATTATTAATTAATTACTTCTTATTCTTTTATCTCCAAGTTTTGAATCAAAAGGTAAACTGTTTACTGGATAATACATAAAACAAGAGGCCCATGATGGCCCTAAATCGCTCACCTGAGATAAATAGGTTGACCCAAGGAGCATCTGTACCAATTTATTTTAAAATCTGGCCACTAGTTTTGAAGAAGATGATTTTTAAAGTTTTTATTTATTTTTTTTCATTTTGTTGCCATGGCAACCAGAGTTCTACATGGATCAAGTTTATTTTAACAACTTTTGTGAAGGTTGACCCAAGGATCATCCCTGCTAAGTTTAATCAAATTCTGTCCAGTGGTTTCAGAGGAGATGTTGTTTAAATGTTTCTCTATATACATATAAGGCAAATAAGCCCCGCCCCTGGCGGCCATGTTTTTTTACGGATCGGAATAATTTTAGCAACTTTGGTAGAGGTTGACCCAAGGAACATCTGTACCAATTTATTTTAAAATCTGGCCAGTAGTTTTGAAGAAGATGATTTTTAAAGTTTTCATTTTTTTTTTCTTTTTGTTGCCATGGCAACCAGAGTTCTACATGGATCAAGTTTATTTTAGCAACTTTTGTGAAGGTTGACCCAAGGATCATCCCTGCCAAGTTTAATCAAATTCTGTCCAGTGGTTTCAGAGGAGATGTCGTTTAAAGAAAATTGTTGACGACGGACGACGGACGCAGGGCGATCCTAATAGCTCACTTGAGCACAAAGTGCTCAGGTGAGCTAAAAACAGATTTTAAACAGTTACCTAGCTTTCAAAATAGTATTTTATTATATTCACAGTGGACACATAATTATATATTGCAGTATGTACTGTGTAAGCAACCTGATAAATATATATTATATTTTTTTGTAAGTGTTCTATGTTTTATTGTAATCATACAAGAGTCACCTAAACTTGATATGAAAGGCATCCAAGAAGGTACATAATATAATTCATTTTAAATTGTAGGGTTTTAAATAAACACTGTGGTTAGTACAACTAATTGGCAAAAATATGCATAAATGCTTAATTTAATCAATTAATAATGGATTATTTTGGTTGTGATTACCAATTATTAATCAATTACTGAACAAAACCCATTAATCATTCATTTAATTGATTACTGAAAAATGGGTAATAATCACTGAAAAATGAGTAATAACATTAATTCAACTGATTACTTTTTCAAGTAATCGACCCCAAGTCTGCTAAACACCAACCTCTTAATACTTACATTTTTGCAACAATTCTGCCCTGAGTGTGGCGGACTTGGGTTTTCGTTTTAATGCAAAATGTTTGGTGGGCAACGGCTGGTGACCCGTAGTTGCTATTAATGCCGTCTTGTTTAAAAACTGACACTCCATGGGTAGCATTCGCACATCGACTGTCTTCTTCACTGTGAAGGAAAAATTGGAGGGCTGAAATCACTAGCACTTCTTTTAAACACAAACACAACTTAATCACAATGAAGTATTTGGAAAATTGAAATAAGATTATGCTTTTACTGACAGTGACTTATACCTAAATTTCTAAAAAGGTTAAACATGACTTTTTTTTGTCTGTTACTTTATGTCATACCAAACTTCCTGCTCTCAACAAGACTGTCACTGACAGTATATCCCCCGCCAATCAGTGCTTGTTTGAAGAAAGGGTTAAGTCAGAATTTGCAATAAAAGAAAATGGGAAGAAATCAGACGACTGGACACTAGACAAAAGGCGATCCTAATAGCTCACCCTGAGCATTTACTAAGGTGAGCTAAAAATTGTGTGATGGAAAAAAATGATGATATGTGCTGTAGTACATGTGGGTTGGTCAGTTCAGTGGAAACAATATGATTCAGCACCATTTAAGGAATAAATCGCAGGCTATTGTGTTGAAGGGTCCAACTGAAACATGCCAATAATATGCCCATCTCTTATTGAAATTAATGGTTCCCATTTATTTTTTGTTGAAATCCAGTAAACCGCTGCTAAGAACAGCGCAGAAACGAATGTTATTCTGTATACATACTGAAATCCAGTAAACCGTTGCTAAGAAATAGAGCATAAATGTATGTTATTCTGCATACTGCATAACTTATCAAAGGCCATAACTCTGTCTTAAATGGTCCGACCGAAACATGCCGAAGATATGCAGATTTCTAATGATGGTTGCCATGAAGTTTCTTTAAAATTATGTCAGTAGTTGCGAAGAAATAGCGCAGAAATGAATTTTACTCTGTATACATACTGAACAACTAATCAAGGGCAATAACTCTGTGTTAATTGGTCTGATCAGAACATGCCTAGGATGTGCACATCTCCTATTGGTAATGATGGTTGCCATGAAGTTTCGTTAAAATTTGGTCAGTAAGTTGCAGAGAAATAGCACAGAAACAAATTTCAGACGGACAGGAGGACGGATGCCAAAACAATATCCCCCTCTTGATTCCATCGGCGGGGGATAATAAACAAGAGGGCCAAGATGGCCCTTGGTCGCTCACCTGAGAAAGATGATTGCTTAAGAAATAAAGATGCTTGAGTGTAAAAGTGAAATCTGGCTTTTTTTATGGTGAAATGGGCATAACTCCTAAATTTACAAGTCAATATCAGTTATAATTGAACCCGATTGTGAGATTATGGGCATAAACATTGTCTTAAAGTTTAAAATTGATTGTTAAAAAAATGAAGTTGGTAGAGAATAAACAAAGTGAAATCTTGCATTTTTTGTATTAAAAGGACATAACTCCTGACCTAAATGACCCATCTCAGCCACAATTGAACTCAATCGAGACATTATGGTCATTAACAATGTCATAAAGTTTGAAGATGATTGCTAAAAAAGGAAGATGCTAGAGTGTAAACAAGTGATTGGCTTTTTTTATATTAAAAGGGGCTAACTCCTGACCAAATACGGATCTCAGCCATAATCAACTCAATCGAGACCTTATGGTCATAAGCATTGTCATAAAGTTTGAAGATGATTGCTCAAAAGATGAAGATGCTAGAGTGTAAACAAAGTGATTTCTGGCATTTTTTTATATTAAAAGGGGCTTAACTCCTGACCTAATCAACTGATCTCAGTCATAATCAAACTCAATCGAGACCTTATGGTCATAAGCATTGCCATAAAGTTTGAAGATGATTGCTCAAAAGATGAAGATGCTAGAGTGTAAACAACTTGAAATATGGCATTTTTTGAATATTAAAAGGGGCATAACTCCTGACCTAATTGATGAATGTCAGCCATAATCGAACTCAATCGAAACCTTATGGTCATAAGCATTGCCATAAAGTTTGAAGACGATTGCTCAAAATATGAAGATGCTAGAGTGTAAACAACTTGAAATATGGCATTTTTTGAATATTAAAAGGGGCATAACTCCTGACCTAATGGTACGATATCAGCCACAATCGAACTTGGTTGTGATTTTATGGTTATAAACATTGATATAAAGTTTGAAGATAATTGCTCATGAAATGAAGATGCTAGAGTGCAAACAATGTGAAATCTGGCTTTTTTTGAATATTAAAAGGGGCATAACTCCTGACCTAATGTTCCGATATCAGCCATAATCGAACTTGGCCGAGATTTTATGGTCATAAACATTGACTTAAAATTTTAAGATAATTGCTCATGAAATGAAGATGCTAGAGTGCAAACAATGTGAAATCTGGCTTTTTTGAATTTTAAAAGGGGCATAACTCCTGACCTAATGTTCCGATATCAGCCATAATCGAACTTGGCCGAGATTTTATGGTCATCAACATTGATTTAAAATTTTAAGATAATTGCTCATGAAATGAAGATGCTAGAGTGCAAACAATGTGAAATCTGGCTTTTTTGAATTTTAAAAGGTGCATAACTCCTGACCTTATGTTCCGATATCAGCCATAATCGAACTTGGCCGAGATTTTATGGTCATAAACATTGATTTAAAATTTTAAGATAATTGCTCATGAAATGAAGATGCTAGAGTGCAAACAATGTGAAATCTGGCTTTTTTGAATTTTAAAAGGGGCATAACTCCTGACCTAATGTTCCGATATCAGCCATAATCGAACTTGGCCGAGATTTTATGGTCATAAACACTGTTTTAAAGTTTGAAGATAATTGCTCATAAAATGAAGATGCTAGAGTGCAAACGAACAAATTGTGGACGACGGACGACGGACGGACGGACGGACGGACATTCATCGATCCTAAAAGCTCATCCTGAGCACACGTGCTCAGGTGAGCTAAAAATTCACTGCACTGCCCAAAATCTGAAACAATGCATGTTTACAGTGATTCAGATTGGACCCACATTCCTTAGGACAGTTGTCCTAAATGGTCAGTTTTTTTTTAAGTCATTTGTCCTAAATTACAAGAAAAACTTCGGACAATTTTGTTATAGCAAAATGCTTAATAAGACATTAATGACACTTTCAAGTTTACTTTATTTATATTTTTTTGCTTTGAAATATATCATTCAATATTGTTTCAAAACTTCAGTCAGTTAAATAATTTCCTAGGTAAATATGTTATGACTTTTGATACCTTGTTCACTTATATAGAAATGAAATAAATAATTGTTATTCAAGTTAGTATCTGGAGGGATGCATTTATTCAGTATGGAATTAGTATGTCACAAAAGAGAACCCACCCAACCCTTAAACATAAAAGATCTTACAAATAAAAGCAAAAAAAAACAACAATTTTATTGACTCCAGAAAATAACAGGTAATAATAAACTATTTAACTTTAAATGGAAATGTGAGATCATTCAGACTTCTGGAATTTTGAAGATGATGAGTGAGAGAAAGATTGGACATATAAGGATATTTTGATTGTTTATCAAATCAAATAAACACAGAATTGTAATTTATATGACTTTCTATCTAATAAGTCAAGGCGAATTCAGCAAAATCCGAAAAATCAGACTCGTCAGAATGATTTTCCATTCTGCGACAGTCGTGTTCTTTAAATATGATCTAATTTGAAAGTGCTGACAAATCAATTAAAAGTATATATTTTATTCCCCCAATAATAGATCGACATCCTTTAATTCCTTATCTACTCTTTGTTTTTCAATCATCATTGACAGTTTCTTGCTGACATTTTATAACGGCCTGTTTATTTCTTAGAAGACTCGCCAATTTCCGGTTTTAACGACACTTGTTTAGACAATCAAATGACCACGTGGCACGTGACTTATGGTATCTGACAATTCTATTGGTTCTTTTTATAGACATACGCTAATGTTTCAAAAAATAGCACGAGAAGAATAAATTTGCATAGGTAATTTTCCACTGGATAGAACTTGAATAGCAAGAAGAAAAGAAAACGAAACCTGACATGCATCATTCTATTTATTTAGTCATATTCCTGATTTTATTGATTGATATATGTATTTGAATTTAAAGAATCCAGTAATTATGAAAAAGAAAAATACTTATACGTAAAAACTTTGGCAAATATCGATATTTCCGGTGGTCGAAATTTCTTACAACGTACGAGGCCTATGAACACGCATACAAACCGGCGACCCCAAGTATCAAAATGTTTCTAATGTAAGGACAAACACATGTTTTATATAGATTGTAATATGATTAAAGTTTCAACAGCAACATTGCTATTTAGTCTTTTTTGCCGATAAGGAACTTTTATGCTGTTAAAAACTGACTGCGTCAATTTGAGTCTCCATGAAGTAACGGATATTTGAGTCAAAATGCGTCTGTATGAAGTAATAAGTAGATGCGTCAGAGTAGGACTCTATGAAGTAAAGGGTTAATTGTCGAAATTTCAATGTCCGGTACAGACATTTGTCGGTCACATTGTCTGATGAACTGTATTTTTATCGGCCCGATGGGCGTACTGAGTTTATTTTTTCCGGTCATCTGTAGCTTTTATCGGCCCTGGACCGAAGGGCCGATCCAATCTGAATCTCTGGTTTATATACCTTGTGGTGCTACAGAAAATGTTCTTTTAACAAGCCAAAACCTTGTTTGAAGCTGTCACTAAGGCAGTGGTGGGACACTGCTAATCTACTCACTGATTTGAATACTTACCAAGTTTCTTCAGATCAGCGAGCACCTCAGCAAAGGTGTGATTGTTGTCCTCTAGCTCAAGGTTGAGGGCCCCAGTGGGTGGGTATGTCCGCAAGATCTCTCCAACCATGGACACCCATTGGTCTGTATCATGTATAGCCATCATCAAGATCTCCTCCAGGTAACTCTTCCACTGCAACACAATACAAGTGCATGTAAAAAAAAAAAAGTCTTGGTCCAAATCCCCCTAGCTCCAAAAGTAGATGAGTATTCAAAATCCTCTAGATGAAAATAAGAGGGGTGTCAAAATCCCCTAGATGAAAATAAGAGGGGTGTCAAAATCCCCTAGATGAAATGAATGGGCTGTCAAAATCCTCTGGGTCAAAGCACAGGCATCCAGCTTGTAATCAAATTTAACCTATATTTATATACTAAAGAGGCAAGGTAAACAACTCCCTGAATCGTCAAAAACAAGCCGGTTTTGTTCCGTTGCTGATATTTTCATTACAACTGATATTTTCATTACAATTCTATGTCAATCGAAAGTTTGAGAAATTAGGAACTATTTGGTATACTAAACGTTATCTGACACCATACTGTTGATTTTTTACAATGTTTCAAACTTGGAGAATCAATGGTTCTTTTTTACTCAAATAAGTCAAATTATTAGCATCCATCCCAAGCCAGACGTTCTCATAGAATCTACACTTTTACCATCACTAAAATGGACAAATAGGCCATCTAAATGCTAAGTAAAGACTTGATTCTGACCTTTCTGTGTACAAATGACGTCAGTACATTACTTAAAGGTTTTAAAGAGCAACATAATTTACATATATGTTTTCACTAGACCTGGATCAACCAGGATTACTGCTTGAATGTATTCCTTACAACAAACATTTTCATTGGCTGACATATGGTACAGTCTTGTTATCAGCCAATGAAAATGTTAATAATGCAGATTGTATGGGCTTTGTTTACATATTCTCTATAGTATATAAATATTGGTCAAATTGGATAATGAGCTGGATACCTAGGGGTTAAAGTATTATAAATAACATTCATTGATCTTTCTTCATAGCAAATGATACGTTATTATTTCTTTGATAATTTTAACTATACATTATGTATTTTTGATTCAGGATACCAAAGTAAAATGTCTCAACAATCCCCCTCCATATCTTTCTCTCTATCTAACACACACACTGATAAATGTTGCAGACACATATATATATATATTACTTTAATGAACCTTTGCTTACATCTCTCTCTTACACATGCAACATGCATGCATGTTAAACACTGCATTTAAGAGACAGAGAAATAGAGGAAGTATCAGTGACATATCCATCAGAGGTGTAATGATGCACTCGTGTATTCCGTGCACCGAATATTGCCAGTATTCAAATACATATTCATTATTCGCGAG
This sequence comes from Solen grandis, assembly GCA_021229015.1. Lineage (NCBI taxonomy): Eukaryota > Metazoa > Mollusca > Bivalvia > Adapedonta > Solenidae > Solen > Solen grandis. Next base: position 30,302,089 of record CM037787.1, on the reverse strand, counting down.
GCAAATAACCGAATATTTACAACAAGCCAATTAACAACTGATAAATTGATGATGCAAATAACAACCTATTAATAAATGTCCGAGAAATTCAAAGCTTGACTGCTTCACCTTGCTAATTTCTTTTCGCCAGGTGTCATAAATTGTATCAGCTTCAGTGTACTCTTATACATGCTTCGTACAGTACAGTCCAGTCACTTTGATTTGGGTACATTTGGATATTTTCGTACAGTACAGTCCAGTCACTTTGATTTGGGTACATTTGGATATTTTCGTACAGTACAGTCCAGTCACTTTCATTTAGGTACATTTGGATATTTTCGTAGAGCTTGCTTGTAACCAGTAATCTAACGATTGTTAGACATTGCATAATGGCCAAATTATCTGTCTTTTAATGAACCTTTTATGAGAAAGTTGCAAGAAACTGATTAAGACCCTAAAGGTAACAGCACAGAATGTATTTTCAAAATCAGTATGTTATCTGTTTTGTAGATTAAGATTGTTTAAGTTCGAAAACATAATATCCATTTGATATTTGAATATTAAGTATGGTAGCCTAATAACAATTTGATATGATAGTTTAAATTGTCATAGTTATTATTTCTTGCATGCTCCTGATATGATAATAAATATTTAATTTAAAAACATTGGAGACAATTAGAAAAAAAAATAAACAAATGATAAAATATGAACAATAAAATGTATCATAATTATTTATATGTAAAAAAATATCAGTATTTATTAACATTATGTATAAACCATCTGGTTTATTAACATTTTTTTTGTAATTATACTTTGCAACAAAACTTTGATTACACACAATGTCTTTTAATATTATATAAACAAAGTCATGTTTATTTTTGATCATATATTTTCTCAAACAATTTTTTCACCTTTATTCAATGATCATTGGAAATACAATTTATGATTGACGAGATAACAGCCACTGAAACACTTTAATATATGTGCAACCTGAATACAGTTTGTCTTTTATTTCTGCCTTATACCAGGGTGTATTCATATTCACGAATAAAAATTTGTATTCGTGACCCTGTATCGTAATGTGTATTCATATTCGCTACCTGCTGTATTCGTTACAGCTCTAATATCCATACAACCTATAAACAGGGCCTTTTTTTATATAATGTTTATAGAATATCTCCTGATATAAATAATGAAGACGGCATCAACATTAAATGAATATCTTTCAATAGCTAGTGCATAGACATTTTTAATTGCTTATCAAAGATAATTTTAAGATTAATAAAGCAGTAAACTGACATAACGGTAACCGTAAGGATGAAGATAACACCTGTAAGTATGAACAAGAGCTGTCACAGGACAGCACACTCCACTATTCAAAATGCTTGGTGGTAAATCAAATGAAATCTGTTTCAATTCTTGCCCTTCACATACCCTGTATATAATAACAATCAAAAATGATATACCTTGATAGTCTGATACCCCTTAATATTTTCATGAAGTCTAAAACCAACCCCTTGCCAAGTTACTAAATACATATATTTTCAATTTGTTCACCTTATAATCTGTAAGAGAGAGAGAGGGGGGGAGAGAGAGCACTAAAGCCACCCATAAAATCATAATGTAAATGTTAGAAATTTTATTTTGGTTGAATTTCAAAAGTGTAAATAACATTGAGTTTGCTTTGATCCTCGTTTATTAATTTTACTATAATATGCACAATAAATAGGACTTAAATTTAAACTAATCGCAATAAGTGCATAAATTGATGTCTGTGACATGCACAAAAGTGTTTGACTGATTCAGATTAGAGCAGACACAGTGACAATGCCAAGCTGACAGCGGAGATAAGTGTAACAGCGGTTGCTATCACAGCAGGGGTCGGCCTGAGTGACGGGTCATTTAGCTAACTTTAATTTCAGTAAGGGGCTCACAGTGGGGATTTCCATTACTTACCATAAGCATTTACCCAATCAAGGTGATTTCAATCACCTAGAAATTTGTATGGTCAGGCCAGCTGGGGGGCTTGAGCCCCCTAAGTCCCCAGTGAATCCGGGCCTGATAATTATTAAAATATGATTTACAAAGCTTTGAAAGTAATTCATATATTTTGGTAACAAAAAATTTCCTTTTTTAATTTCCTTTTCTAAGGTATCACAATTTACATTAGGTGTATGTAATGAGGTATTTCACAAATGACAACATAAGCTGCCAAATTTCTGTAAATTAGGTAGCAAATTAGGTCACTTTCACTACAATATTTACATTAAATCAACATATTTTCATTGACAAAATATATAAGTAATACACATTAATAAAGTGTGTTAGTGCAAACTGTGATTTACTGCAAATTTTAGCACATCCCCCCATGCTTTATTTGCCTTAAGTCGTGGCATTTCTATAAATAGCAGCTGGAACTGCATGACGTCATTGGAAAAAAAAAATTTAAACCACACTGCATTTATTTTTATTTAAACTTTTCTTGAGTCGTGGTTTGCGGAATACCACTATGCTATAAGTCTCACAATACTATTAAAATCGTCAATTTTGAACTGTCAGTATACTTGAAAACAATAAATATATTTTAAACTGTTAATGTCAAACATAAATTGGCTTTTTTTTTTTTTTTTTTTGGTGGTTGTTGTTTTTAACAACAATAGGGACAATAGAATTCCCCATGTCTTCTGACCACTCTAACCATGGAACAGAATCTTAGATGACACCAGTGTCCACATTTTGTACATTCTGCCCACTTAACGATGACTATGTCATTACAGTCTTTCAGACCTGGAGGAGAGAAACGGTTGCAAACAGAGCACTTTTCATCATCATCATCTTCACACTCCAATTCACTGTCTTCTTCACAATGAAACTGCAGCTTTCTGCATACCTGTGTTTGACCTAATCCACTAGTTGATGCTTTTGGATATTTAGTTTTTGTTTGGGTTTTAGGGGGTAATTTTGTTGATGGTTGATGCTCATACTTTTCAATATCTTTAACAAGTTCATGTGTGATACATTTTCCACCAACTCTGGGCTTTTTGGCTTTGATTTCTGTCTTTTCAGAGGACTGTATTTTAGGTCCTGTGTCAATCATTTTCTGTGACAGAAGTTCCTGAATTGTTTGTGTTTCTATTTCCTTCCTTTTCTTGGGAATGACTTGGAGGGAAGGAACATTTCCTCTGGAATTACGCTGTCATCAAAAGGAATTATCCCACATTTTTTAAATGATGCAACAATATTTGTTGGTGTCATCGATTTGAGATAGGCTTTGCCAGATAAAGCAGCTACATGTATATCATATCTGTTTATGATTTGACCACGCTGTTTTGCCATGAACAGCTGACATTCCCTGCAATAACCAGCTTTAAAGGGGGCAAAACAGCCAACATCTAGTGGTTGCAAAGCATGAGATGCATGAGGGGGCAAACAAATAGAATTATATTGTATTCAATGGCCCACTTCAAAATATCTAAATTGACATGGGATGCATGACCATCATATATTAACAGGATCGGATCAATGTTGTCACCTGAACCTTTTTGGACATATTTCACAAAGTGGTTTTTCAAATATTTCATTAGTATTTGACCAGCCAGATTCCGACATCTCGTATGCTGAATTTGGTGCAGCACCTTTCAAAAGTTCATCGTTCCTCAACTTTCCTTTGAAGACATAAAATGGTGGTAAAGCCTTACCAGCAGCATTGACACATGCGATGATAGTGGTAGTCGTGAAATTGGGTGAAGTGACTGCTTGTATTTTAAAAGATGATTTCCCAGCAATTACTTTTGAAGGCCTATGTTCGGGCTGTAGTCCAGTCTCATCTTGTAGATAAGATGTGGTTTTGACTTCAGATCATTCTGTTCAAGTACTGCATCTAAATTGGTAAAGTATGAATCAATAACTTCTTGGGTAAGAGAAGATGCCCATGTAGATGTTAAAGCCCTTGGTTTGATAACTTTTTAACGATGATCCCATGTCCTCAAAAATGCATAATACCATTTATCACTTAGACTTTAGAGACTTCCCATGTTCAATTCTCCCAAGTTTCACTGCCATTTCAGTTCCTAAAACATTGAGCTGTGACCTGTTCAGACCATATCCAACTCTGGCTAGCTCTTCCAAATGTTGCTCTTCATCTGGTGAGATGAGTGAAGTTTTTCCCCAACATGAATTTATTTTAACTTTTCCCAAAATTCTGCCTCTCAGAGTTTGTGCTGGCACCCCAGAAAGGCGTGCAGCTCTTTCTGTTGGGACATTATCATATTTTACAGCATTGAAAGCTTTTAACAGTGCTTCTTTGGAATACTTCTTTTTAAATGCATGCTTTGGGTGTGCCTAAAATGGAATAGAAAGGGTCTTTAAGGAAAAATATATCTGTATCATTAATACTCATTAACAAAGTTTAAAAATAACACAAGAAATGTCTGGGTCATGAAGATATTAAAAAAATGCATTCGAATTAATTTAATAGTCCATCATTAATGTTGAAATCATTAGTGTTGTGAGATATTCGTGCTTAAAAACTAGCGCATGCGCACAATGCATATAGTCATGACCTTGCACTGCCGGTGCGTAAAATGTAAACAAACACTTGGAAAACCCCATTTTAGAGGATAATTGGGAGGAATACGATTACTTGAGAAGGAAATGGTAGAAAATGTACATCATTTTAAGTTCTGATAAATAAATACCTGTTTAAATCACATTTTTTTTGGCTGAATCACATTCGTGATGCTTCTCGTCAATAACAGGATCGAACATTCTAGGATGCGTATATTCCTTCCTTAGAAATACGCGTGTTTTACTTACCCATGACTTAAGGAAAACCCACGACTTAAGGAAAAGCGACCATACAAAGAGGAGACGCAAGAGTCCTGTTTCTGTTGTAAATGAAGGCTATACACCATGAATGCTATGAATGATATTGGGTGAAAATAAATGAAGGTCTGGAGTATAGTAAATAACATCAAATAATGATTCCTTGGGACAAAGACATTGTTAGCATTATTATAGGTCTTTGCTTTGGAACACAAGGTTAGACTGAGTCTGCTGATGAAGGAACCCAAGTTGACTCCCAGGCAGATGCTTGGCTGTTTACTTTACTTAATAATCAAACTTAGTCATGAAAGTGGGTAATTTTGTAACTGTAATTATTTATACAGTGTTTCCTCGGATTTTAAATATTCTTGATTCCGATACAAAATTTGGTTTAGCTAAGATATTGAAACTGTGAATTTCAAAATAAAAATGAAAGCACTTACCAAATCTACATTTCTTCTTGGAATATGAAGGAATGACAGCATAAGCTTCACCTTTACATGGGGTTGAAGTGTATGAAAACATGCATGGATATTCTGCAGTTTCTCTTGTGACAGTTGAGAACATATTGTTTTTCCAGACCAGAGATCATCCGTTGAACCCAATTTGTTGTGCAGCCAGAGTGCTGTGTCTCCGGCGGCCATATTGAAAAGAAAACCTGCGCGAAATCATAGTGATTTTCCGGGACCATTCCCAAAGAACGGAGCCTAACACGAAATGGTAGAAGAAGCAATGGAAAAATATTCATTATTAGACTGAAACGACTTTTTAATTTAAGTTTCTTATTGAGGAGTATTCATATGAATATACTTTTTAATTTTAATATTTTATATTTTGCACTTACAGAAAATAAAAACAATTGTTTGATAAAAAATATAAAATGTCTCTTGTTTTCTTTATGTTAAGAAAATTAAAAAAAAAAAAGCGTTGAGTTTGAGTTAAAATAAAAATGAGAACAAGAAGTAAGCCTAATTTGACTTGGCAAACAATCCTTCTAATGAACTGTTTCGAATTCCACCACATTACTTAGCGCTATTTAAGTAATGCATATTAAAATTATTTGGGGACGCACTTCATTCTTCCATTACAGTGAAAAATAACAAAGTTAAGAGATGAAATGTTTGAAGAACCAAAGGTGATAGAATTCGCCCCATTTTATTTATATCCCGGACCCCTGTTACGCTGCCCAACTACGTGTAAAAATGTTCTCCATCCTCAGGAACTCCTGTGCCTCTTTCAGCAAACTAAAAGGCCCTGGAAAAAATACACTGGGAAATCTTCGTAATTCGACTATAATTTTGATTTCTTATCAGTCATTTTTGTTTCCTTTGAAGGTTTAATGACCCTCCGCCATTATTGACAACTTAAGCAACTAGGCATTATATTCTTTTTTTTTAATTTAAATAATTAAATGAAAACAACAACAGCAAAACATTCCCATGTGCAAAAGAATAAAAGTCGAACGTGAATGTCTGGGGAAGAAGGAATTTTGGATATCGTTCGATTTTGATAGCTGTAATAGCTAGCCAGGAAACATTCAGGGGAAGATCGATACTCTTACCACTCGGCCACCGGTTCTGGTTTTGAATGCTTTCCAAATGGGCTCCGCCACGTAATTGGAAGGATCCTACCAGCCAACGAAATCGGATTGCATTTTCTAAACAAAAAGATGCACCAGCCAATCCGATGAGCGGCTTTATTTCACACCTCTAGGAACTTTTTCCGGCCTCAAACTGCCCAGGACAGTCTATGAGGTAACGAGTGAGTGTTTTCTTTTGCAAATCACCTGTCAGCAACATCACGTAGCGTCACGGGTAAATACATGTAGTTGGATTTTTTCATATTGACAGCATAAAACAGTGCTAGGTCGCACTTTAATTGTCGCCACAGAATGGTCAAATACGCACTGACTTAATTTCCACATTGTATGTGGTGTCATGTTTTTAAGCTTTTTCGCCTCGATTCGGTGGAGAAGACTGCTGTATTTTATTTCTTAATAAATTCTAATGGGATATTGAACATGCATGCAAAGCGGGAAAAAAGTGTCCTACACAAAGAACTTAAATATTCTTTTGTCAGATGTGTGTTGTACTATTAGCATTCCGGAAAGCCTTTCCGACTTTGTGAAATGTGTTTGTAATCGCAATAAGTGCATCACAAATAAAGTTTCCCTAATGTTTAGAACACTGCATTTTGTACTGGCCAAAGGGGTCAGATTTTGAAATCCTACACATTAAAGATGGGAAACGATGTTTTGTCTTTCTTTGGACTTTAACTGATTCTAAACCATTTCATGGATGACAATGTGGCAACCTGAATAAGTATTATCTCTTCTTAATAAATATAGATTTCGGGTCTGTCGTGGATGGGTTTGGCAGGAACAGCGGGGATTGCAAACACGCTCAGGGCCGGGTTTCAGACATGAGTAGGTATAGGAAGGATTTTGAAAGATATAAAGTCCTGTTTGCCGTAACATAAATTATGAGATATGGAGTAACGTACAATATAAATGTATGGCGTTGATGGGGATTTAGGTAATGCATAATGTAAGATAGTTATGTAAAAAAAATATCATCAGTGAAAGGAATGCTTGAATTCAAGGGCCAGTTTATTATTAGCCGGTCTCATTAATGCATATACTAATAAACCACAAACTGGCTGTGTTAAAGTCTATGCCCAAGTACCTTAGAATAGAGTAAAAGTTTGAATTTAGCTTTCACGAATTGTTGGCACATACTTGTAGGTGCCGGGTGTTGTTTAGTTTTGAATGTTACATATATGATCAGATTGCATCACTACTTTTAAATAAATTGTTTTTTCGTTATACGTTAATTGCTGCATCTGCTAATTTACAAACGGAACTGTGAAATCCACAGTCGCAAGCCAAGCCGCTCCATGCAAATGGTTGAGTTAACATTATTGTGAAGAGATCTTTCAGTGAATGTACAGTCATTAATTTTCGTGGGGGTTTATTTTCTTCGTTTTCATGGATGTACTTATTCACGAATATCAATTCCTACGAAAACTGATCATCTTGTAGACCTCAAGTTTTCTAGAAGACCAGTCCATGAATAAATGCACCCACGAAATTAACTTTATAACAGATTCCACGAATTTTACGTAAAGTCAACGAGAAAATGCTATTTCACAGTATAGTAACAGTTCGATCGTGCAGAATTTATAACGTTCGGTCTGAAAAAAAAAATGCCTCAATGTGCATCTAAGAGAAGTATTTTGACAAAATAATGTATCTTTCAAAGCGACTGTCATTCAGCCAGGGTACCTTTTGACAAGTTCATGAATTGGAAGCATAGGTGTGTCATCTACAAGTGTGGTTACCTTTTTTCCGCTGAGTATAATGAAAACAAGAGCGCTGGTTATCTCAAAATACACCCGTCCTAATATTTTATCAATTCAAGGGTCATAACTCTAAAGAGGGATATTCTGACTGATTTTCAAACTCGATTGAGATACTGTGCCAATACACATTGTGACAAAGTTTGGTAAAGATCGGTTCACGTTTGTCAATGTTAGAGAGCAGACACTGTTAATTTTTCAATTTTTCATCCATTAAAGGGTCATAACTCTATAGAGTGTTCAAGATTTTTTGGCTAGTAACCAAACCTGGTTAAGATATTGTGTCCATTTAAATTGTGACCAAGTTTGGACAATGTCGGTTCATGTTTTCTTTTAGTAAGAGTGCAGACACTGTTAATTTGACAATTTTTCATCAATTCAGGGGCCATAACTTAAGAGTGTCTGGGACAATATGGCTGGTTATCGAAGGAACCGAGATATTATGTCAATAAACGTTGTGACCAAGTATGGTTAAGATTAGTCCACGTTTGTTTGTGTAAGAGGATGGACTCTGTTAATTTGACTATTTTTAATTAATTCAAGGGTCATAACTCCAGAGTGCCTTGGGCAATCTTGCAAGATATCGAAAGAAACCGAGATATTGTGCCTATATACATTGTTACCAAGTATTGTTGAAATTGGTTCACATTTGTTCGAGATAGAGAGCGGACACTGTTAATTTGACCATTT
>CM037787.1:30243139-30293139 GCA_021229015.1 Solen grandis | reverse complement strand
GTCCAGCTAATTACAGGTGGAGGAAGACCCCGAGTACACAGAGGTACCTGGGTAGAACCACCGACCTACCGCAAGCCAGCTGGAAGGCTTCCTCACATGAAAAATATATGTAGTTGTGTAACGCGGATCCATGTTGTTTTGCTTGCCAAGTGGGGTAGTCGTAATCTAGGCCGTAGCAGAACCCGGAGATAGCAGGCAGACGAGGCTGTCTTTTTTTTATGGCTTCGTCCGCACAGCACCCAAATTGCACAGGAGGGGGAAGCGCGTATTTCGCAGCGACTCAAATTGCCCAACTCTCTTTCTAGAAAGAATCCGTATGTTCGTGTTTCTACATATGTCGAGGGTTCTCCATCCTCCCCAACTGGAACCAGGAATAGGATAGTGTGGGTCGATCCTCGAAAGGCAGTCGAAGCAAATCGCCGGCAGATGTATTCGCCTTGTGGCATATCGAGCGCTTTTGTGGCGTCCTGGAGTTTCGGGGCCTGGGCCTCCAGCAGCATACCATACTGCACGGCCTCCTGCTCTGTTTTGGCCAAGGACTGCAGGGTAGCCAGACGCTTGGGAACTGGGGAGGCCACAACGCGTATCGGGTTCCAAGAGATTTGCTCCCTCCCAGACTGGAATACCCTGGTCGGCTCTATCTCTATCTCCAGCCCAGCGAGACTGACAGTGCCAACTTGTGGAAGCCAGTGTGTTGTTCTTTTGTTCCGTACGTCGGTTTTCAACTCGAACACGTCGGCGCACTCTTCTAGCACTCTTCCGAGTCCTTTTGTTGCCCACACGACATGGAGTACTATGTCGGTCCGCATGCCAAGACTACGCGATAGCTGTACATGGTCTCGCGGAACCCCACTACGAACCATCTATATGGCCCGGCTATTTTTGCAACCTTGTACGTCGTATGTGCGTCTAAAGCTTCATCGACAAGCTCCATGGTTTCCATCGACAACGCCGCGTACCTTTTTTTCGCCTCTGCCATTTTGGCCAATTTTGTAAGTTCTTCGGCTCGTAGGCGCTGTTGTTCTTCATAGTATCACTGCTCTTCTTCTAGCCTATCCGAGGCACGTCGCTCCCACTCTTCGGCGTTCTTCGCGTCTCGGATTTCTTGGAGGCGCTTCTCTCGGTTCCATCTCGATAGCATAGAGATTTTTCGGCCTTCTGCCACCTCTGGGACCTCTTGTATTTTGTAGGTCGATATGTCTACGCCTATAGCCTGGCACTTTTTGGACCTCCAAACCCACTCTACCGTTGCCGAGGATGGCAATAGGGTCGAAGGGTCTGGGCCTTTCGGGTGAAGCTGGGTTGGCCTCTTGCTGGCTGCCAAAATCGTGCACGAGTCGGCGTCCTTTGTATAGCATCGTAGAGGTCCAAGCTCTACACCCTCCTCGTTTGCCCCCAATATGTCGACTCGAAAGATTGGACACACTCGGAAGCTGAAGTCGGCCAGGGCCCACTCCACGGCTCTTTCCCAAGTTGCGTCTTTGTCCAAGTTGGCTTTGGTGGGTCGGACCCGAACTCCCGAGACCCTACCAGTAGTAGTGTACACATACCAGGCTACTAAAATCGTTTCCTGTGGCCGGCCGGCCAAGACGAGGCAACGGTCTAGGCACGTAGAAAGGTTCTCCCACTGCTTTGTTGGTGGCTGGACAACGAACAAGCGATTTTTTTCCCTGGGGGAGGCAAGGGTCAAAGCCTCTCCCACCACAGTCGACGTAGTCGGCCAAGTGCCCGCCAATGGGCTCTCGTATCTTGCCAGCCTCGAAGTTCGACACAACCTTGTTGTACAGCTTTGTGCGGCCCGTGTAGCCGGATTCGCTTCGAACCCAAGTACAAACGCTGTCGGTGTTCGCCAAGATCTAGGCAGTGGACGTTCGCATTGCGGTGGCTAGGTCTCTTTGCTCGCGGAACCCTTCGAACTCGCATAGGTATTCCACGAGAGCTTTCCGGTCTAGGACCCCCGAGAAGTCCTGCGTGTAGTCTATGCAGTAGAGGCCATATCCATAGGGCCAACAGCAGGCGTTCGAAAGCCGGCAAGGAGGCTTGCAGCTCGCCCATAGGGATCTCGGAAACGCCCACCTTTGCCACGAATATACCGGCCGGTTCGGTCTTCGGGTACAGCCCTCGCAACTTTTCCAGCGCCTTTTTCTTGGTGTCGGACTCGATCCTGGCGACCGTCTCCAGGATAACGCTACCTTCAGTGTTTTTTTCTTTTTTTCTGGTCGCAATCGTGTGGACTATGCTCGCATGTATATGGCCTCGAGATTTCCCATTTGGGTCCTTCCCCATGCTCTCGCGAACGGCGGTAGAAATCCTGGCGACTATGTATTTTGCAGAACCGTCCTCTCCGATTGTGCAGAAGATGCGACCGGTTCGAGATACGAAGTCTTCGCGCCGCATGTACCAAAACACGTACATGTCGTCGATAAACGTCGGAAGTCCCTCTAGGGGGAGTAGTTGGGTGCGTCCGAAGTTTCAAGCCAAGTAGTCGACCTCGGCTATATCTGGAACAAGTTTGCTCTCGTAGGCGTTTTCGAGGAGCAGATGGGTGGAAATTGACTTCTCGGACCATACCTCAATCGCCTGGAATGTAGCTTGTACTGCAATTGTTGCCGTAGCTTTACAAGTTGCTCTTTACTTGGTGTGTGTTTTTCTCTAATACATGTACGAAAATGTTCGGCTACCAAACTACCCTGTTTGTCTTTCCCTAATTGGCGGCCCTAGTTGGCAAAACAACCCCTCTGGCGCTAGTTTGGCTGGTAGCCGTAGCTACTACAGGTAGCTCTATACTTGGTTTGTGTTTTTCTCTAATACGAAAAATTTTCGGCTACCAAAAACACTTGTCTATCCCTAGTTGGCGGCCCTAATTGGCAAAACAACCCCTCTGGTGCTATCCCTAGTTGGCGGCCCTAGTTGGCAAAACAACCCCTCTGGTGCTATCCCTAGTTGGCGGCCCTAGTTGGCAAAACAACCCCTCTGGTGCTATCCCTAGTTGGCGGCCCTAGTTGGCAAAACAACCCCTCTGGTGCTATCCTTAGTTGGCGGTGTATCCTAGTGTACCTGGCTGTACTATAAAAAAGGTTGCCGAAACTGCTTCCAGAAAATACGCTATCGAAGACGGTATCTACTTGGCTACAAAAAAGGTTGCCGAAACCGCGGTAGCTTCCGAAAAAATTACGCTATAGTAATGCTATTCCCTATACTACTCGGCTGTTGGGGTGGGGCCGGTAGCCGAAATTTGCACCGGCAAAAAATACGCTATAGAAAGAATTGATTAGAAAGGCTCCGTTTGTCATAAAAAAGTGAGCCAGAACCGCCAGTGTCTATACTACTTAACTGGTTTTTATTTAAAGCAATACTTTATAGTTTCTCTAAGTAAAAGTATGGTAATAAATACAGAGATGTATACAACCTTTTGAATGTTTCATTCTTTTTTTTTTTAGTATGGTATATTTGCGATATAGATCGCTGGCTTTATTGTATACTACAATTTATCCAATGGACATGATTACATTAAAACTGAGCTTACAATTGTCCATCTTATATTTTCAACTTCGGTGTATTAAGTATTTTTAAAAATGTCTATTGTTAGTATATATTTTTATTGTATTTGCATTTCAAATTCATATTTGCACATAAATTTAAATTAATAAAATTAATTTGTTTTTAAAGTTAAAAGAAACGATAAAATCAACATTGACATTTTGCAACGTTCATTATGCCATAGTATACAATCCTTAAACTTTGGATGTTAAAAGCTTGTGTAATAAACCAGGAGTACTATTTTGATTTCATTACTTCAATCTTTTGTATTTTAAGTTTGAAATTGAAATAAACAAACTGAAATAAGCGGTGCTTTAAATGTCCATATTACCTAGATATTCTTTGCTGATATTTTTTTTCACAGAACAATCGATAATCCCAACTGTTGTGTTCAGGGCTGATACTCCGCTCGACTATGAGCTTGAAGCAAATCAGATCGTCATCTACACCAACACCATCATCAATCACGGGACAGGTTATGACAGATTCACCGGTATCTTTACCGCCCCACATGATGGCGTCTACCTGCTTGCGGCCAAGTTCTGTTCGACCAGCGGGAAGTACGTATATTATTCGATTGTTGTGGACAGTGTGAAACAAGATGTTGGACGGGGATATGACGGAGACAGCGACTCATGCCACTCTGTTACTTCAGTGGTTGTCATGGAAACCGGAATGAGGGCGTGGGTGATGTGTACATATGGTACGTCTGTCCTGTATAGAAGTAGTTCTTATCACTGGAATACCTTCACAGGGGCCCTACTTCATAAGTAATACCCACAGAAACAACATTGCTTTATTTTGACTGCCTGCATAATTGACACGAATGTGCTAAATTTGCTAAATAAATCGGAATGCCCGGACTACAAACAGAATCACTTATAAATACATTATTGCGTTTTGCTAGTGAATACTGAGAGTGAATACGAGTCAGGAACACGTCAAAATATGCGTGAATTTATTTTGCAGATAAAAAATGCTGATATAAGCTAAAAAAATACTTAAAGGATAGTTATATCATAGGTATCTCGATCCACAACTTATTATATGGCTAACAACTTCAAACAGATACTTAGTATAAATTTTGTGTATCACAACAAATTGTGAAGTTTCAATTGTACTATAGAAAAGTGTAAGGAAAATACCTTGTACATATGTAATAGTGATAAAAAAAAAACATTGATTGTCTTACAGATGGTTCATAGATTTATAAATGTCGTAAAGCAAAAAGTATAAATAAACTGTACGTGAAATTAAATAAAACAACAGCAACAACAACAAAGCAATAAAACGACCTTGTTTTTTCTTTAACAAAACTGATTTTTTAAATGAATTGCATCTGGTCAATGACATTATGTTTCGATTTTAATATTTTTTATGTGAATATAATTATATCTTTATTCATATAAACTAACGCCTGTAACACAGTTACAGCAACAATAATGTGCTGTACAGAATGTTACGTATCTTGGACCTGACAAATACTTGTCACTGATCTGACGACTGGAGATGTGTTTATATACAGTATATAGACAATTATTTTTTTGGACATGTTTTTTGTTAATTGTCAAATACGTACTTTACAGAATTCATGATGACGTTGGCTACATACTATGTGATAAGTCGATATCTGCTTTCATACAACTCTTTATATAGTAAAAATATTGTGATTCTAAAGAAATAAAAGTTTTATGAATCTAAATATAAATATGTGTGTTAATGGATATCCACACACACTTGCACCAGCCTTTTGTTCAATGTATTTTTACATATATATCAACATACTTATTTAACAAAATTGTTCCGTGAACTTGAAACTTCTTTCTTTCTTTAAGCCTCCAATTCCCGACCTGACATATAGAATGCCGCCTTACTCTGATCTGATACCGTAAACATATTGCATTATACCGCACTTTGTCACACCCCGGCACTGGGCCAAAAATTATGTGCTAAGCGCTGAGCACATGCCGGGTTTACTATGTGTCATTTTAAAAAATGTTTGTATATCGAAACCAGGGACCGAAACAATAACCTCCCTCTAGCAATGTTGAAAATAAGAACACGAGCTGTTCAGACTAATCCTCTGCGAAATATACCATTACTTTATTTAAATCACATTGACAGTTGATGTTTTGCAGGTATTCAAAAATACACAAATTTAAGCCAACACCCAATCTAGTGTAGTCCGTCGCCGGTATCTTAAAGAGAAACTGGGCCTTGTAGGAAATCAAAACCTTTCTTTCCATTAAGATAAGGTGCTGATTACCGTTATATTGATTTGTCAAATGTTGACTTTCAGGCTTTTGGCTCATGATAATATTGCAATAAAAAGGTCAAATATAGGAAGGTTCAAGGACAGGCAGTTGCTCAGCGACACAACACAAGAAAAGATACATCTTATTTAAACCTTAATCATTGTAATGCAATGTCCATCACAATTTATGTGCTCAAGCAGAAGGAGCCAAAATAAGGACCATTGCACATGCACTTTGGCACCCCATATCCGACCGACCTAATTAATACATATGTAATTAATCAAAATACTATGTCATACCAACCAACACAACACAATTCACAAATTCTTAATCCAACTAGTCCCCCCTGTTTTGGAACTGACCAGGCCTGGTTCCCATTCCCATCGTGTAAATCCAATTGACTAACAGAATATCAGACAAATCGTGGTAAAGGGCGATCTTAGACAGCAATGCGCAAAAAACCAAATCGGGTAAATTTCTATTGTTACTTCAAATATACCTCAAATAGCTATAATTTTAAATGTGCCACAAAAGGCTTCAATTCGAAATATGATTCAAAGGGTTCAACATAAAATATGCCACTAATGGCTTCCACAAAGGGCTTCAACTTGAAATATGCCTGGGTTCATCTTAAAAATATGACTTCAATTATGAAGATTTCAATAAATGCCACAAAGGAATCAAATATGTTCGGTAGGTCTTGAATCAACCCAAATATGCTAAAAGAACTGCTAACGCAGGACTGCGAAAAAAGACATAACATCATTAAAATCAAAGTGAATTTAAAATTAAGTATGAGAACTATATATTGTATTTTGCTGTTGGCGTTGCTAGAAAGGGAGATTTTGACACTTCGAACCAAGGCTGATCATGGAAAACTGAGATTCAGCCCTAATCCTCCAAGACAACAGCCCCTCTCAACTGTATGTTGTAAACCGACCCCCTTTTATATTTAAGTAGATTTCTTAAATGCCCTGCTGTCTAACACTTTATACGACATAACCATTAAAAAGTCTTGAGATGCCCGTGGGATTGGTTGGCGGGTAACCTAATATGGCTGTGGCACCTAAGAACAACTGGAAGGATGGATTGGGGTGGGGTGCAAATTTAAAAAAAATGTAGGAGACAATTTTTACCTTCAAAACCGAACAGGAAGTACAACAAAAGGATGCGCACATAATTAAGTGCAGAGTCGAACTCCAATAACTGCCGGTTATCCATGAAGGACAGCCGTCAATATTAATAAACTCCTTTTAGTCCTAAACAAAGTATTGAAATATGAATTATAGTTTTCATGTGAAAAAGTTTTAAGAAAATCATTTCACACATCAAATTATATACTATTTTCCTGAAAAGAAAAATGTATTTCTTACATTAACTTCAAAAAAGATATTGCATATACCCGTGACCGAGAGGGTAAAGTCGCTGACTTTAACACTCACTCAGCCCCTCACCGCATGGGTTCGAGTCCCGGCTGGGTCATTCAGATTTTCATGTGAGGAAGCCTTCCAGCTGGCTTGCAGTAGGTTGGTGGTTCTACCCGGATGTCTCAGTGCATTCAGGGGTCTTCCTCCACCTGTAATTAGCTGGACGTCACTATATTACTGAAATACTGTCGCAGCGACGATAATGAATGAATCAATTAATCTTGAAATCGGACTTAGTAGCATGGTAATGGTGCATTTACCCTTAAATTGTGGAAATAAAGTCACATATATATATCAAACTGAAAAACATAAACGTCCCACCGAAGTCGTTTTGGTTGCATCGCCGGTGTACGAAGTAAAGTGACCCCGATAGAATAACGACCCCGGTCATTATTTATTCGGAAAAAGACCCCTTTTCTAGAAAATACAGATAGCGACCTCTCTATGGTATCTTCAAAATATTTACCCCACCTAAATGATCACTATTAACTACCGCAAGTGTTATTTTGATATTATTGCTTATACTTCTTGTTGTTGCTGACTCCTTTGCTGCTGTTGAGTCAGTGGTTATACTTACAAACTTCATGACGAAAACTCGTTTCATGCTACTCGATGGAATTTGACAAAACCTCCATCCCGTAAGAGAACATGACATGCACGTCATTCAGAATACATGTAGTTGTTTACTAGATATAATTCTACTTAATTTTAAGGGCTTGTCACACCCGCCGGAGCTTTACCGGAGCAAACGATATTAGTACGGCTGCGTAATCTTATTACATCGCTGAAAACGGTTGTACATCATCATAAGCAACGGCCGGTGACATGCACAAAATGGATCTGTGGATCTCCGGTGGCCTCAATGTGTATCGCACTTTTATAAATGTGATACCGTAGTCCTGCTAATGTACTAACAATGTACGACCGTTCTTTAGCGATATTATACCACAAAAAAAGAAAAAA
Source organism: Solen grandis (assembly GCA_021229015.1). NCBI lineage: Eukaryota > Metazoa > Mollusca > Bivalvia > Adapedonta > Solenidae > Solen > Solen grandis. The sequence goes on along the minus strand of CM037787.1, from coordinate 30,284,954 downwards.
AAACGTACTGCTACTGTTAAGGTAATAAAAAAATTGTATACGATAGCACATCGGATCTTCTTACATTGGTAGGAAAACGGTAAAACAACGGTAGAACGCCAGTACTATATCAGTATTGCTACGGAGCTCCACCGATTTTCTCGCCGTTGTTAATTGTGTGCTCCGGTTTCATCCCTGAGAGGTTCATCGGTAATGTGTAAGAGGCCTTTGAACTGTTGTTGAAATCATGTGCCCCACTTATAAGAAAGGATAGATATTCCTTTTGAGAGTTTTGCCACAGTGACCCTTAAGATGACTGATAATAAGAGCCTATTACACTTAGTTGGGTTAGCTCGGCAAAGCTATGCGGGAGCATAGAATAGGCAATTTTCTGGGATCGGTAAAAGTATGGAAGCGCAACGGTATCATGGCGTTAAGAAGAATTTACTTTGTCAGGACATCGTCAAAGCATCGGCAAAAAAATTTCATCGGCCGTCGACGGTAATAAAATGTTGAACATGCACACAATTTTTGCAGGAGCGCTGCCCCTCTCTCTTCTCACTCATTTTTTTCTGTGAAGAGGGATCCTGATCTCCGAGTCTTTTCCCCCCTCTAATTAAAATAACTTATATGTTATACAAGGTATAAAATATTATTGTTTTTTTCTTCTTCAGATATTTCTGGTTTTATAAAGGTATATGCTCTCGTAATTTATTGAATTGTAGAAAATCTAAAAATATAAAATTTCATAAATTCATGGTCTTCAAAAATATTACTCACAAAATTTAATCCGGTTTTCAAAACAAGATTAGGGTATCATCAGTTTGAAAGATTTTTATTTTTTGATCTTTATGAAAGGAAATGCAAACTTAAAAAAGAAATAAATAATGAAAAACAACAACAACAACAACAAAAAACAACAACAAAAACAAAAAACATAACACAATAAAAAAAACATATTTACTTAACATGATTATTTAAAAAAAATGTTTAAAGTAGATTTATAGACCTAGCGTTGTATAAAATGACATTGATTCAATTTGATTTTGAGTTATTAAGTCTCTTACAATTTGTAATATAAATATATATGAAAATAAAAATAATTACCCTTTTGGTACTTTTTTTTTGTCGACTGCTCACTTTTTCTGATTTTATTTTTTATTTGCCCCCCCCCCCCCCCCCCAAAAAAAAAAAATATCCCGTAAATCAAATAAAAAAAACAACTCGATCCCTACCCTACCTGACTTTTTTGAGACCGTTGCCCTAAACAAGGTTTTTATTTGGCCTTAGTCAAATGGACACTATGCATGTCTAAATGTACAGTCAAGTAAATCAAAAGTGGAGAGGCTTACTTTTGGCAAGCTTGATTTTATAAGAATATATCTGTTTACATCACGTGTCTCATTTAGATTTTTTTTTGCATATTTTTCTCACATTTTTTTTAATTGCAAACAGGTACATCTTAACGTAGTCTTTTTCATGACATATAGATAAGTCTTCGTATTAAGAGTACTCTTGTAAGACGGGGTGGTATTAAATTTTTTAAAGTGAACCAAATAATGATGGTTGTTTGCTGTTAGTAGTCAGTGGCGTACACATTTTCGGTACTTTTCACTTTCTTGGGTGTCCAACTTTGACGTTCGCATTTAACTTGCTGGATAGGACTCTAAATGTTGAATTTATCCATACTTTGCTATTTGACAATTTTTAGGCCCTATATGCAGTCATTTCAACTTTTTCTTCAGAGGTGATTGTTGTATAAAGCTATTTAATAAAACAAAAATCAAAGCGTTCTATATAAGTATATAGAGACCAAGAATCGTTCTCTATATCTACTGCTAAAAAAGCGAACACCTGAAGCACTCTGCCACTTAAATTAATAGCATTTGTAATGTCTAAAGGAATTTTTATCAGGCGACTGTACTGTCATTAATGCTATAAAACCCTCTTGGGTTGGCAGAAAGACCAATATATAAAGGCGATAAGAACTAATTATGTTAAGATCACTTCTACGCATATCATGATAACTAAAACGCTTATCATTATTGTCGTTCTGTTGGAAACGATTGCTACTGTTGGTAACGTTAGCGCAGTTGACAGAGCATTAGAAGATCGACTGAATCTGCTAGAAGGGCGGATAAAGGGCTTAGAAGAAATAGCATTAATTCAAAAACAAACAATCGAAAAGCTTATCGATGTGTGTGGTGTAACACCGCGTAAAAATGGAACGAAAGACGTATCAGGTCAGAAAGACAGTTTTTCTTTGTCACTCATATCAATTAATGGGATATAATAAGGTATCATTAAGTATTTATTTATTCACTTATAAATAAAAAAAAGTCATTTTTGAATCTTTCATGACAGCAATCGTTGTACCCTATTTATCAATTCATTAATTAGCTTTAACCTTTTCTTATTGATGGACAAGTTGATAACGTTTCAATTAGTGTCCTGAATCACATGCAGCTCGTGTTTAAAAATCACAACACGCATTTCCATATTTTTAACAAAAAGGCATGTCAATGTATAAGTTTCAGTGAGTAGCAGAGATGTACCGGTATCACCAATTGCCTTCACCGCCTACATAGACCACAATGTGCCCCATATCGGTTTAAACCAGGTTTTGCCTTACAACAAGGTCATCACAAATTTCGGGAACGGTTTCGACATACACACCCATAAGTTCACGTGTCCACAAACTGGTATTTTCATGTTCACGTTTGTCGTCTCCGAAGTAAATGCAGATAATGATCACGAGCTGTGCGTCCGACTGATGGTTGACGGCGTACGTGTGGTCAACGGTATTGCGGACTCCTCAAGCCCTGGTCATGACCAGCAGGGTGGCAATGTCGCAGTTATTCAGGTATATGTAATCATTTTTTTTTTTTTGTGTGCAACATTTGCTAAATTGGAGATACAAGTAAATTATACTCTTAAAAATAACACAACATTGTTTTGCAAGGCTTTACCGTCGCTGCGACAGTATTTCAGTCAAATAACAACGTCCAGCTGATAACCGGTATATGACGATATCGACAAATGGTGACGCTAAGTGTTTTTAGATTGTGAGAGGTTTTCTAAAAGCAATAGGGGTTTGAACAAAAACCATCAGGCTATTTGAAAACACATTCATACTCTGCGTGATAAAAAGAAAACTAAATCTATCTATTTTAATTTATAAGAAAGACATTATAAATCAAATTTGAAAAAAAAAAATATGTATAATGTTTTGTAAAATCAAACATACGTCTTACAATTTCACACAGGTAAACGAGGGGCAGTCTGTCTGGGTTGAGACATTTTTCAGAGCCGATGCAACCATTCGCAGTGACGAAAACGACCGGTACACGACATTTTCTGGCGTCCTGTTGGTACCACTATAATGAGGAGGAAACGATAAAAGGACAACAAAGACATTGATTACTTTCTGACGTTTGAATGAATAAATAAACGCTGTACAATTCGATTGTGCTTGGACTTCCATACCAGAAGTATAGTTAAAGCAACTCGTTTTCAGCTTATCAGTAGACATAAACAAGAAATATATTTAAAAAAGATATTCGGCGTAGGATGAAAGAAAAACGAGATTTTCATTCATGCATAAATATACTTTAATTAAGAAACTTATAAATGGAAATATATGCAAAACACATTTCAAAGACTCTAATGTTATGATAGGTTATAAAAGCATTGTTGTAAATAATTGTAAAAAAACATGTCTAATTTTGGTAGTGAACAATGATGAATGGCAATGTTTTTAAAAAGAATTTTAATGTTATATATATTCAAAACAAAATGTAAAAGTAAAGAATGACTAGACTATTATACAAAAGACACGACTGACCATTATCGTAAAAAAAAAAATTAAAAAATATGAAATGATTTGATACAACAAATATTTAAAAGCAGTCTAATGTTATAAATTATCCTATGAACTATAAAAAAATCTATGATAATCCGCTGCATAAAACCTAATTTAGTTCCAGGCTGAGTAACAGTTATCTGCTCGTTGTAGTTAGGACATACAATTTTTTCTTCAACTTTATTTTATTTCTTACTGACAAAAGCTTGTTCAGGTCTGATTTTATCAGTTGTAAACTGTATCAAAATAGTTTATACAGGCATATACATTAATGATCAGCACCTTAAAGCATATATTCATTGATAAAGGACTTCTAGAACATTCCGAGGAAAAGCGCGCAAAAGACCGACGCACAACAAATTTAGTACGCTCTAGAAATAGTTCAGTATTTTTTCTATGAAATATACTTATTTATAGACGGTAATACAAAAAATTATATCTGTAAATAGGCTTGTTTGATATTTGTTTATATCATTATGGCATATGACAATTATGATATAAAAGCGTTATTAGTTGTTTTGATTTTGGCGAATTAATTTTCAATGAGAGCATCTCGGCAGGCTGGAAGAATTCAATATACATAGTAATTAAGGGGTTTCATGTCATAACATGGTGGATTCTTTTTTGTTGTTTTAAATCATTTTCACAAAGTAGCATTCCTCAATTGATGGAAAAGGATTGTATTTAACTTACTGAAATCACTTTCATGTTTACATCAAAAAGAAAAGTAATAACACCAAGCTGAATGATATATACAAGCTGCACTCCTTATTTACAGTAATTTTATAGTCCATAACGATGCGTTAACCAATAACAGGAGTCCTTTTATTCAGCTTAGAATTATTTACCGCTGTTAGCGTACATTTGATTGGTTTAAGATGCGAGTTGAAATCGAAATTATACAGCTACGCCGAAAAAAATCCTCGTTAATGTTGGTAAAGTCTTACGTATCTGAAAAATAAAGTCGGTGAGTGTATCTCACATTGCACGGAAAAACGCTTTTTTTTTTGTAAATGCCTACTTCAGGGGAATCGGATAAATATAGAATACGTTATCCCCGAAGCAGGTGCTTGCGGTACCACGTGACACGTTCCGTGGTGCTTTCACTAGTTGCAGGTAGTAAATTTGTAAGTTCAGTCTGAGAATTGAGAGCATGCGCGAAAAGTGAATGTGATCGGTCATTTAATGGCAAAAAATATTCATGAATAAGGAATATTACAGTAAAAGCAACCGAAATAGACTTGCATGCTTTGACCGGATTTGTAGAAATTTTGAGGGATATGTAATAGATCAAAATAGGAAAAAATATGCGCTGATATAAAGTTTACCTGACGAGGATGGAGAATCATAAATAACGAGGCTCTGCTGAATCAGTCATATTTTTCCAGCCAAGTTTGGTGAATTTTAAATCAAACTTCAAATTTTTGTGACGTTATTTTATGGTTTTATTTAGTCATGCCTTATATTAGATATTGCACAGTGTCAAGCGAATACGCAAATTACATAATTATCAGTTTTAATATTTGCCCTTAATGCTTACCTAAGACAAGCATGAAGAGTTCCAGTTCCCCCTGTTTTTATGGTATTGTCTATTGTAAACAAAAGAAAATTGATGATTGCTTCTATTTTCCTATGCATATTTCGTAGTGTCTAATATTTAAGAAAAGGGAAAATGTTTATAGTGTGAGAAACTTTCCAATTTTTCATATTGACCTCGATGCTATGGTCTAGAAGTTTCAGAATATTGTCTATTGTCAGCATGGTTGCTTCAAATCCTATTTTATGGTGTCTAATGTTTCGAAAAAAAGGTAAGTATTTTAAAGTGTGAGCAACTATCCAATATTCTATATGGGCCTCGATGTGTCTTTTCTATGGAATATTGAATAGTTTTCGTCATTCTAGCTTACATATAGTAGCGTATTATTCGTGCAAGTTATCCGAAAAATAATTGTCAAAATTGAAAGTGCCGGTTGAATATTTGAGTGTTTAAGCAAACTGTTAGCATAAACACGAAGCTACATCACATCTCTGGCATAAAGATAAAAAATACAGTATAGCCGATAACAATATTCCATTCCGAAGGCTGCGGAAGATGTTGTTCGTAAGTATGAAATGATGTTATATGAAATTACCTGAAAAATTGGTCTGAATCGAAGGTTTCAGTCCGCCATATTATCAGTACGCGTTACCTCAAAAGTCACGTGTTTCCCTGCCGTGCAACTTTGGCTTTCAAACGGCAAGCACAGCGGCGAGAGGGGCTGAAGGATATTTAGTCAGCGGGCACTTATGCCGCACCCCACACACGCACACAGCAAACTCATGTAAAGAACACGTAAATGGTTTTAATTAATTTTACAGTTAAATCACGTATCCACGCATGTGCGTTTAATAAATTGACAGTTACAAATATGAAAAAGGAATAAACGCGATAAAACCGGATACCCGAGGTGAGAGGTGGTTATGGGGAGTGATACAAATCAGACATGAACAAAACGTCAACTTACTTATACATCTATGATCTATATGTCAATGATAAGAATTATTCATTTCTTAAAATATCCTATTTGTTTGCATAGGTAAATGACCTTGATTCCTCAAACATTGACATTGAAGATTGTTAAGTTAGGACATGACAACGCACGTCAGTCACTTTATGAAGTGGGTATATTCTGATACCGAATTCAATGTCGACAATAGATGTCACAACTATGGCTGTCATAACAGTAGCTGTCACAACAAGAGCAGTCTCAATAAAAGCTGTCACAATAAGAGCTGTCTCCACAATAGCTGTCACAATAAGAGCTGTCTCAACAATAGCTGTCTCAACAAGAGCTGTCTCAACAATAATTGTCACAACAAGAACTGTCACATTAGCTGTCAGAATTAAAGCCGTCACAACAATAACTGTCTTAACAAGAGCTGTAACAACTATAGCTGTGACAATAAAAGCCCTCACAACAAAAGCTGTCACAACAATACCTGTCAAAACAATAGCTGTCTCAACAAAAGCTGTCTCAACAAGAGCTGTAGAACAATAGCTGTTACAACAATAGCTTCTCAACTTAAGACGTCATAACAATAGCTATCACAACAATAGCTGTCTCAACTATAGACGTCACAACAATAGCTGTCAGAACAATAGCTTTCATTACAATAGCTTCTCAACTAAAGATCACAACAAAAGCTGTCAGAACAGTAGCTGTTACAACAATAGCTGTCTCAACTATAGGCGTCACAACAATAGCTGTTACAACAATAGCTTCTCAACTATAGAGGTCACAACAATAGCTGTCACAACAAGAGCTGTCATTACAATAGCTGTCACAACAAGAGCTGTCCCAATAGCTGTCACAACAATAGCTGTCACAACAAAAGTTGTTTCAACAATAGCTATCACATCAATAGCTGTCACCAAAATAGCTGTCTCAACAATAGCTGTCTCTACAATAACTGTGGCAACAAGAACTGTCCACACTAAAGACTTCACAATAATATATGTAACAACTATAGCTGTCTCAACAATATCTGTCTCAACAAGAGCTGTCTCAACAATAGCTGTCTCAACAATAGTTGTCCCAACAATAGCTGTCTCAACAAGAGTGTCCAAACAATAGCTGTCTCAACAAAAGCTGTCTCAAAAAGAGTGTCCCAACAATAGCTGTCCCAACAATAGCTGTCTCAAAAAGAGTGTCCCAACAATAGCTGACCCAACAATAGTTGTCTCAACAATAGCTGACTAAACAATAGTTGTCCCAACAATAGCTGACTAAACAATAGTTGTCTTAACAATAGCTGACCCAACAATAGTTGTCTCAACAATAGCTGACCCAACAATAGTTGTCCCAACAATAGCTGACTAAACAATAGTTGTCTCAACAATAGCTGACTAAACAATAGTTGTCTCAACAATAGCTGACCCAACAATAGTTGTCCCAACAATAGCTGACTAAACAATAGTTGTCCCAACAATAGCTGACTAAACAATAGTTGTCCCAACAAGAGTGTCCCAAAAATAGCTTTCTCAACAATAGCTGTCAGAACAAGAGCTGTCACAACAAGAGTTGTCACATGAAAGGGCTTATATATTCAAAATTATACTTTCGTAGTGGCTTCATTAATACATGCTAGAGATAATCAAGTTAATATTAAAAGTTTAGAAAATAATGGTTTCTGAACATTAAAAGAATAGCTTTCCCTTTCCGGGAAATACCAATTCCTCAGAGCGATTGGTATTTTACGGAACGGAACGAGTGCTGTTCACTGCTATATTTTTATCAAAAACCTCCACTATTTAAATCTATAAAACAATGCGAATAAACATTACTGTGTTTCTTTGTATGTATTGTGATGCATGCTTGATCTCCTAAAACGATCGTACACGAGAATCGGATGTATACTCTGATTTGTAATATTTATAACTGTAGTTGAATATTACGAAATGTGTTATACATGTGGTTCTCTTCCGTTGCCTTCATTCAGTAAATGAAACAACTTGAAATTGAATGAATGATGCATATAAACGAACTTAGACTTTCTTTTGTCTCCACGTCCAAAGTGGAACTTGCTTGGTTGCACCGTGCACACGACAAATGAGATCATACATGTTAGGGAAACTCCAGTTCAGCTGAAAATATTTTTTTCTGAACATTAAAAAAAAATCTTTTCCGTTCCGTGATTTACCAATTCCTCAGAGGGATTGGTATTTTACGGAACGAGAATCAAGTAAGCTAACCCAATTACTGTGACAGTTTAATATTCATTTAAAAAAAATGTTTTTGAAATTAATTAAATTGTAATTACAAAATTAAAAAATGACAACCAAATCAAAGCTATCATTAAAATGCATAGACATATTTCTTTATAGTTCGTTCCACCGCAGAATACCAAGAGCTGTCATAGCGATCACTGCGCCCTCCAGTTCTTAGCTGAGAAAACTTTAGCCTCTCATTTCCTATGAAAGGCTAGATCAACTGCTCATTAACAATATCACAAACAAGACAATGCGTTATTTTGTTTAAACCAGGTCAACCGTTGACTACCTATTATCCCAATGTAGCTATTGGATAGCATGTGAGTCATTTAAATACATATGTAGACATGGATAGGCCCATATCAATACAACCATGAGAAAATTTATATTTCTCTAGGAAGTAGGTAATATATAGCGATTCTGATGAACTATCCCAAATCTTATTAGATTGTAAGCTCAGCACCGGAAGGGGCAAAAAATTACATGTTAAACTATTCATGCTAAAACAAGCTTCTACAGACAACAGGAATTCTTAAATATGTTTTAAAAACACACCAATAAGGTTAAGTAGATCGTTTGTCGTCACTAAAATTTGACATATATATATATATATATATATATATATATTTCTCTGCATTTGAATTCTGTTGCAAAACAACAATAACAAACAAACAAACAAAAACAAACAAACAAACACAAGAAAACCCGCATAAGATATACATGTGGTATATGTTGTTAAAGCTTATTCTTGACACTCAGTATATTGTAGTTCCAAGACTGGTTGACATGGCTTCAGGATAATGTGACTTGGTGTGGTATCATGCCACATGTCTACAGCATGAAACTACGGTTTAGCAGCACTATATCTGTCCGATGATTATATAACCCCAATTTCGCCCTCGTGATATAAAATCTGCACCTGAACTTTAAACCTCTGGTTAAATACACAAATTGCAGACAGGGAATATTTAGTTAATGTGAAATGTGAAGCAGATATGAATGCCACAAAAAAGTATGTCGCCTGTCAGAGCACCGCCTATCAATGCACAATATTTAGTACATTTCCTATGTAAATATATATATATATATATATATATATATATATATATTAAACACATTTTCTCAAATATTCCTATCAAAAATCCATTATTGCGCAACTGTTGTATTGCATGATTTTTTTTTTTCAGACATACAAAATCTAATGCTAACAGATTCATATTAACTGTAGAAGAGAACGAAGGCGGTTAAGTTTCTTGTGAGTCATCCATTAAAAAAGATATTATTGTTATCTTGTCACGTTTAACTGTGCAATCGTCATATCTATAGCTGACATGTATTGTTAAACAGGATGTACTTATATCCATGTTATGGTTACCGACCTTAGTGTCGTCTGCCTTTATTAAATGTATAGATAATGAGTACAATCGTCGTCCTAAGTCACCCCCGCCCACATACACACTCCTATAAACATATACATGTACATGTTACTAAGTTTATATGTAAGACGAGGATATATGGGGATACATGAGAGGGTAGTAAAAGTAGTGGTAGTAGTTTTGATCATTGCCGTTCTTGTAGTAGTAGTAATTGCTGTTATTGCTGCTGTTGATATATCATTGGTCAGCAGTCCCGGTAGTGTCCGCCCCGTAAACGGGAGGTCGTAGGATCGGTACCTGACCTCGAAATACCAAAGCCTTTAAAACGGTACTGTTATACCCACCTTGTGCTGTGCGGTCACACATAAGGGTAGTGCCCAGTGATTGTGCGTGTTTTCGTAGAATTACAGCATTATACCGTAAAACCCCAGCAAACAACAACAAACACAAACTCGAGGTGTCTTGAGACCTTTTAATTTTATACAATATATCCTATCGATATTCTCACTTGCTTAAGTATACGTAATATTGCATGGGATAACTAGTGGCCTAGTCCTGAACACCACTTAATTATATTGTCAGTTGTAAAAGATATGAAGAGAGCATATGTGAATAATTTTGGACAAGCGAGCGCGCGCGGGCGCGCACACACACACACAGACACACACACACATTTACACATAATACAACGACCATCTGCTCTTGAGAGAGAATCAAATTATACATTAGTTCTGAAAGATGACCCCGACCCCCCGATACACACAGGCTATTCAAACATTGTGTATATTGTGATAAAAGCCGCAATCTACTTTCATTTTCAGGGAAAACCGATAACTCGTTTTACTTTCGTTTTCTCGATACAATTCTAGCTATGGTAGACAGTTATATCTATAAGAAATACTCGTTACTCGATATACGTATTCGTATGCATTCAAATCAACCTTTCCTACAGCAGAAAGAAGATCTTGTAAAGCTATCGAGATATATCCATACAGGCCCCTAAACATGCACTCTTTTACTTAAACCCGGTGATCCATGACCAAGCAATGACGCGCACGGTCTACCTTAGTATGCGGAAATGTGTATTGAGTTTTAAGAAACAGCCCTGCATTCGTATCTTAGCGTATAGAGGTATGCGTAGTTTCGAGCGTTATGGTTAACAGAACGCAGGGCAGGTGTCATGCAGGTTTACAAAATTGAGATCGGTACCGGATAAGAATGAAATTTAGGCCTTTGAATGAGGTAAGTAATTGTTTGTTGTTGTTTTATTTCCTGTTTAAGTGAAACCTGTACATTTTAATCAGTCTCCTTATAGTAGTAAAGATTTCCTGGTATACTGATTTTTTTACCCTTACATTTATACATGACGGAAGTAGCTTTATTTACAACATTAAGAAGGATTGGTTGTCAGTCTCATTTATTGGGTTTGTACTGTTTATTCTTCTTCTTATTAGGACTTTCTGCCTAAAGCAGAAAGTCCTATTGGGTTTGTTATGTTTATTAGGTGTTATTATGTTTATTGGGTTTGTACTGTTTTTTTATTATTAGGACTTTCTGCCTAAAGGCAGAAAGTCATATTGGGTTTGTACTGTTTTTTAGGACTTTCTGCCTACAGGCAGAAAGTCATATTGGGTTTGTACTGTTTTTTTATTCTTCTTCTTCTTCTTCTTTTTTTCTTCCTCTTATATTTGTGTTAATTTCGAGGTGTTGCCATTGACTCAGAACAATGAAAATTTTATGGCATATATTTCAAACCATGAGCTTTCGGATGCAATGAATTTCATATTCATATGACGTCAAATAACGTCAGATTTGGCGTCAGGTGAAAAAGTTTGTACGCGGTCTACAGCCATTATTGCTGGACCGATTTTCATCAAAATTTCACAGAATGTGTATGTTAGGCTCTAGTTGTGCATCCCGGTGTCCGTTTTACCAAATTCGAAAAGGCAAAAGTTTTATGGCGAATCCAAGATTCGAACTAACGACGTCAAATTTCAAATGCGTATAAAATCGCTTCCAATAGAGCTAGGAAGCTGATATTTGGACTGAATATTAATCTCTAGGTTTTCTTTATATTCTAAAAAGATGAACGTCATATGACGTCACATGACGTCATAATGCAAATAAAACTTTCGTATTAAAACTTAACGGTTTTTAAGCCCTGTAGGCTTCATTTTTTGTATGATTTGCTTGAAATTTTGTCTGAAGATGCAGTATTAGATTCTATGGAGCCATGTCACTTTCGTTTCCGGAAAATCCCAAAGGTCAAGGTCATATATCAATTATCGGCTTTTTCTTCGGCCTTAAATATCTCAAAAACGGTAAATATTCTATCGAGACACTATGCGTATAATTTGTAGTGCTTAGAAAGACCTTTCAGATGATATTTAGTTTTTGATGATCGGGGTTGAATTGGTTGAGTTATGGCTCAAAAAATTTGGTAACCCCCAGTGTGTTTAACAGTTTATATCTCGAAAACCTTTGATTTTTCAAAATATGATGATGAATATTATTTGTAGAGCAATGTTTGGCCGTTCTTTTGATGCCTAAACTTTAATGATTGGCCAAAGATTGATGGAGTAATGGGGAAAAAACGAAATTCGTGTATGTAGCTTTGGTGAATTTTTCATTTTTCAGGTGGTTTAAGAGCTTGTATCTCAAAAAGTATTGTAATATTCCTAAACATAAAGCGTGTGAAATGTAGAGAATTTTCAGTCGATTATTTTGGTACCTTAAGTTTTGAAATTGAACAAAGTATAAGGAAGTTACATCAAATATAAGAATTTAAACATGTAGAATTTCAGCGATTCTGCCGTGTTGTCAATCTTTTACGGCTAATATCTCAAAGCCCATTAGAAAAAAGTCCACATCTTAAGCGAGTGAGATGTAGAGAATTTTAAGACGATTATTTTGGTACCTAGAGTTTTAAAATTGATTAAAGTATAAGGAAGTTACATCAAAAATACGAATATAAACCCAAGTGTAAGAATTTTCGAGAAATATCCTACTTTCGCTTTCACGTTAAATTGAAGCATTTTCGGAAAATATGTAAGTTTACAGCTATGTATTAGTCATATAAATTGCAAAAAACTTTTAACTTATATCATATTGATATTACTAGCTAAACAAGCGTACCTTTTCCGGTGGCCGAGTGGTTAGAGCGTCCGCCTCGGGAGCGGAAGGTTGTGGGTTCGATTCCTGACCCGACATACCAAAGTCGTAAAAAATGGAACTGTTATAGCTCCCTTGCTTGGCGCTCAGCATATAAGGGTATTTGCAGGACTGGTTAGCGCAGTATCAGGATGATGTGACTGGGTGTGGTATCATGCCATATGTCTACGGCGTGATACTGCAGTGTGGTAGTCCTATACCCGCATGAAGTAGACATCGTGACTGGCTGAATTACTGTCGGTGGGACGTTAAACCCAACAAACAAACTGATATCATATATGGCAGTGTTTACTACACCGATCACTACCACGAGGTGTGCACACTGGCGCATGTTGACGTCTTTTGTAAACGTTTATTAAAGTTGCTTATATAACCATGTTTATAGATAAACATTTACATAAGAATGAGGAGTTTCGGAAATATTTTTTTGCAAAGGGACTCCTAAGGAAAGAAAAAGATGCTAAATTAAATACTAAAATACAAGTTTAGTTTATTAGGTTTAACGTCCCACCGACAGTATTTAAGTCTTTTTGAGACAATGTCTACTTGAGACAAATGTAGTGTTGTCACACTGCACAGTATCACGTCGTAGACAGTTGGCATGATACCACACCCAGTCATATTAACCGGACACCGGGCCATCAGTCCTGGAACTACCCTTATTAAGCTGAGCGCTAACCAAGGGAGCTATACCAGTACCTATATTTACGAATTTGGTAAATACAAGAATTGAAATAATTGATATAACGTTTTTAAACAACTTACAGATCATGTGTTATCTCGTTTGATTTGGTATTTCCGGGGTATTCCTAGCCTTGGTATCATCCGCTGACACCGACTTTTTTAAATGATTATTTTTTACATATTTCGTTCTTTCCTTAATGTCAATCAGTTGATATTTTCTGATTTCTCAACTAATTAAAACAAGATAAATAAATAAAAAAAACAGCCATCACATAAATTGATTGAAATCTGAAAAAGAAATGAGCCGACGGTCAAAAAATGCGCGAAATTTATGTGTTACATCCATATTTGGAAAGCACGTGCACGTGCGTGAATACTTTAACAACACGCTGACGTAACAATTATATGGTACCATCTTCTAATATAGCAGCATAACGTAGTAATAGGGCGGGGCAAACTCTAAGTTAGTCAGTGTTAATTAAGTATAGGTTAGTGTTTTTTTAGTAAGCATTAATGAAATTAAATCGGTGTGGCGCGGCAAAGCCGCGCGACCGATTTAATGGACTTAATGCTTACTAAATAACATTAACCTACTTAGTGTTTGGAATTATATTTTGAAATTTAACGCAGTCGCACATTCCAAATATAGTATTGATTTTTGAGACTCCGCCCTATCAACCTGTTCCCGGCGTGAATTACATCACGTGACATGTAACATGTTATGTCAAAGGTCAATGCGTCGCTCTAGCTGTGTATATCTACGCTCCAAATGAGCATTGAACCGGAAGCCGACTTTGATCTCTTCGGCAAAAAAGTGGTGATTGAAATTTGAATAAAAGATACTGTTTAGAAAGGTTCATATATCTGCACCTCTATATATTGTGTTTTGGACATTATTATTTTTTTATTTATTTAAGTAACCCTTGTTTGTTAGTGTTTTTTTTTCTTCTCTTCTCATTATTTATATACATTTTTCAATTTGAATTTATTTAATCGGATATTTACTTAATCGCTTTGTTTAGTAATTAGTTATATATTGCCCATTCTGTGTTAACATGTGTAGACATTGAAATTACACAAGTGTCTTTAAAGCGATGACCGATACTAATGTTGTTAGAACTTGTGGTCAAACCCTCTTACTTATTTTTTTAAATCTTCAATGTTGTATCACCATTACTTAGGCAATACTACATGTTTAAACTAAACTAAGCGGAAGGACAGAGTTCTTTTGTTATTTTGGATTAATCAGAATGCTGGTGAGTAAATGTTTGTTCTCTATGGTTGCTGTGTATTATTTTTTGTCGATGTTCATGCGTTCACATCAAAAATCCCTGTAACACGTTACACATGCGTGCTGTAAGGGACATTGGCATCCAAACTTACCCTCATTAGATAGATCTATTCAAGAGAAATAATTCTGTACATTTTAAACATGGAGTCACCCGACTACTTTTTGACCTATTTAAGGCCAAATGACATGCGTATGAATTTAGTGCACCGGTCGGCCATTTCATGCCAATTTTCTCAAAAATCCCCCCCCCCCCCCCTGGTAATGCTAAACTATTAAGATTGTTGTGCAATAAGGCCTCCAAATTGGGCATGTTATGACTATTTTAACTGTTCTATAGAATTCAATCCTTTATTACATGTCTTTCAGTCAAAATCTCACCTTAATTCAGCATTAAATAGGGTCACTTTTTTCTGTGTAGGAACATCCGGTAACCAAGGGCAGGTAATTGTGGTCTTAGTCTATTTTGGTGAACACATAAAGCTCCGCTTCTCGACACATCTTGACGCACATGCGCAGTGAAGGTGTTTGAAGCAGGTTTTAAATTGATCAGTTGATTTAGCGGAATAGTGTTTAGTGACAAGTTAATGCCGATTAAATGAATTAAATGGAGACAAAATTTGAAAAAAATGGAATGATTTCATTGGACAAAATATAATTTTAAACACTAAGAGAGAATTAAGCAGTTAAGAAGCCGTCACTCGCTACGCTCATTCTGGCTTCTTAATTGTTAAATTCTCTCTTAATAAACACTATAACGAATACAGTCGTCTCCATCGTATGTACAAGCATTATTGAAATTTAACTCACGAGGCTACACGCGTCGACGAATCTATTTCATAGTAGCATTTACGGTTTTATTCCCGCGACTGTACACGAAATTAAAAAAAAAAGAATTTTGATATGCAGAATTAATATGTTTAAGTTTAATTGCTTATATTTTGAAAACCTATAAAACTAGACCCAAATTCAGTTGAATTGTAGGGATTTTCAGGACATTTATTTTGGTACCTAGAATGCTAAACTTGGAATCTCTCAGCCCCTCACCGCTGTGGGTTCGAATTCCGGTAGGGACTTCGGATTTTTCATGTGAGGAAGCCTTCCAGCTGGCTTGCGGTGGGTCGGTGGGGTCTTCCTCCACCTGTAATTAGCTGGACGTCGCTATATGATTGAAATACTATCGCAGTGACGGTAAACCCCATTACAACAACAACAATAACAACAACAACAACAATTAAAACTAGATGTCATTCGTTTAAACGAATGATAGGACTTTCTGCAACATCTGCTTTATATAGTATATATAGAAGATGACATAATAGATAATCTGTCCAAATTGCAACTTTCTATCTCCTCTATTTCTATATAAAATAGCACAAATAGAACACATTCTGTGAATTTTAATAAAAGTCCGCCCATATCTTGCACATGTAGTTTACATACAACATTTATACTATGTCATATGACATGAAAGAAAAATGAAACAGTGTTCAAATGTAAGTTTCTAACTTTCATCACACATAGAATTTCATCACTCCAGCTCAGTTGTAACCTTGTTTAATTTTAGCCTCATTAGGAAGAAGTATTGAATATTTGTATAGTGCTATATCCTTTCGACACCTGTAACGTAGTTAATCGTATTTAGCGATTTTGGCGTGTTTGGGCTTCCGTAGTTTTGCCATAAATTCCTGGAATTTCGAACTATGGTGATATTTTGAAAGGTAACATCCCAGCCTACAAACTGATGCAATATGAATATCGTTAGCATAACAATGCAGTTTTTAGATGGTCTAAAATGTGGGGCTGCGTGTGAATTTTTCAAGGCTTGCAAACTGCTCGCTAGCTACATAGTGTTGCAAATACGGATTTTTGTCTTGTGCCGTTGTACATGTATTAACTTCAATGCTTATTTTGGAAACAGTCAACATTCGACAAAAAAAAAACAACAACAACAACAACAAAAAAAAAAAAAATCAAGATATAGCCCATCAATTGCAATTTGATTTTTTTTTTTTTTTTTTTTTTTTTTTTTTTTAAGTCGTTGCGCAACTATTTTAGCTTGGTGACCCCTGCGCGTGACCTTTTCCATATTTTTATGATGCATGATTATGAAATATCTTATTCTCCATGTAACTTTCTTATATGAAGTCCAATTTCAATAAACTTGGTACCGTTAGAAAGCTCTTAAAACATGCTACATTTTACATGCATAATGTATAAACTTATCTTCAGTCGTTTCTGAGATATTGACTGTTAAACCTCAAGAAAACAGCATATTATCAGCAAAATTAGCTTCATTTCATTTAGTTTTTTTGCTTATAACTTTGTATTGCGTAAACCAATTTTAATAAACTAAATATCTTTGGAAACGTCAATTATTCAGCTATAATTCGTATTCATACATATATTTACAAAAATCGATATTTATTGAGATATGGCTACATATATGCAGTAGGGGTGAAATCAAAATTTCCTCACGTGCCTAATAACCCATAAACATTTCATCGTCCTAGGACTATTGCAACATATTAAAATAAGCGTTTAGTTAGGAAGAAGAAAAGAATAATAATAATAAACAAATGACGTCACGTGACGTCATATGACGTTTATTTTCACATAATTGTTAAGACACCCAGAGACCTACTAACTGACAAAATTTCAACTTTCTATCTCAAATAGGACAGTTTTATAAGCATTTAAATATTGACGTCATTGGTTCGAATCTTGGATCCGCCATATATGCTTGGACTTTTCGAATTTTGAAAAACGGACACCGGTATACACAATAAGAACGTAATATACACATTCTGTGAAAATTTGATGAAAATCGGTTCATAAACAATGGCTCTGGACCGCGTACAAACTTTTGTTGCATATTTCAAGTGTGACGTCATATGACGTCATAGGCTTCTGAAAATCTTTGAAATCGAAATTACAGCATCTGATGCATGCGGCATTAATTTTTCATTGCCCTTCATAAATTTCAAGATATAGAAATAATCTTGTTAGAATTAGAAATTCATTATCATATAATGACGTCACGTGACGTCATATGACATTTATTTTCACAAAATGTTTAAGACTCCCAGAGACCTATATACTGACCCAATATCATCTTTCTATCTCAAATAGGACCGATTTTATAAGAATTTGAAAATTTACGACCTTGGTTCGAATCTTGGAATCGCTATAGAACCTTGGACTTTTCGAATTTTGAAAAACGGACACCGGGATGCACAACTAGAACTTAATATACACATTCTGTGAAAATTTGATGAAAATCGGTTCATAAACAATGGCTGTAGACCGCGTACAAACTTTTGTTGCATATTTCCAGTGTGACGTCATATGACGTCATAGGCATATGAAAATCATAGAAATCAAAATTTCAGCGTTTGAAGCATGTGTCTTTAAATTTTCATTGCCTTTCGACAATTTCAACATATAGAAATATTCTTGTTAATATTAGAAATACATTATCATATAATGACGTCACGTGACGTCATATGAGAAATATTTTCACAAAATTTTTAAAACTTCTAGAGACCTATATACTGACTAAATATCAACTTTCTTTCTTAAATAGGACAGATTTTATAAGCATTTAAAAATTTCCGACCTTGGTTCGAATCTTGGATTCGCTATAGAACCATGGACTTTTCGAATTTTGAAAAACGGACACCGGGATGCACAACTAGAACTTTATATACACAATCTGTGAAAATTTGATGAAAATCGGTTCACAAACAATGGCTGTAGACCGCGTACAAACTTTTGTAGCATATTTCAAATGTGACGTCATATGACGTCATAGGCATATGAAAATCATAGAAATCAAAATTTCCTGACGTGGCTAATAAGTCATAAAAATTTCATCGTCCTAGGAGTATTGCAACATAGAAAAATAAGCGTTTAGTTAGGAAGAAAAAAAGAATAATAATAATAATAAGAAGAAGAACTAGATGTCATTCGTTTAAACGAATGATAGGACTTTCTGCAACATCTGCTTTATATAGTATATATAGAAGATGACATAATAGATAATCTGTCCAAATTGCAACTTTCTATCTCCTCTATTTCTATATAAAATAGCACAAATAGAACACATTCTGTGAATTTTATTAAAAGTCCGCCTATATCTTGCACATGTAGTTTACATACAAATATAGAAGATGACATAATGAAGTATTGAATATTTGTATAGTGCTATATCCTTTCGACACCTGTAACGTAGTTAAACGTATTTAGCGATTTTGGCGTGTTTGGGCTTCCGTAGTTTTGCCATAAATTCCTTGATTTCGAACTATGGTGATATTTTGAAAGGTAACATCCCAGCCTACAAACTGATGCAATATGAATATCGTTAGCATAACAATGCAGTTTTTTAGATGGTCTAAAATGTGGGGCTGCGTGTGAATTTTTCAAGGCTTGCAAACTGCTCGCTAGCTACATAGTGTTGCAAATACGGATTTTTGTCTTGTGCCGCTGTACATGTATTAACTTCAATGCTTATTTTGGAAACAGTCAACATTCGACAAAAAAAAAATCAAGATATAGCCCATCAATTGCAATTTGATATATTTTTTTTTTTTTTTTTTTTTTAAGTCGTTGCGCAAGTATTTAAGCTTGGTGACCCCTGCGCGTGACCTTTTCCATATTTTTATGATGCATGATTATGAAATATCTTATTTTCCATGTAACTTTCTTATATGAAGTCCAATTTCAATAAACTTGGTACCGTTAGAAAGCTCTTAAAACATGCTACATTTTATACGCATAATGTATCAACTTATCTTCAGTCGTTTCTGAGATATTGACTGTTAAACCTCAAGAAAACAGCATATTATCAGCAAAATTAGCTTCATTTCATTTAGTTTTTTTGCTTATAACTTTGTATTGCGTAAACCAATTTTAATAAACTAAATATCTTTGGAAATGTCAATTATTCAGCTATAATTCTTATTCATACATATATTTACAAAAATCGATATTTATTGAGATATGGCTACATATATGCAGTAGGGGTGAAATCAAAATTTCCTCACGTCATTAAATTTTCATTGCCCTTTGGCAATTTCAACATATAGAAATACTCTTAATATTATAAATACATTATCATATAATGACGTCACGTGACGTCATATGACGTTTCTTTTCACAAAATGTTTAAGACTCTTAGAGACCTATATATTGACCAAATATCACTTTTCTATCTCAAATAGGACCGATTTTATAAGCATTTAAAAATTTACGACCTTGGTTCGAATCTTGAATTCGCTATAGAACCATGGACTTTTCGAATTTTGAAAAACGGACACCGAGATGCACAACTAGAACTTAATATACACATTCTGTGAAAATTTGATGAAAATCGGTTCATAAACAATGGCTCTGGACCGCGTACAAACTTTTGTTGCATATTTCAAGTGTGACGTCATATGACGTCATAGGCATATGAAAATCATAAAAATCAAACTTTCAGCGATTGAAGCATGTGTCTTTAAATTTTCATTGCCCTTCAACAATTTCAACATATAGAAATATTCTTGTTAATATTAGAAATACATTATCATATAATGACGTCACGTGACGTCATATGACATTTATTTGCACAAAATGTTTAAAACTTCTAGAGACCTATATACTGACTAAATATCAACTTTCTATCTTAAATATGACAGATTTTATAAGCATTTGAAAATTTACGACCTTGGTTCGAATCTTGGATTCGCCATAGAACCATGGACTTTTCGAATTTTGAAAAACGGACACCTGGATGCACAACTACAGCCTAACATACACATTCTGTGAAATTTTGATGAAAGTCGGTCCAGAAATAATGGCTGTAGACCGCGTACAAACTTTTTCAGGTGACGTCAAGTCTGACGTTATATGACGTCATATGAATATGAAATTCAATGCATCCGAAAGCTCATGGTTTGAAATACATGCCATAAAATTCTGATTGTTCAGGGCCAATGGCAACACATCGAAATTAACACAAATATAAGAGGAAGAAAAAAAGAATAATAAGAAGAAGAAGAAGAAGAATAAACAGTACAAACCCAATATGACTTTCTGCCAGTAGGCAGAAAGTCCTAATTGGTCAAGTTATAAGAAAGCGATATCAAAATAAAGATTTATTTATTTTCGACATATGGCTTACTTCACAAAGTTCATGCATGAGAAGTCCATACGAAAAAAAAGTAAAAGGTAGGAAATATAATATATATTCTTTCTAACGGTATTAATCTTAACATTTCAAAATGTTGCAGAAAGTCCTATCATTCGTATCAACGAATGAAATCTAGTTAGGACTTTCTGCCTAAAGCAGAAAGTTCCTATTGGGTTTGTTATGTTTATTATTAGGACTTTCTGCCCTTTCGGCAGAAAGTCCTATTGGGTTTGTTATGTTTATTAGGACTTTCTGCCCTTTCGGCAGAAAGTCCTCTTGGGTTTGTACTGTTTATTAGGACTTTCTGCCTACAGGCAGAAAGTCATATTGGGTTTGTACTGTTTTTTTATTCTTCTTCTGCTTCTTCTTCTTCTTCTTCTTATTCTTTTTTTTCTTCCTCTTATATTTGTGTTAATTTCGAGGTGTTGCCATTGACTCAGAACAATGAAAATTTTATGGCATATATTTCAAACCATGAGCTTTCGGATGCAATGAATTGTATATTCATATGACGTCATATAACGTCAGATTTGACGTCAGGTGAAAAAGTTTGTACGCGGTCTACAGCCATTATTTCTGGATCGATTTTCATCAAAATTTCACAGAATGTGTATGTTAGGCTCTAGTTGTGCATCCCGGTGTCCGTTTTTCCAAATTCGAAAAGGCAAAGGTTTTATGGCGAATCCAAGATTCGAACTAATGACGTCAAATTTCAAATGCGTATAAAATCGCTTCCAGAAAAGCTAGAAAGCTGAGATTTGGGCTGAATATTAGTTTCCAGATCTTCTATACATTCTTAAAAGATGAAAGCCATATGACGTCACATGACGTCATAATGCTCTTAAAACTTTCGTATTAAAACTTAACGGTTTTTAAGCCCTGTAGGCTTTATTTTTTGCATGATTTACTTGAAATTTTGTCTGAAGATGCAGTATTAGAATCTATAGAGCCATGTCACTTCCGTTTCCGGAAAATCCCAAAGGTCAAGGTCATATATAAATTATCGGGTTTTTCTTCGGCCTTAAATATCTCAAAAACGGTAAATATTCTATCGAGACACTATGCGTATAATTTGTAGTGCTTAGAAAGACCTTTCAGATGATATTTAGTTTTTGATGATCGGGGTTGAATCGGTTGAGTTATGGCGGAAAAAACAAAATTCGGTAACCCTCAGTGTGTTTAACAGTTTATATCTCGAAATCCTTTGATTTTTGAAAATATGATGATGAATATTATTTGTAGAACAATGTTTAGCCGTTCTTTTGATGCCTAAAGTTTAATGATTGACCTAAGATTCATGGAGAAATGGGGAAAAAACGAAATTCGTGCATATAGCTTTGGTGATTTTTTCATTTTTCAAGAGGTTTAAGAGCTTGTATCTCAAAAAGTATTAAAAATATTCCTATAGATAAAGTTCAGTAATTTAAAATAAAATTCTGAAAATAATAGTACTCCATACATACAAAACATATTTTTTCTTATATATACGGAATACTAAATTCTACTGAACTTCAAATCCCTGTGATATTTATTTCAATTTAAAAACACACACTCACAGACAAGTGAATTTATATCTAAGTCTTTAAATAATTTATTTTACAACAAGAAAATTACCAAGAAACAGCTGATTTCTCCATACTGCCTTGGTTTTTTTTTCTTTCAACGCCCGAATAGTCAGCCCTTTAATAATTTAAATTTACCGGTTTGACAGATTGCGGGAAAATAATCGCAATATCGCTGACCAAAATCCGAATCATCCCGAAATGTACTGCGCTGCTGGTCCAGGTTGTTGTCCTTTTCTCGGATTCGCATATATTTCAAACAAATAAACATACAAAGGAGGATTATTTTCACGACAATTTTGTATATTTCGATAGAGAAATATATATTTGAGTGATTCCGTATGTTAACTTCATAGATTTATTTGAATGATTTGAAAAAACGGAGTTGAAGCGAGTCGACCCCTGAAAAGATGTCCACCCTTGTTGATAGTGTATGTACAGTGTGTGTGGTGTGTAGAGCTGGGACGGGTAGAGATTTTCTACCCGGGTACCCGTGGTCCAATTAACCGCGGGTACTCGAGTACCCGCGAAAATCAAACTTTCAGTTGATTAAGATGGTGACCAAGGTCTAGCTGGTGACGATCCGCCTTTGCCTACGTTACCTGACGCGCTATAGATCAGTAGGTTGACAAAAGTAAGTAAATTCGCCGTCAGTGTTGAAGAATGTTGGCGAGATTTTTTAGTTTATATTGAGTCACCTGCATTCGTTTTAAAATGCTGCCATAGTTTTGTTTTTCGTTTAATTATTTGTTTAACTGAATATCCTGAATATATAATCATTGGAAACTTTGAATATAAATAGATCGGTGAGAAAAATTAAAAAGTTGTTCGTTTGAAATTGTTTCCAAGTGTTTTAATTGTAACCCATTTGTTGTTAGTCATCAATACTGTAGGCCTACATGCTGAAAATAACAGAAAATTCGTTCAGATTTCATCTTTAACTGTTCATGTCCTGAACGTATTGAAATATACGTATTCGTTTTTGCCGTAGATTGAAATAAGACTGCTGGCTTTTGGCCGACTATCGGCGATGGTTTCCGGATGGGGTTACCTACCTTTAATGATTTAATATGTACATGCGTGTTTCCTAACTGTACAGATTCTATATTATGCATATTTCCCCTCCTTCACATGTTCCTGGCCAATGTGTGGCATATAACGTTATCTACACGAATTTAAGACCTGGTATACACGGAAACCTTTCCAAAAGTACCTCGATGCATCAATTAGCGGTAAGAAAAAGTCATTCTAATTTTAGACCGGGTACCCGGGTAGGAATTTACTACCCGGGTAGCGCTTTTACCCGCCGGGCACCCGGGTACTCGAGTACCCTTCCCAGCCCTAGTGGTGTGTGTGGTGTGTGTGTGTATGGGAGCAAGTCCCTGTGCCTAGGCATTAGCTAAAAGCGCAAAATTTAGTAACTTTGTGTAATACAGTCGTCTCGATCGTATGTACAAGTGTTATTTGAATTTTACTCACGAGGCTACACGCGTCGACGATTCTATTGCATGGTAGCATTTACTATTTCATTCCCGCGACTGTAAATGAAAAAAAAAAAAGATATGCAGAATTAAGAGGTTTAAGTTTAATTGTTTATATTTTGAATACCTATAAAACTAGACCCAAATATGCTACAATGGAATTTCAGGCCATTTATTTTGGTACCTAGAATAGTAAAATTGGTCAAGTTATAAGAAAGCGATTTGTCTGTCCGCTCAAATCTGGATCCCGCGATAACTTAATAACTAAGCAAGCTAACTTGATGAAACTTGGTTTATGACTTGATGGCAAATGTGTAGATTATGCACATTGTTTTATTTTTTTTATTCGACTAAAATTGTGGTTGCTATGGTAACGGAAATAGTGAAAATATGGCAAAAATAGGATCCCGCGATAACTTTATAACTAAGCAAGCTAACTTGATGAAACTTGGTTTATGACTAGATGGCAATGTGTAGATTATGCACATTGTTTTATTTTTTTTATTCGACTAAAATTGTGGTTGCTATGGTAACGGAAATAGTGAAAATATGGCAAAAAATGGGATCACGCGACCGCGATAACTTTATAATAAATTTTATAAGGCATGTATATAGTCAGGGTGGTGATGCAGAGTGAAAGTTCTCATTTCTCATCAACAAGACTAAAGACTAAAGAAAAACATTTTGGATCAGGCAAGCTAACTTTTATTAATTCTATTTCTTGCATCTGTCTTGCTTGCATGAATTGTATAGTGGGCACAGCAGAGACAACAACTCTACATGTAAGTCTTGCTTAAATGGACATAACTTAAATATTCCCTTACATTTACTTTAACCAAAGTCTTGTTTTTCTTGGACCAAAAATCTGGTTGTTGTGGTAATGGAAAAATTATGCACCTCACCGGTAGGGGACTCAAGTGTTGCTTGCAACACCAGTTACTTGTTTATTTTTGGAATATGGCTTATTTCAAAAAGTTCATGCATGAGAAGTCCATACGAAAAAAAATAGTAAAAGGTAGGGAATTTAATATATATTCTTTCTAACGGAATTAATCTTTATATTTTTCAATGTTAGCAGAAAGTCCTATCATTCGTATCAACGAATGAAATCTAGTTAGGACTTTCTGCCTAAAGCAGAAAGTCCTATTGGGTTTGTTATGTTTATTATTATTATTATTCTTTTCTTCTTCCTAACTAAACGCTTATTTTTATATGTTGCAATAGTCCTAGGACGATGAAATTTTTATGGCTTATTAGTCACGTGAGGAAATTTTGATTTCAATGATTTTCAGCACCATATGACGTCACATGACGTCACAGCTAAAAATAGTGAAAAATGGTGTTCGCGCTCTACAGCCGTCATTTATGGTCGGATTTTCTTCAAATTTTCACAGATGGTACATCATGAATCAAAGGTGTGCATATCCTGTCAGCTAACCAAAATTCCGAAAGACCGAAGTTCTGTGGCTGAAATAAGATTCGAACATAGGACCAAAAATTTCATTTTAGTATTAAAGAGATTCAGGATGAGATAGAAAGTTGAATCTTACACAGTTTGCAGTTCTGCAGAATTTCTATATATATTTTGAGTCGTGACGTCATATGACGTCATGTGACGTCATAGGCATACTTCTTAATTTTCATTTTAGGGCAATGATTTCGACATGACGTCAGTTGTTCAGAATAATGAAAATTTCAGAGTTATGACAGTAAAGGATGCGCTATTGAACAAAAGCATCTTCAGAACCCTATGACATCACATGACGTCACAGCTAAAAATAGTGAAAAATGGTGTTCGCGCTCTAAAGCCGTCATTTATGGTCGGATTTTCTTCAAATTTTCACAGATGGTACATCTTGAAACTAAAGTGTGCATATCCTGTTAGCTAACCGAAATTCCGGAAGACCGAAGTTCTGTGGTTGAAATAAGATTCGAACATAGGACCGAATATTTCATTTTAGGATTAAAGAGCTTCAGGATGAGATAGAAAGCTGAAACTTACACAGTTTGCAGTTCTGCAGAATTTCTACATATATTTTGAGTCGTAACGTCATATGACGTCATGTGACGTCATAAGCATACTTATTAATTTTCATTTTAGTGCAATAATATCGACATGATGCCAGTTGTTCAGAATTATGAAAATTTCAGAGTTATAACAGCAACATATGCGCTTTTGAACAAATGCACTTACAGCACCCTATGACGTCATGTGACGTCACAGTTAAAAATAGTGAAAAATAGTGTTCACGCTCTACAGCCGCCATTTATGGTCGGATTTTCTTCAAATTTTCACAGATGGTACATCTTGAAACTAAGGTGTGCATATCCTGTCAGCTAACAGTAATTTCGAAAGACCGAAGTTCTGTAGCTGAAATAAGATTCGAACATAGGACCGAAAATTTCATTTTAGTATTAAAGAGCTTCAGGATGAGATGGAAAGTTGAAACTTACACAGTTTACAGTTCTGCAGAATTTCTACATATAATTTGAGTCTTTACGTTATATGACGTCATGTGACGTCATAAGCATACTTCTTAATTTTCATTTTAGAGCAATGATTTCGACATGATGCCAGTTGTTCAGAATAATGAAAATTTCAGAGGTACGACAGTAAAGTATGCGCTTTTGAACAAAAGAATTTTCAGCACCTTATCTCGTCATGTGACGTCAAAGCTAAAAGAAGTCCATACGAAAAAAAAAAAAAATAAGTAAAGGGTAGAAAATTTAAAATTTATTCTTTCTTACGGAATTAATCTTAATATTTTTCAATTTTAGCAGAAAGTCCTATCATTCGTATCAACGAATGAAATCTAGTTAGGACTTTCTGCCCTCCTTTTTTTTCCAAATTTGGCTTTCTGCCTAAAGCAGAAAGCCTTTGGGTTTGTTATGTTTTTTATTAGGACTTTCTGCCTAAAGCAGAAAGTCCTATTGGGTTTGTACTGTTTATTCTTCTTCTTATTATTAGGACTTTCTGCCTAAAGCAGAAAGTCCTATTGGGTTTGTATGTTCTTTCTGCCTAAAGCAGAAAGTCCATTGGGTTTGTTATGTTTATTATTATTATTATTATTATTATTCTTTTCTTCTTCCTAACTAAACGCTTATTTTTATATGTTGCAATAGTCCTAGGACGATGAAATTTTTATGGCTTATTAGTCACGTGAGGAAATTTTGATTTCAATGATTTTCAG
This sequence comes from Solen grandis, assembly GCA_021229015.1. Lineage (NCBI taxonomy): Eukaryota > Metazoa > Mollusca > Bivalvia > Adapedonta > Solenidae > Solen > Solen grandis. The sequence continues at coordinate 30,257,435 of CM037787.1, read as the reverse complement.
CACCCTATGACGTCATATGACGTCACAGCTAAAAATAGTGAAAAATGGTGTTCGCGCTCTACAGCCGTCATTTATGGTCGGATTTTCTTCAAATTTTCACAGATGGTACATCTTGAATCAAAGGTGTGCATATCCTGTCAGCTAACCGAAATTCCGAAAGACCGAAGTTCTGTGGCTGAAATAAGATTCGAACATAGGACCGAAAATTTCATTTTAGGATTAAAGAGCTTCAGGATGAGATAGAAAGTTGAAACTTACACAGTTTGCAGTTCTGCTAAATTTCTACAAAATTTTCGAGTCGGAACGTCATATGACGTCATGTGACGTCATAAGCATACTTCTTAATTTTCATATTAGGGCAATGATTTCGACATGATGCCAGTTGTTCAGAATAATGAAAACTTCAGAGTTTTGAAACTAACGTATGCGCTTTTGAACAAAAGCATCTTCAGCACCCTATGACGTCACATGACGTCACAGCTAAAAATAGTGAAAAATGGTGTTTGCGCTCTACAGCCGTCATTTATGGTCGGATTTTCTTCAAATTTTCACAGATGGTACATCTTGAAACTAAGGTGTGCATATCCTGTCAGCTAACCGAAATTCCGAAAGACCGAAGTTCTGTGGCTGAAATAAGATTCGAACATAGGACCGAAAATTTCATTTTAGGATTAAAGAGCTTCAGAATGAGACAAAAAGTTGAAACTTACACAGTTTGTAGTGCGACAGAATTTCTACATATATTTTGAGTCGTGACGTCATAGGACGTCATGTGACGTCATAAGCATACTTCTTAATTTTCATATTAGGGCAATGATTTCGACATGATGCCAGTTGTTCAGAATAATGAAAATTTCAGAGTTATGAAAGTAAAGTATACGCTTTTGAACAAAAGAATTTTCAGCACCCTTTGACGTCATGTGACGTCAGAGCTAAAAATAATGAAAAATGGTGTTCACGCTCTACAGCCACCATTTATGGTCGGATTTTCTTCAAATTTTCACAGATTGTACATCTTGAAACTAAGGTGTGCATATCATGTCAGCTAACCGAAATTCCGAAAGACCGAAGTTCTGTGGTTGAAATAAGATTCGAACATAGGACCGAAAATTTCATTTTAGGATTAAAGAGCTTCAGGATGAGATAGAAAGTTGAAACTTACACAGTTTGCAGTTCTGCAGAATTTCTACATATGTTTTGCGTTATGAGGTCATATGACGTCATGTGATGTCATAAGCATACTTCGTAATTTTCATTTTAGAGCAATTATTTCGACATGATGCCAGTTGTTCAGAATAATGAAAATTTCAGAAGTATGACAACAAAGTATGTACTTTTGAACAAAAGCATCTTCAGCACCCTATGACGTCATGTGACGTCTGAGCTAAAAATAGTGAAAAATGGTTTTAACGCTCTACAGCCGCCATTTATGGTCAGATTTTCTTCAAATTTTTTACAGATTGTACATCTTGAAACTAAGGTGTTCATATCCTGTCAGTTAACCGAAATTCCAAAAAACCGAAGTTCTGTTGCTGAAAAAAAGACTCGAACATAGGACCGAAAATTTCATTTTAGGATTAAAGAACTTCAGGATGAGATAGAAAGTTGAAACTTACACAGTTTGCAGTTCTGCAGCATTTCTACAAATATTTTGAATCGTGACGTCATAGGATGTCATATGAATACCACTTAATTTTAATTTGGGGCAATGATTTCGACATGATGCCAGTTGTTCAGAATAATGAAAATTTCAGAGTTATTACAGTAAAGTATGCGCTTTTGAGCAACAGTATTTTCAGCACCCTATGACGTCACCTGACGTCAAAGCTGAAAATAGTGAAAAATGGTATTCGCGCTCTACAGCCGTCATTTATGATAAGATTTTCTTCAAATTTTTACAGATGGTAAATTTTGCAACTTAGGTGTGAATATTTTGTCAGCTAACCTTAATTCCTAAAAACCGAAGTATTGTGGCTGAAGTAAGATTCGAACATAGGACCTTTAAACTAGAAATCAAGTTTGCAGTCATGTCCTTACGTCATATGACATCATGTTACGTCACAGACTAATACTTAGTTCTTATCATTTGCACTGATTTCGGAATATAATGTCAATTGTTCAGCATGAACATGAAATACTACCAGAGGTGAGTCATTACATGAAACTTCTATCTCCTGCTTTTTGCATTAACACAGCTTGCAGAAAGTCCTATCATTCGTTTTCACGAATGACATCTAGTTATTATTATTATTATTCTTTTTTTCTTCCTAACTAAACGCTTATTTTTCTATGTTGCAATACTCCTAGGACGATGAAATTTTTATGACTTATTAGCCACGTCAGGAAATTTTGATTTCTATGATTTTCATATGCCTATGACGTCATATGACGTCACATTTGAAATATGCTACAAAAGTTTGTACGCGGTCTACAGCCATTGTTTGTGAACCGATTTTCATCAAATTTTCACAGATTGTGTATATTAAGTTCTAGTTGTGCATCCCGGTGTCCGTTTTTCAAAATTCGAAAAGTCCATGGTTCTATAGCGAATCCAAGATTCGAACCAAGGTCGTAAAGTTTTAAATGCTTATAAAATCTGTCCTATTTAGGAAAGAAAGTTGATATTTAGTCAGTATATAGGTCTCTAGAAGTTTTAAAAATTTTGTGAAAATATTTGTCATATGACGTCACGTGACGTCATTATATGATAATGTATTTCTAACATTAACAAGAATATTTCTATATGTTGAAATTGTCGAAAGGCAATGAAAATTTAAAGACACATGCTTCAAACGCTGAAATTTTGATTTCTATGATTTTCATATGCCTATGACGTCATATGACGTCACACTGGAAATATGCAACAAAAGTTTGTACGCGGTCTACAGCCATTGTTTATGAACCGATTTTCATCAAATTTTCACAGAATGTGTATATTAAGTTCTAGTTGTGCATCCCGTTGTCCGTTTTTCAAAATTCGAAAAGTCCAAGGTTCTATAGCGATTCCAAGATTCGAACCAAGGTCGTAAATTTTCAAATTCTTATAAAATCGGTCCTATTTGAGATAGAAAGATGATATTGGGTCAGTATATAGGTCTCTGGGAGTCTTAAACATTTTGTGAAAATAAATGTCATATGACGTCACGTGACGTCATTATATGATAATGAATTTCTAATTCTAACAAGATTATTTCTATATCTTGAAATTTATGAAGGGCAATGAAAAATTAATGCCGCATGCTTCAGATGCTGTAATTTCGATTTCAAAGATTTTCAGAAGCCTATGACGTCATATGACGTCACACTTGAAATATGCAACACAAGTTTGTACGCGGTCCAGAGCCATTGTTTATGAACCGATTTTCATCAAATTTTCACAGAATGTGTATATTACGTTCTTATTGTGTATACCGGTGTCCGTTTTTCAAAATTCGAAAAGTCCAAGCATATATGGCGGATCCAAGATTCGAACCAATGACGTCAATATTTAAATGCTTATAAAAACTGTCCTATTTGAGATAGAAAGTTGAAATTTTGTCAGTTAGTAGGTCTCTGGGTGTCTTAACAATTATGTGAAAATAAACGTCATATGACGTCACGTGACGTCATTTGTTTATTATTATTATTCTTTTCTTCTTCCTAACTAAACGCTTATTTTAATATGTTGCAATAGTCCTAGGACGATGAAATGTTTATGGGTTATTAGGCACGTGAGGAAATTTTGATTTCACCCCTACTGCATATATGTAGCCATATCTCAATAAATATCGATTTTTGTAAATATATGTATGAATACGAATTATAGCTGAATAATTGACGTTTCCAAAGATATTTAGTTTATTAAAATTGGTTTACGCAATACAAAGTTATAAGCAAAAAAGCTAAATGAAATGAAGCTAATTTTGCTGATAATATGCTGTTTTCTTGAGGTTTAACAGTCAATATCTCAGAAACGACTGAAGATAAGTTTATACATTATGCATGTAAAATGTAGCATGTTTTAAGAGCTTTCTAACGGTACCAAGTTTATTGAAATTGGACTTCATATAAGAAAGTTACATGGAGAATAAGATATTTCATAATCATGCATCATAAAAATATGGAAAAGGTCACGCGCAGGGGTCACCAAGCTAAAATAGTTGCGCAACGACTTAAAAAAAAAAAAAAAAAAAAAAAAAAAAAAAAACAAATTGCAATTGATGGGCTATATCTTGATTTTTTTTTTTTTTGTTGTTGTTTTTTGTCGAATGTTGACTGTTTCCAAAATAAGCATTGAAGTTAATACATGTACAACGGCACAAGACAAAAATCCGTATTTGCAACACTATGTAGCTAGCGAGCAGTTTGCAAGCCTTGAAAAATTCACACGCAGCCCCACATTTTAGACCATCTAAAAACTGCATTGTTATGCTAACGATATTTATATTGCATCAGTTTGTAGGCTGGGATGTTACCTTTCAAAATATCACCATAGTTCGAAATTCCAGGAATTTATGGCAAAACTACGGAAGCCCAAACACGCCAAAATCGCTAAATACGATTAACTACGTTACAGGTGTCGAAAGGATATAGCACTATACAAATATTCAATACTTCTTCCTAATGAGGCTAAAATTAAACAAGGTTACAACTGAGCTGGAGTGATGAAATTCTATGTGTGATGAAAGTTAGAAACTTACATTTGAACACTGTTTCATTTTTCTTTTATGTCATATGACATAGTATAAATGTTGTATGTAAACTACATGTGCAAGATATGGGCGGACTTTTATTAAAATTCACAGAATGTGTTCTATTTGTGCTATTTTATATAGAAATAGAGGAGATAGAAAGTTGCAATTTGGACAGATTATCTATTATGTCATCTTCTATATATACTATATAAAGCAGATGTTGCAGAAAGTCCTATCATTCGTTTAAACGAATGACATCTAGTTATTATTATTCTTTTTTTCTTCCTAACTAAACGCTTATTTTTCTATGTTGCAATACTCCTAGGACGATGAAATTTTTATGACTTATTAGCTACGTCAGGAAATTTTGATTTCTATGATTTTCATATGCCTATGACGTCATATGACGTCACATTTGAAATATGCTACAAAAGTTTGTACGCGGTCTACAGCCATTGTTTGTGAACCGATTTTCATCAAATTTTCACAGATTGTGTATATTAAGTTCTAGTTGTGCATCCCGGTGTCCGTTTTTCAAAATTCGAAAAGTCCAAGGTTCTATAGCGAATCCAAGATTCGAACCAAGGTCGGAAATTTTTAAATGCTTATAAAATCTGTCCTATTTAAGAAAGAAAGTTGATATTTAGTCAGTATATAGGTCTCTAGAAGTTTTAAAAATTTTGTGAAAATATTTCTCATATGACGTCACGTGACGTCATTATATGATAATGTATTTCTAATATTAACAAGAATATTTCTATATGTTGAAATTGTCGAAAGGCAATGAAAATTTAAAGACACATGCTTCAAACGCTGAAATTTTGATTTCTATGATTTTCATATGCCTATGACGTCATATGACGTCACACTGGAAATATGCAACAAAAGTTTGTACGCGGTCTACAGCCATTGTTTATGAACCGATTTTCATCAAATTTTCACAGAATGTGTATATTAAGTTCTAGTTGTGCATCCCGGTGTCCGTTTTTCAAAATTCGAAAAGTCCAAGGTTCTATAGCGATTCCAAGATTCGAACCAAGGTCGTAAATTTTCAAATTCTTATAAAATCGGTCCTATTTGAGATAGAAAGATGATATTGGGTCAGTATATAGGTCTCTGGGAGTCTTAAACATTTTGTGAAAATAAATGTCATATGACGTCACGTGACGTCATTATATGATAATGAATTTCTAATTCTAACAAGATTATTTCTATATCTTGAAATTTATGAAGGGCAATGAAAAATTAATGCCGCATGCTTCAGATGCTGTAATTTCGATTTCAAAGATTTTCAGAAGCCTATGACGTCATATGACGTCACACTTGAAATATGCAACAAAAGTTTGTACGCGGTCCAGAGCCATTGTTTATGAACCGATTTTCATCAAATTTTCACAGAATGTGTATATTACGTTCTTATTGTGTATACCGGTGTCCGTTTTTCAAAATTCGAAAAGTCCAAGCATATATGGCGGATCCAAGATTCGAACCAATGACGTCAATATTTAAATGCTTATAAAAACTGTCCTATTTGAGATAGAAAGTTGAAATTTTGTCAGTTAGTAGGTCTCTGGGTGTCTTAACAATTATGTGAAAATAAACGTCATATGACGTCACGTGACGTCATTTGTTTATTATTATTATTCTTTTCTTCTTCCTAACTAAACGCTTATTTTAATATGTTGCAATAGTCCTAGGACGATGAAATGTTTATGGGTTATTAGGCACGTGAGGAAATTTTGATTTCACCCCTACTGCATATATGTAGCCATATCTCAATAAATATCGATTTTTGTAAATATATGTATGAATACGAATTATAGCTGAATAATTGACGTTTCCAAAGATATTTAGTTTATTAAAATTGGTTTACGCAATACAAAGTTATAAGCAAAAAAACTAAATGAAATGAAGCTAATTTTGCTGATAATATGCTGTTTTCTTGAGGTTTAACAGTCAATATCTCAGAAACGACTGAAGATAAGTTTATACATTATGCATGTAAAATGTAGCATGTTTTAAGAGCTTTCTAACGGTACCAAGTTTATTGAAATTGGACTTCATATAAGAAAGTTACATGGAGAATAAGATATTTCATAATCATGCATCATAAAAATATGGAAAAGGTCACGCGCAGGGGTCACCAAGCTAAAATAGTTGCGCAACGACTTAAAAAAAAAAAAAAAAAAAAAAAAAAAAAAAAAAAAATTGCAATTGATGGGGTTAATTTGATTTTTTTTTTTTTTTGTTGTTGTTGTTGTTTTTTGTCGAATGTTGACTGTTTCCAAAATAAGCATTGAAGTTAATACATGTACAACGGCACAAGACAAAAATCCGTATTTGCAACACTATGTAGCTAGCGAGCAGTTTGCAAGCCTTGAAAAATTCACACGCAGCCCCACATTTTAGACCATCTAAAAACTGCATTGTTATGCTAACGATATTCATATTGCATCAGTTTGTAGGCTGGGATGTTACCTTTCAAAATATCACCATAGTTCGAAATTCCAGGAATTTATGGCAAAACTACGGAAGCCCAAACACGCCAAAATCGCTAAATACGATTAACTACGTTACAGGTGTCGAAAGGATATAGCACTATACAAATATTCAATACTTCTTCCTAATGAGGCTAAAATTAAACAAGGTTACAACTGAGCTGGAGTGATGAAATTCTATGTGTGATGAAAGTTAGAAACTTACATTTGAACACTGTTTCATTTTTCTTTCATGTCATATGACATAGTATAAATGTTGTATGTAAACTACATGTGCAAGATATGGGCGGACTTTTATTAAAATTCACAGAATGTGTTCTATTTGTGCTATTTTATATAGAAATAGAGGAGATAGAAAGTTGCAATTTGGACAGATTATCTATTATGTCATCTTCTATATATACTATATAAAGCAGATGTTGCAGAAAGTCCTATCATTCGTTTAAACGAATGACATCTAGTTATTAGGGCTTTCTGCCTCAAGCAGAAAGACCTTTTGGGTTTGTTATGTTTATTAGGACTTTCTGCCTAAAGCAGAAAGTCCTATTGGGTTTGTACTGTTTATTCTTCTTCTTCTTATTAGGACTTTCTGCCTACAGGCAGAAAGTCATATTGGGTTTGTACTGTTTTTTTATTATTAGGACTTTCTGCCTACAGGCAGAAAGTCATATTGGGTTTGTACTGTTTTTTTATTATTCTTCTTCTTCTTTTTTTTTTTTTCCTCTTATATTTGTGTTAATTTCGAGGTGTTGCCATTGACTCAGAACAATGAAAATTTTATGGCATATATTTCAAACCATGAGCTTTCCGATGCAATGAATTGTATATTCATATGACGTCATATAACGTCAGATTTGACGTCAGGTGAAAAAGTTTGTACGCGGTCTACAGCCATTATTTCTGGGTCAATTTTCATCAAAATTTCACAGAATGTGTATGTTAGGCTGTAGTTGTGCATCCCGGTGTCCGTTTTTTCCAAATTCGAAAAGGCAAATGTTTTATGGCGAATCCAAGATTCGAACTAATGACGTCAAATTTCAAATGCGTATAAAATCGCTTCCAGAAAAGCTAGAAAGCTGAGATTTGGACTGAATATTAGTCTCTATGTCTTCTTTACATTCTGAAAAGATGAACGCCATATGACGTCACATGACGTCATAATGCTAATTAAACTTTCGTATTAAAACTTAACGGTTTTTAAGCCCTGTAGGCTTTATTTTTTGTATGATTTACATGAAATTTTGTCTGAAGATGCAGTATTAGATTCTATAGAGCCATGTCACTTCCGTTTCCGGAAAATCCCAAAGGTCAAGGTCATATATCAATTATCGGGTTTTTCTTCGGCCTTAAATATCTCAAAAACGGTAAATATTCTATCGAGACACTATGCGTATAATTTGTAGTGCATAGAAAGGCCTTTCAGATGATATTTAGTTTTTGATGATCGGGGTTGAATCGGTTGAGTTATGGCGGAAAAACAAAAATTCGGTAACCCTCAGTGTGTTTAACAGTTTATATCTCGAAATCCTTTGATTTTTGAAAATATGATGATGAATATTATTTGTAGAACAATGTTTTGCCGTTCTTTTGATGCTTAAAGTTTAATAATTGACCTAAGATTCATGGAGTAATGGGGAAAAAACAAAATTCGTGCATATAGCGTTGGTGATTTTTTCATTTTTCAAGAGGTTTAAGAGCTTGTATCTCAAAAAGTATTAAAAATATTCCTATAGATAAAGCGAATGAGATGTAGAGAATTTTAAGACGAATATTTTGACACCTAGAGTTTTGAAATTGGTCAAGAAATAAGGAAGTTACATAAAAAATACGAATATAAAGCCAATTGTAAGAATTTTCATAAAATATCCTACTTTCGCTTTCACCTTAATTGAAGCATTTTCGGAAAATGTAAGTTTACAGATATGTATTTGTCATAGAAATTGCAAAAAAAACCCAACTTTTTACATATATCATATTGATATTACTAGCTAAACAAGTGTACCGTTCCCGGTGGCCGAGTGGTTAGAGCGTCCGCCTCGGGAGCGGGAGGTCGTGGGTTCGATACCAAAGTCGTAAAAAATGGTACTGTTATAGCTCCCCTGCTTGACGCTCAGCATATAAGGGTAGTTGCAGGACTGGTTGGCTCGGTATCAGGATAATGTGACTGGGTGTGGTATCATGCCACATGTCTACGGCGTGATACTGCAGTGTGGCAGCACTATAACTGCATTAAGTAGACGTCATATAAATTGAAAAAAAAACTTTTTACTTATATCATATTGATATTACTAGCTAAACAAGTGTACCGTTCCCGGTGGCCGAGTGTTTAGAGCGTCCGCCTCGGGAGCGGGAGGTCGTGGGTTCGATACCAAAGTCGTAAAAAATGGTACTGTTATAGCTCCCTTGCTTGACACTTAGCATATAAGGGTAGTTGCAGGACTGGTTGGCCCGGTATCAGGATAATGTGACTGGGTGTGGTATCATGCCACATGTCTACGGCGTGATACTGCAGTGTGGTAGTCCTATACCCGCATGAAGTAGACATCGTGACTGGCTGAATTACCGAACAAACAAACAAACAAACAAACAAACAAATTAAACTAGTGTTGACAATGATTTAATGTTTTGTCAAATCATTTTATTTACGTTACTTATGAATATCAGTTGCAGCATTGTGTTACCCATAATCCTTTGAGCGTTTTGACACATGTCATTTAGACCGTTGTTGAAACATTGCAATTTCCCGAGATTGTTGTTGCATCTATCGATAAATGTTGTACAAGCTATATTCCAAATTTATGATAAATGATAACCTATGTGACAATATATGTTATAGTACAATGTAATTTAATTGCCAGCTTGAGATACCATGAGCGTGTATAAGTGTAGACGTTTTAAACAAAATGATCAACACATGTCATCCGTTCAAGACGCTGCAAGCTAATTTGTCTGTAATGCGGCGTTCACACAGTGCCGATTATGGTTCCCGTTTGAGATCAGACAGCGCTACGACACGAAAAGCGAAAAAGTCGGATTACTATCCTCAATGTCCTATCATTGTCTGAACGCAGTCGTATATGTTCGTAACAGAGTCCTACGGATCGGGAATGGTCCGGAGAGGTCGGCCAAGCACTCCTGACAGTTAGGTGCGTCCCGTAACATTCGGGAAACTCAGCCGATTTTGTCTAGTCGGATTACAATCGTGACTATGTCGTGACAGATTCTGCTGTATCGGATCAGAATCGGATTGAGAACGGGATAATCGGGACGAATTCTGCTGGAAACGGCTGGATCGGGACGCCTCCTGAACAATATCTGATTGTTGTCGTGATTAAATAAATGTTTTTACAAATTTTAATAAAAGTTTGAATTTCCAGCCACGAATCACAGGATCTTGATCAGACTTTTGACACATTTTAATCGGGAATGGTCCTATCAAGGACGGCAGTAAAAATCCTGAATGTGTGACCTAGGCATTAGCTAAAAGCGCAAAATTTAGTAACTTTGTTTAATACAGTCGTCTCGATCGTATGTACAAGTGTTATTTGAATTTTACTCACGAGGCTACACGCGTCGACGGTTCTATTGCATGGTAGCATTTACTATTTCATTCCCGCGACTGTACACGAAAATAAAAAAAAATGATATGCAGAATTAAGAGGTTTAAGTTTAATTGTTTATATTTTGAATACCTATAAAACTAGACCCAAATATGCTACAATTGAATTTCAGGCCATTTATTTTGGTACCTAGAATAGTAAAATTGGTCAAGTTAAAAGAAAGCGATATCAAAATAAAGATTTATTAGTCCCCTACCGGTGTTCACACCGGAGAGGACTATAGGTTTGCCCTCCGTCCGTCCGTCCGTCTGTCTGTCCGCTCAAATCTGGATCCCGCGATAACTTAATAACTAAGCAAGCTAATTTGATGAAACTTGGTTTATGACTAGATGGCAATGTGTAGATTATGCACATTGTTTTAATTTTTTTTATTCGACTAAAATTGTGGTTGCTATGGTAACGGAAATAGTGAAAATATGGCAAAAATGGGACCCCGCGATAACTTTATAACTAAGCAAGCTAACTTGATGAAACTTGGTTTATGACTAGATGGCAATGTGTAGATTATGCACATTGAATTATTTTTTTTATTCGACTAAAATTGTGGTTGCTATGGTAACGGAAATAGTGAAAATATGGCAAAAAAAATGGGATCCCGCGATAACTTTATAACTAAGCAAGCTAACTTGATGAAACTTACTTGGAACTAGATGGCAATGTGTCGATTATGCACGTTGTTTTATTTTTGTTATTCAACTAAAATTGTTGTTGCTATGTTAATGGAAATAGTGAAAATATGGCAAAAATGGGATCCAATGATAACTTTATAACTAAGCAAGCTAACTTGATGAAACTTGGTATATGACTAGATGGCAATATGTAGATTATGCACATCATTTTAATTTTGTTCTTTGACTAAAATTGTGGTTGCTATGGTAACGGAAATAGTGAAAATATGGCAAAAAATGGGATCCCGCGACCGCGATAACTTTATAATAAATTTTATAAGGCATTTATATAGTCAGGGTGGTGATGCACAGTGTAAGTTCTCATTTCTCATCAACAAGACTAAAGACTAAAGAAAAACATTTTGGATCAGGCAAGCTAACTAATATTAATTCTATTTCTTGCATCTGTCTTGCTTGCATGAATTGTATAGTGGGCACAGCAGAGTCAACAACTCTACATGTAAGTCTTGCTTAAATGGACATAACTTAAATATTCCCTTACATTTACTTTAACCAAAGTCTTGTTTTTCTTGGACCAAAATTCTGGTTGATGTGGTAATGGAAAAATTATGCACCTCACCGGTAGGGGACTCATGTGTTGCTTGCAACACCAGTTACTTGTTTATTTTTTGAATATGGCTTATTTCAAAAAAGTCATGCATGAGAAGTCCATACGAAAAAAAGTAAAAGGTAGGGAATTTAATATATATTCTTTCTAACGGAATTAATCTTTATATTTTTCAATGTTAGCAGAAAGTCCTATCATTCGTATCAACGAATGAAATCTAGTTCTTCTTCTTCTTATTCTTTTTTTCTTCCTCTTATATTTGTGTTAATTTCGAGGTGTTGCCATTGACTCAGAACAATGAAAATTTTATGGCATATATTTCAAACCATGAGCTTTCGGATGCAATGAATTTTATATTCATATGACGTCATATAACGTCAGATTTGACGTCAGGTGAAAAAGATTGTACGCGGTCTACAGCCATTATTTCTGGACCGATTTTCATCAAAATTTCACAGAATGTGTATGTTAGGCTCTACTTGTGCATCCCTGTGTCCGTTTTTCCAAATTCGAAAAGTCCATGGTTCTATAGCGAATCCAAGATTCGGACCAAGGTTGTAAATATTTAAATGCTTATAAAATCTGTCCTATTTCAGATAGAAAAGTGATATTTAGTCAGTATATAGGTCTCTAGAAGTTTTAAACATTTTATGAAAATAAATGTCATATGACGTCACGTGACGTCATTATATGATAATGTATTTCTAATATTAACAAGAATATTTCTATATGTTGAAATTGTCGAAGGACAATGAAAATTTAATGAAACATGCTTCAAAGGCTGAAATTTTGATTTCTATGATTTTCATATGCCTATGACGTCAAATGACGTCACACTTGAAATATGCAACAAAAGTTTGTACGCGGTCTACAGCCATTGTTTATGAACCGATTTTCATCAAATTTTCAGAGAATGTGTATATTAAGTTCTAGTTGTGCATCCCGGTGTCCGTTTTTCAAAATTCGAAAAGTCCATGGTTCTATAGCGAATTCAAGATTCGAACCAAGGTCGTAAATTTTTAAATGCTTATAAAATCGGATTTATTTGAGATAGAAAAGTGATATTTAGTCAGTATATAGGTCTCTAGAAGTTTTAAACATTTTGTGAAAATAAATGTCATATGACGTCACGTGACGTCATTATATGATAATGTATTTCTAATATTAACAAGAATATTTCTATATGTTGAAATTGTCGAAGGGCAATGAAAATTTAAAGACACATGCTTCAAACGCTGAAATTTTGATTTCTATGATTTTCATATGCCTATGCCGTCATATGACGTCACATTTGAAATATGCTACACAAGTTTGTACGCGGTCTACAGCCATTGTTTGTAAACCGATTTTCATCAATTTTCACAGATTGTGTATTTTAAGTTCTAGTTGTGCATCCCGGTGTCCGTTTTTCAAAATTCGAAAAGTCCAAGGTTCTATATCGATTCCAAGATTCGAACCAAGGTCGTAAATTTTCAAATTCTTATAAAATCGGTCCTATTTGAGATAGAAAGATGATATTAGGTCAGTATATAGGTCTCCGGGAGTCTTAAACATTTTGTGAAAATAAATGTCATATGACGTCACGTGACGTCATTATATGATAATGAATTTCTAATTCTAACAAGATTATTTCTATATGTTGAAATTTTTGAAGGGCAATGAAAATTTTATGCCGCATGCTTCAGATGCTGAAATTTCGATTTCAGTGATTTTCAGAAGCCTATGACGTCACATTTGAAATTGACTACGAAAGTTTGTACACGGTCCAGAGCCATTAATAATGGGCCGATTTTCATCAAACTTTCACAGAATGTGTATATTCAGTTCTAGTTGTGCATCTCGGTGTCCGTTTTTCAAAATCCGAAAAGTCCATGGTTCTATAGCGAATTTAAGATTCGAACCGAGGTCGTAAATTTTTAAATGCTTATAAAATCGGTCCTATTTGAGATAGAAAAGTGATATTAGGTCAGTATATAGGTCTCTAAGAGTCTTAAAGATTTTGTGAAAATAAACGTCATATGACGTTACGTGACGTCTTTATATATTTCTAATATTAACAAGAGTATTTCTATATGTTGAAATTGTCGAAGGGCAATGAAAATTTAATGACAAATGATTCAGACGCTGAAATTTGGATTTCAATGGTTTTCCGAAGCCTATGCCGTCATATGACGTCACATTTGAAATTGACTACAAAAGTTTGTACACGGTCCAGAGCCATTATTAATGGGCCGATTTTCATCAAATTTTCACAGAATGTGTATATTAC
>CM037787.1:30193039-30243039 GCA_021229015.1 Solen grandis | reverse complement strand
AAGTAGATCTAATTACTAATGTAATAAAAAAAATATTCTTACCAAATAAGCACAATGGACTTGTGATGCGAGTGCTTAAAATAAAAAAAAGATTTTTTTTATTGTTGAATGTAGAATATTAAATACATTAAAGTGCACGTGTTCAAGTTAATGAAAAGTGTGTCTTACAAGAGCGTTGTTACCTTGTAATATCATTATTTCACACCTCTTGGCTGAAGGTGATTGCAAATGTGTGAAGTGTGGACAAGATTAATCAACTACTGAACAGAACAGAACTTTATTTTCATCCAGGTACAAAGTATACAACATGGAGAGGGTGTCTTCCCAACTGTCCCACTTTTATATAAAACAGTAAAAATCAAGGTGGGACAGTTGGGAATCATGCTTAATTGGATAACAATAGACTGTCATGGATGAGTGACTATAGTCTTTACCTAAATGGATGGAATATTTCAGTGCAATTATTTGTCTTATTGTCTTATATTATTAAGAGCAATTTGCAATAGTATTTATGGTTAGTAATATATTGCATTAGTATTTATAATAAGTTATATGCTATTAGCAAAATTATTTATAATAAGTATTTATAATACTTATTATGTTTTAGGATGTTGTCAGTATTCTCTCTCTCTCTCTCTGAAATGAAGAAAACAAACTCTTTATGTTTTCATATATTTATTATTTTTATTTCATGTGTCATGAACAAATCAAATAAAGACAGGGCTATATTCGGATGTGGTACAATTTATTGTATTTTGTGACATGCAAATAAACGACAATGAATTAACATGAAGGTTCCGCGGTTCTTTTTTTTTTTCTTTAAGTAAAGGGAGAGAGAGAGAGAGAGAGGGGTTTCATATTATTTATGAGGATCATGCAATATATGAAATACCAATACTCTTATATTCCTTAACTAGTATCGAAAGCGAAAGGTTGTTAAGGAACCTACAAAAATATTCATAAAATATATTTAGACAATAAAATTCAACAAAAGAGATTATTTACAGGTATACTAGATTTTCCTTACCCAATGTGAAAACGAAAGTGGGTAAAGAATAATAATAATATTAAGAGAGAGAGAGAGAGAGAAGATAAACAGTTACCAATCTGTACACCATTACATCATGAGTTTGACATTCTTGATCAGACATAAAAAATTAAATTATATGGCATAGAAATTATTTGGTACATTCGATTTGATGGGGGATAGAGCCAAAAACATATTTATATTAAATATATATTGGAAATAAATATTTAAAAATAATACACTGTATTGTAATAGCAATAATGATATTAATAACAAAGCAACACACTGTGTTGATTAGTTACATAAGACACACATGCCTGAGGCAAATATCTAAGTATGTACGGCATTAAAAAAAAAAAAAAAAAAAATAATAATAAAAATACATATTTTAGTATTTAAAGATTTTGTATAATATTTCATTTCCATTTAAGCCGTTGCTTCATTTCGCCTCACGTTCCATGTATACATGTATATGAAGTTTAAAAATAGAATAAATAGAACAAAATTTCATGCACAAGGTAGCGAGATAACAGCCTAGAAATTAGTGTGTATCGGGAGGTAGAGGGTTCTCTCATCGCTTTTCATTTCGAAAAGTTTCCATAATGTGGCGTACAAATATGCTTAGTTGTTTTAACTCTGTAGGAGATGTTGAGGACATAATACCTTTTATGTTTACATAACTATGCTGCGTGAGGTAACTCAAAAAAGTTGATCGCTCATCTTGGAAATATGTGCAGTCAAGTAAGTAGTGGCGTTCGCAACCTACCTGGCCTAAGTCACATAACGGACATTTCCTGTTATCGAAGGGTATGCTATCGAAACGACCAGTTTCCACGAGTAACCTGTGATTAGCAGTTCTGAATTTCAATAAAGGTAAGTATATATTTTTATCTGAGATTTGTAGGTAACTCTCAAAAACATGACTGTCTTTAAAACTTAAATATATGTTTCCCTTGTTTGTTTCTTGTAGTTTTTCATGCCATTGTTGTTTGAACTGGTCAATAAGTGTTTGTTTCACAATTTTATGTACATTATGTTGATTGAGTTGAAATTGATTAAGCCATAGGTCAGGTCTTCCAACTGAGGTAAGAATTTCTTTTATTTTATTTGGCCATTTAAAATCATTATCTGTAGAGTTCAACAGGTATTTATAAATTTGAAGAGATATTTTGATATCTTTACCTTGTACTAGGCGAGACCAGAAAGATATCATACGTGATTTGATAGTAACAGAAATGGGGTATCGGCCAAGTTCGCCGTAAAGAAAGTTCATTGGAGTAGATTTCTTTGTATTTGTAATTTTTCTTAAGAAATTGTTATGTACCCTCTCTAGTATTTCTACATTTTCATAACCAAATATTTCAGCCCCGTAAGTCAGTATAGGTAATAAATATTGTATGATCAAAGAGTTTTAGGGTAAGATCAAGAGGGAGGTCAGAGTTGAATAGCTGATACTTTAAATGGTTAAAGGTGATTATTAAATGCCTGTGGACGAGGTGATAGTTTTGAGGCTTGCTTAGAATGTTGTAATTGTTCACACTCAGTCACACATTTCTCTCTAGCTCTATCTACTTTCTCTCTACGTTCTCTCTGTTCTCGTTTTTGGGGACTGAGAAGAAAACACTAAAACAAAAGTATAAACAACCATATTACTGAAAAATCAAATCAAATAATTATCATAATTTATATAAAATTTATATACATATATACAACATATATTTATAAAACATATTTACACCACAGTATAACATAACGTCACTTTACATGTCAAGACAATGAGTCATGTACCACTTAATTTATAAAAATCAATGAGTCAAATATATCAATTTTAATAAGTCCCTTGCAAATTTTTTGAGTCCAGGATTCGGGACTCACATGTAAAAAAATCAGACTTTTGCTAAGTACTACGTATCTACAAACACCACAAGCACAACATTCAGATTACTCCTCATCGTGGATTGGGTACTGGCAGTCCACAGTACCCAGTCCAGCGATGCTGCTGCACCTGCGAAGGAGCTGTGTGGTGGTGATATCTTCCTCCTCGTATGCGTCCCAGGCTTCAAAGAGGCGGCCATGTACTTCCCGGTACCTCCTTCGGTCTTTCGTCTACTCTATATGTTACTTTGTAGACGAAATGGCAGGTAGACGAAACGTCCGTAATTCGCATGATTTACCTGCAGATTACTTCAAAGCACACATGAGGATTAGCCGTCATGTTTTCGACTAGTCCTATAATAAGCCTTCGCATATCATAATTCACCTTTAACATTCAATAGACTGATTTTTAACATTTTTACTTTCAACAGATATGCGAAATCTTATGGCTCCCCATAGAGGTTCATGTAGCAAAATACTAAGTTAAGTACCACGCGACCACTGACAAAATAACTCTCATACACTGAAAACAAAATCACAAACATATTAACTGATCACATTAAAGCTTAAATTATTACCATTACAATGTCAAAAAAAAATCCATTTGAAGTTGACACATCAAATAATGTTGTCAATTGTCCACCATCTTGCTGTGTAAATCAGTGTTGAATAAACTATACGGAATAGCTGGAAATATTTAGACGAAATATATATTAGCGAATTTTCAACAAGCCTTAGAGCTGTGTTCTGATAACGATGCTGAACTAGACAATTATCATTACTTGATATAAATAAGACTTTTTTATTAAGAAAAAAAAATGCAAGAATCTAATTATCAAAAACACATTACGGAATATATAGGAATTTACATTGGTGAGCGAGACAATTCACATTCACCTACATCTATATTCCTACTTTTTAATCATTTTTTAAAAAAAAAACATCTGCACACATTATACCTCTTTCAGCACATGGACATGTTTTCGAACAGAAAGAACAGCATGTACAGCTGGAACATTTGCAAGTAATTATTTCACATCCTTTGCATACAGAGTTGTTTATATTTTCTTTCCCAGACACTGTGAAGTAGTCTAGTCCCATTTGCCTGAAGCATTTATCGCCTGCGCTTTTTACCATTTGTGACATTTTTATCGGTTGTTTTTAAAGAAGCGGTAAAATTATCATAAATAATTAAACTTAACCCTTGTTTTCCATCCCTCGCACACCTGCCAGCTTCCTGCCAATATGATATAATAGATTTTGGACAGCCAATATGCACGACCATGTCAATATTTTTAATGTCAAGTCCCATACCTAGAGCAACAGTTGCCACCAGACAACGGATATTGCTATCTGATTTTATGAATTCAGTTAAAATTCGTTTTTTTTTGGAAGACTCGTGTGTGCATTTATGATACATTTCTATGATTAAATTAGAGGATTGTTCCACATGGTCAATGTACGCATACTTCCCGAGAGACTGTTTAATTGATACAAAAAATTCAGAAACGGTGTCTATTGAACGGCAATATATAAGACTTTTTTTGGACTGTTTTCCTCGAGATTTCAAATAATCAGTGAGCCATTTTAGTTCTTCTACATAATGTGATGACTTTTTTATGGTGGCTGCTTTCTGCCATGTCGTGTTTTCGTGTTGTCGCGCTTTACAAACGCGCCATCGCGAACGCGACAGCACGACAAATTCGTGTTGTCGCTTTAAAGACACGACAATCAAACGCGATGACGTTGGCGCCCTTCTTTGTCGTGTCCGCGCGTTTGAATGTCGTGTTGTCGTGTCCGTGCTTTCATGGGCGAAGCACGAAACAACGACAAACTGCACTTGTCGTGTTGCCGTGCCGTCGCCTTCCGGTTCGCATGCGCAAAAAACTTTACACATATGCTGAATATCAAGATGGAGAGAGAAGGACGGACATCTTTGCATGTATACTAATGTATACTTAATTCAATCATTAAAAAACATAAATAATTTCTTCGTCGGTTTCGTAGGGAAAGCCGGCGAAATGTCGGTGATTTTGAAATAAAATGTCGCGCGGCATGAATTACACATAATTTATCCTTAATCCCCTCTTATTAAAGCTTTTATTTACATATATTCATGTTTATTGCATAAATAATATTTGACACCTTAAATACAAACCGCTATTTAATATATTTGACCGTCCGTCTGTCCATACGAAGCTATTTTCCCGTATTTTTTCGGCAATTTTCGTTTTTTTAAATAGCGAAATTAGATATATTTCAAAAGCAAATAACTCAAGTATTAAATGTGATAGAAAGTTATAATAACTTTTATCATAATATTTAATGTATACTTAATACAATCATTAAAAAATATAAATAATTTCTTCGTCGGTTTCGTCGGGAAAGCCGGCGAAATGTTCGTGATTTTCGTGAAATAAAATGTCGAGCGGCATGAAATTTACATTTAACGTTAATTATTAGGACTTTCTGCCTAAAGCAGAAAGTCCTATTGGGTTTGTTATGTTTATTATTATTATTATTATTATTATTATTCTTTTCTTCTTCCTAACTAAACGCTTATTTTTATATGTTGCAATAGTCCTAGGACGATGAAATTTTTATGGCTTATTAGTCACGTGAGGAAATTTTGATTTCAATGATTTTCAGCACCCTATGACGTCACAGCTAAAAATAGTGAAAAATGGTGTTCGCGCTCTACAGCCGTCATTTATGGTCGGATTTTCTTCAAATTTTTACAGATGGTACATCTTGAATCAAAGGTGTGCATATCCTGTCAGCTAACCGAAATTCCGAAAGACCGAAGTTCTGTGGCTGAAATAAGATTCGAACATAGGACCGAAAATTTCATTTTAGGATAAAAGAGCTTCAGGATGAGATGGAAAGTTGAAACTTACACAGTTTGCAGTTCTGCAGAATTTCTACAAAAATTTTGAGTCGTGACGTCATATGAAGTCATGTGACGTCATAAGCATACTTCTTAATTTTCATATTTGGGCAATGATTTCGACATGATGCCAGTTGTTCAGAATAATGAAAATTTCAGAGTTATGAAAGCAAAGTATGCGCTTTTGAAGAAAAGCATCTTCAGCACCCTATGACGTCACATGACGTCACAGCAAAAAATAGTGAAAAATGGTGTTTACGCTCTACAGCCGTCATTTATGGTCGGATTTTCTTCAAATTTTCACAGATGGTACATTTTGAAACTCAGGTGTGCATATCCTGTCAACTAACCGAAATTCCCAAAGACCGAAGTTCTGTGGCTGAAATAAGATTCGAACATAGGACCGATAATTTCATTTTAGGATTAAAAGAGCTTCAGGATGAGATAGAAAGTTGAAACTTACACAGTTTGCAGTTCTGCAGAATTTCTACATATATCTTGAGTCTTGACGTCATATGACGTCTTGTGACGTCATAAGCATACTTCTTAATTTTCATATTTGGGCAATGATTTTGACATGATGCCAGTTGTTCAGAATAACGAAAATTTCAGAGTTATGAAAGTAAAATATGCCCTTTTGAACAAAAGCATCTTTAGCACACTATGACGTCATGTGACGTCAGAGCTAAATATAGTGAAAAATGGTGTTCACGCTCTACAGCCGCTATTTATGGTCGGATTTTCTTCAAATTTTCACAGATGGTACATCTTGAATCAAAGGTGTGCATATCCTGTCAGCTAACCGAAATTCCGAAAGACCGAAGTTCTGTGGCTGAAATAAGATTCGAACATAGGACCGAAAATTTCATTTTAGGATAAAAGAGCTTCAGGATGAGATAGAAAGTTGAAACTTACACAGTTTGCAGTTCTGCAGAATTTCTACAAATATTTTGAGGCGTAACGTCATATGACGTCATGTGACGTCTATAAATGAAAATGTATTTCTAATATTATCAAGAGTATTTCTATATGTTGAAATTATCGAAGGACAATGAAAATTTAATGACAAATGAATCAGATGCTGAAAGTTTGATTTCAATGATTTTCAGAAGCCTATGACGTCATATGACGTCACATTTGAAATTGACTACAAAAGTTTGTACACGGTCCAGAGCCAATATTAATGGGCCAATTTTCATGAAATTTTCACAGAATGTGTATATTACGTTCTTATTGTGTATACCGGTGTCCTTTCTTTTTCAAAATTCGAAAAGTCCAAGCATCTATGGCGGATCCAATATTCGAACCAAGGACGTCAATTACATAACAATTATGTAAAAATAAACGTCATATGACGTCACGTGACGTCATTTGTTTATTATTATTATTCTTTTCTTCTTCCTAACTAAACGCTTATTTTAATATGTTGCAATAGTCCTAGGACGATGAAATTTTTATGGGTTATTAGGCACGTGAGGAAATTTTGATTTCACCCCTACTGCATATATGTAGCCATATCTCAATAAATATCGATTTATGTAAATATATGTATGAATAAGAATTATAGCTGAATAATTGACGTTTCCAAAGATATTTAGTTTATTAAAATTGGTTTACGCAATACAAAGTTATAAGCAAAAACACTAAATGAAATGAAGCTAATTTTGCTGATAATATGCTGTTTTCTTGAGGTTTAACAGTCAATATCTCAGAAACGACTGAAGATAAGTTTATACATTATGCGTATAAAATGTAGCATGTTTTAAGAGCTTTCTAACGGTACCAAGTTTATTGAAATTGGACTTCATATAAGAAAGTTACATGGAAAATAAGATATTTCATAATCATGCATCATAAAAATATGGAAAAGGTCACGCGCAGGGGTCACCAAGCTAAAATACTTGCGCAACGACTTAAAAAAAAAAAAAAAAAAAAAAAAAAATATCAAATTGCAATTGATGGGCTATATCTTGATTTTGTTTTTTGTTTTTGTCTGTCGAATGTTGACTGGACTGTTTCCAAAATAAGCATTAAAGTTAATACATGTACAACGGCACAAGACAAAAATCCGTATTTGCAACACTATGTAGGTAGCGAGCAGTTTGCAAGCCTTGAAAAATTCACACCACATTTTAGACCATCTAAAAACTGCGGCAAAACTACGGAAGCCCAAACACGCCAAAATCGCTAAATACGTTTAACTACGTTACAGGTGTCGAAAGGATATAGCACTATACAAGTATTCAATACTTCTTCCTACTGAGGCTAAAATTAAACAAGGTTACAAGTGAGCTGGAGTGATGAAATTCTATGTGTGATGAAAGTTAGAAACTTACATTTGAACACTGTTTCATTTTTCTTTCATGTCATATGACATAGTATAAATTTTGTATGTAAACTACATGTGCAAGATATGGGCGGACTTTTATTAAAATTCACAGAATGTGTTCTATTTGTGCTATTTTATATAGAAATAGAGGAGATAGAAAGTTGCAATTTGGACAGATTATCTATTATGTCATCTTCTATATATACTATATAAAGCAGATGTTGCAGAAAGTCCTATCATTCGTTTAAACGAATGACATCTAGTTCTACTGTTATTTTATAAGTTAAAAAAAAGATAAACATACCCCTCCATCTGACACTGGTGGTAGTAAAGGCTGTCCTCAAAGTCCGACTCCCGGATTCCCCCTCCCCGCCGGTGGGCCTCCGCCATGCTCATCATATGCCTTATCCGGTAGTGATGCCTTAGATTTGCAAAAGAAACTCTCTTAACATAGCGACCACGACGTCTCGCCGTGACGCAAAGAAAACATTCCTTAAGAACAGGCTTACCGGGCATATTGAATTGTAGATAAAACTATCAAATCAAAATATGCAGCTAAAAGTAAGCTAAATCGCACTAATGCAAAACCTTGTGTGTCCTAAGAAATCACAAAGCAAATGGGGACGATTGTATGTAGATCTTAGATTTTATAGCCGATGTGTTTTGGCAGTATTGCACGTGCATATTGTCTGTTTTCTTTGTCGGCTATCTGTTTGTCCGCAGAAATCACTTAATTGCCTAAAAAGCATTCGCAGCCCTGGCAGATATAAGTATCCCGGCGCGTGCCGCGGTAACTGTTGTGCATGTCGAATGATTGCGTGTTTTCACACGATACCGCTTTAGACTGTAATTAAGAGAGAGTGAGAGATTGGATAATTGTTAATAAAACCCAAAGTATAAGTCAATATTATGATATTATATAAACATCAATATAGTCTTATAAATATAAGTCTTTCAATCATAATTTTGATTGAATTTGTTTTTTATTTGCAATTTTTATATACATTGTAAATGTTTCACATGGATATAACTCAGTTGAGTGTAGGACAACTGCCCCTTAGGACAACTGCCCCATAGGACAACTGCCCCTAGGACAACTGCCCCTTAGGACAATTGCCCCTACCCATAATAAAAGTTCAATATATTATATAATATTATAAATAAATGTATTATAATTTATAATACATATATTTATTTCATATTTTATTTTCTTCTTCTTCTACATTGTGTTTGAATGTTTGTGTGTTTCTGTCTGTCTTGCATGTATAGATATTTTTGTGTATATCTATCACTCCCTTATCACTCCCCTTTTCAATCATTCTGTCTGTCTTTCACTATTTCATCCTTATTCTCTCTCTCTCTCTCTCAGGACTCGGACCAAGAAAGAAAAAAAAAACATGTTTCATAATTTTATTCTGTTTTGTTCAGCTTTAAAATATGTGCATGTATTTATGTATTTATTTATTTGTCATAAAAATACATTGGCAGTTGCATTTGCAAAAAGAATCATTTTGTCAGCTCAAATGTTCAACAGCATTATTTCATTTAACGGCATTTCCATCTAATACATCGTCCAACACCTTGAAGATGCTCCTCAACAGTCTTACGTCCTGACACAAAGTCCAGGCACAGGTTCTTTAGACGTCGCTGCAGGTCTTGTGTCACCTTCTTCACTCGCTTACGTGGGGGTTCACCATTCAGGTCCTGAAGGAGGGCAGTTGAAACAATTGCCTGATCCTTTCTGATGCCATCTATAGCAGTCCATACAGATGGATGGTGGTGGCCAATCAACTGCTGAAATCCCTGGTTCCAACTTTCACATAAGTTGTTTGTCCTGTCCTCGTCATTTAAGGTAGCCTGGTGAACATTCCACAGTGGAGGAGGGTACAGGGGTAGGATTCTGCGCATACGCATTGCTGGGCAGTTTTCACCTGGCTGTGCTGGAGGAGGCTGGATCCTACGATAACTCCCAGAAACATACACACAGTCAAAGTAATCCACTAAGTCCTCAAGTCCAGCTGGTGGAATGTCCTTCAAATATGTCATTCCATTTGACACTTCATCAATAGGTAGAAAGGCCAAGCCATCCAGCATTCCACAGAATAATTTCACATTCTCATCTTCCTTGTATAACTCAGTTAGTCCTAGCTGCTGCACTTTGCGCCATGTACTCTGTGTCAAGTGGTAGAAACAGCCACGAGATGTCACATGTTGTCCAAATGTAGTTTCAGTTGCTCGAATGATAGCCTGCTCATAGTCAGTGAGGAATGTTAATGGATCAGGACTGAAGCCATAACTTTCACACGCGTTTACAACACTCTGAAACAATTCCTCATACACTTCCTGAGATTTTCCAGGCAGAAATGCATAGACACAAGACACAGCAGTATCTCCTAATGGTGCACGAATCACAAACAACTGATAGAAAATCGCTGGTGCAGTAGAAAATGTTCCATCCATGAACCACACGTTTGACCTACACAGATGCTGTAAACCTTGCTCGGTTCCAAATACCAGCATCCTACTGTTGGAGTCTGCACCACTGTCATGTATCAGGAATGGAACTGCATCAACACCTCCAGTTGTCTTCCATTCTTCTGGTAGATGGAGTTCCTGTCGAGATCCTGGTTCTTTTGGGAGGCTTCCTTTCTTCTGTCTACGGATGTTTCGTTTGACAGTATCCAGTTTCCCGAAGGCAGTACGTGCTTCAGCAGAACATGTCTGTAGAACATCAGCTATAATCTGGCATGGTCGTCCTCTGTTGATGGGGATGTTTTCCTTCACATTCATCATGGCCTTGGCTACTTCCACAGCACCATCATCCCTTTCATGACTATGGGGAGTTGTAGAAAGGACTTCTTTCACCTCAGCATCAGTTGTAGCAGCACCTTTGCATGAATACGCTCGTCTCTTTGAACATTCCCAGCGAATTCTGTTTTTGCCAGTGTTCTTCTTGGTGTACATGTAACCTTCAAAGCATAACTTCAAACCACCTCTCTCATTCTTGATGATGTCCATGATTATGGTAGGGACAATATAAGAATAAAATCAAAACTTCAACTTATAAGAGTAGGCAGGGGCTATTCATTATCAGTTTGCGAAGTGATAATTCACTTACATACAATTGTACATTTGAAGTTATATGTAATTAAATTAAAGAAAGAACCTTTGATCATCAAAAGTTCTAACATCATCAACTGCAAACAACCATACTAAAATGAAAAACATGTTAACAAAATTGCTGATTCCAGTTAATCTGAGAAAAATTATTGAAAACAAGAAACGATCAGGTGTGAAATACTACCTATAAAAACTACTATTGTTATCTTGTTTTACTTAAAAAGGTTTGTAAACAGGGCAATGTGTCAATGATTTTTAATGATTAATCTATTGAGTAAAGATTCGTTTTCTTAATTACGTAATGAATTTCTTTATTTGTATTTAAAGCTTTTCTTTGATGCAAAGGTGTAAAAAAAATTCTCAAACAGGTGGTGATAGCAACCACCCTCTCTAATTATACTGATGAAAGCAAAATAATGAATGACAATATATTATTTTCTATTATTAAAGCTATGCATATTTCCATGTTTTTATAATAAATAAACATGCATATTATAATTTTATTTAATAATTATCTGAGAGAGAGAGGGGATGGGAGGGGGAGAGGGATGAAGAATATTCAAAAACATTTCTTTTTTTTTTGCATACAGTGAAAAAAAATTCAATTGTTTATCAATGTACATGTTCAGTTCAATATACACAAGAATCAGTGGTACATAAATCTTAATGTATAAATATGTAATATTTTAAAAGTAGGGGCAATTGTCCTCTTTTTCATTAAAACTCAGGGGCAATCGTCCTAGGGGCAGTTGTCCTAGGGGCAGTTATCCTAAGGGGCTATTGTCCTAAGGGGCAGTTGTCCGTACCCCAACTTAGTTTAAGCAATGAGAGATACATGATTTTTCTTTAATTTGATATAGATTTATATGTCATACTCCAATGCAGGAGAGCATAATATGTATAAAAAATAATTAAGAATTGTTACAAATTCATTAACTGTAGCGTCACAGTATTAACTTTAACAAGACAAACCTAAAACTGTTTTTCATCATCATCAACAGTATCAACTGCATCTGTATATTTGTTTTCAAGCCATCATTATCATTTATTCATATAATCCGTATGCAAGTCTTTATATGCAAACAGCATTTACTTTAAAATTATACAGCATGCAGTGTTTATCATCAGCATCATCATCAACAACAATATCATCAAAATCAGCATCATTTTTTTAAAGCCATCATTATCAAATATTTAAATTTTTTTAGTAAAAGTCTTTATAGAGAAAAAGTATTAATTTTAACTAATATACATAATACACTGCTTATTATCATTATCATCATCAACAACAGCAAAATCAGCATCAGCATTTTTTTCAAGCATTTTTTAAAATCAGAATCATAGTCTTAATACACTTTGCCGACCGCTCTTAATGATCTTTGATGTAAATAACAGACAGCCAGTGCATCACAGGGGTTAATTATTGAGTAAGTATACTCTGGCGGCTTCTGCTGATCAATACCGGAAATTGATTACCTCTAATTACAATCGCAAACGGCCAAAAGGGAGCACCCGGCGAGTGCCGGGGAAATTAAAAATCGATTGGAATGCGTGTGTTTAGAGGCGAGACTGCAGCATGTGTTTCTATTTGTGCATTGTTCTACGGGAACAAAGAATTACACGAAAAGCATTATAATTTTAGTTTAAACATATTTCAAAAGGATAAATTCTTTTGATTATATAGTATATTAAAAAGTAAACACGATTATATTATTAACTACTCATTAATTGTATAACACATCTTAAACCGTCTTTCCCGAAAAAGCCGACTAAATAAAAACTTGTAAACATTAATGACTTAATAAAAACAGATATTCAAAGTAAAACATAACTACACATAATATATATTTTTGTCCGTCCACTCACATGATGCTATTTTTAACGAAATTATCGGCATTTTTTGCCAATGCATGTAGAGAATTTTGCTATATTTTAAACGTAAATATCTCAATCATTGATGGTGATAGAAAGCTGAAATAACTTTTAACATGATCTTTGGGATGTATTTAATATGATCAATAAAAAATATAATT
Organism: Solen grandis; assembly: GCA_021229015.1. Lineage (NCBI taxonomy): Eukaryota > Metazoa > Mollusca > Bivalvia > Adapedonta > Solenidae > Solen > Solen grandis. The sequence continues at coordinate 30,229,768 of CM037787.1, read as the reverse complement.
TATTACTTCGTCGGTTTCGTCGGAAAAAAGCTATGAAAGGACGTTAATTTTGCCGATATAAAATGTCGCGCGGCATGAAATTACAATACATGAAATCCTAAATTCTCATTTTTGCTAGCCTTAATTCAGTTTATGAAATGCTCGTTGCATAGATATAAGCCTTGAAAAACACATTATTACTTTGTATATTTACTATACGTCCGTCCGTTCAAATCCTATTATCTGTTAATTTTTGGTGATTCTTTCCATTCGTTTGTATCGCAATTGACCTTAATCAATATCGCGCATAGTCATGCAGAGTGATAAGTGAATTTTCATGATACCTCCTATGGCTGATTACTTGTAACTTCAGCATGTGTTCGATGGAATTGCATATATATACTGGGAATATTAGAACAACTTCATTCGTTCTTGTTGATTAAACGAGTGCACAGCTGATCACGGATCTCCGTAAGCGTTCTATTGATTTTTCTATATATTTTTTTTTTTTGGTATAATTATTAGATTACTACTTTATTTTCAAGTTTGCATTTCGCTAATTCTTTAGCTCAATCTTCCTTTAGCTCAATCTTCCTTTATTTGATATTATAATTAGATTACTATTTTATTTTCAACTTTGCATTTCGCTAATATTTTCTGATTTAAGTGTGAATATTTACATTTTTGTGTTGATTTATTGTTAAAAAATGTCTCGTGTTCCTCGAGAATGCCGTCTTTGTGCTCATGCCAAAAGTGAAGGCGAAGATGTAAAACAAACTATGTATGTCAAGCTTAGCCAGCATCTGAAGACGGTGCACGGCCTACACCCCGAGGATGGAAAGTCGGAAGTAATGAGGGTGAAGGCACGCTCGACGAAGGGTGGAAAATCGAAGACGGGCAGACGATACCACATTTGTCATTTTAACGGGTGAGTGAATAACTTACTATTTCTTATCTTTTACATACATTTTTGTCTTTTACATTCTTCAAATCATAGTTTGACTTAGAAATTAATATATATCTTTATTTTATTTATGTGCTGCCGTATGGTCCTCTATAAGAAACGGCACTTGATGTCTTCCTATCACAATTTAAAGGACAATTCAGAGGAGATGCATGAGGACATGTCGCAATGGTGTGGTCTCACTTTCCCAACTTTTGGATTTTGGGCCAAATTTTAGGTTGGGAAAGTGAGACTCTATTGTTTTGATGAACAATGGTGTTTAGCAGGTTTGAATGTGTGAAAATTGCTATACTGAGTAATAAAAGTTACGTCAATATATTTGTATTTTGTAAAATTTATCTGGCAAACATCTCTCCCTATCTCTCTCTCCCCCCCCCCCCCCCCCCCCCCCCCCCCTCTCTCTCTCTCTCTCCCTTGTTAAACTGCATACACCATGGTTCAGCAAATTTTGTATATGTAATATGTGCTGAGTATGATGAACCGTAAATTGTCATGAATAATAAATAAAACATAACGACAGTTTGTCTCCATTATTTTAATATAGAACAGAAAAGTAAGCAATTTAAAAGAACTACATATACACATAAAATAAATTGGTAGCACATTTTAACTTCATACAACTTAATAGAAAGTTCACTTCAGGTAATGCATTTGATAAATTTGATGCTTTGTCTGATTCTTATCCCAACTTAATAAGGTAAGATGCGGCATCAGTATATGCCAGTAAGTCAACCTCACCACTGTTTAGTTGATTCTTCAGACGAATGAGTCTCTGGTCTTTCTCCCTGCAAATACGTTTTCTTGGGCGCTGCTTTCCACCACTGGCATGCTGTAGCAGTTTCGCTTCATTTGTCGCTTGCTCCTGTTTAATCATGTCAATGAAAACGTAGACATTGGGGTGGCTGTGGCGCAGTTTGGCATTGATTTTGTGATGCCACCCTTCAACATGATTCGTCGTTCTAGGCCCATTGTTGTTGAAGTGGTTCCATGAACTTCTGTCACTTTCAACCCACTGTTCAGTGACATAGTCTTGGAATCTGATCACACGCCGATCATCACTGTCAGACTCCAGCAGGGACTGAAACCACACATCTTCTACATTCTCCAGTGGAACCAAGGGAAGTGCAGCTGCACGATACACCAATTGCTTGATTACAGGATCTTCTTTAAAGTCACTAACCAGTCCACATGATTGAACATTCCTCCATATACACTGAGTATAGTGGAAGAAGCAGCCACGAATTGTGACATCTAGGAAAACACTGCGAACACCCCTCCATGCTGCCTTCTCATAGTCCATCATGATGACCTCTGGGGAGAGTCTGATGTTCATGTCGTTCGCTGTTGATTTAAGGATAGTGAAGAATCTGACATATGTTGGTTGTTGCTTATTTGGAAGCAGTGCGTACACAAGTGGGCACATGTAGCCATCCACCATGGCATGGATAGTGTACAGCTGGTAGAAGTATGTTGGTGATGAATAGAATGTTCCATCCATATACCATGTTTCTGCAGCTGCCAGTTCAGTCAGATTGTTGGTGGTTGCGAATATCAGGAGTCGAATATTGTCGACATTGTCTGCCAGTAAGAATCTCTCCCCGGACAGAGTTTCAGTCCACTTGCCATCTAGGTTGACACCCTCCCTTCTTTTAGGAAGCACTGGTCGGGTTTTGGAGCGGTGCCTGTACAGACTAGCCTTAGTAGAGTAATATGTTGGTAGTTTTACAATGACATCTTCTGTATCCCATTCAACAGACCGAGTATCTGCAAGCATGTCATTGAATATAGATGGTACTGGCTCCGTGGACTGTTTTACTTTATTCCGGACTGTACTCATGATTTCTGCTGCTGTGATAGAGGCTTCATCCCGTGGGTGGTTGTGTTCTCCGGAGATCTTCGATAGTGTATCATTCTTAGTGTTGACTTTGGCATTACAGGTTCTGTTTACGCAGTACCAGTATCTTGATTCATTCTTCTTTGTCTTCAGGCTGAACATGTAACCGTTGTGTACCAAGGTTCGGGTCCCCTGCTATTTTCTATCAAACGTATATCTACCAGTGCATTTGCCATCTTTGAGGTTATGATTATGTTAAGCAGATCTAGAATATATATACTCTTCGTGTACAATATAAAACAGTTTGTTATAAATTATATGATTCATTGCTGATTATAATTATTTCATTCAAAAAATAAATAATAGCATTGTTGCTTCAGTTAATTAAAATCATCAGCAAAATTTTAAAATAACTGGTTATCATTTTTGTTTGCTAAAACTGCGTGACTTGTGTTCATATGTTAATTATGATAATTAAATATCTAAACACCAGTTATATCAAATTAAACTAATGATATTCGTAAACATTTAATGTGGCTTCTGTTACTTTTTTGAACAGTATAGAAAATCCAGGTAAGACAGAGGTGTGAACAGTAGATGAAGAAGGTGTGAAATCTAAAAGTTGGGAAAGTGAGACTAAACCGTCGCAATATAGGTGTGCTAGCACATAAAGGGCTAGCCGGAAAGTACGCACCGGAAAGTACGCACAGAGGCGGCGAAGGATTCAATCCCCAGTACCTCGCAGGAGCCGTCGCCTGGATCTTCTAAGGAACCGTTGCCCAGTACCTCACAGGAACCGACGCCCGGTACCTCACAGAAACCGACGCCTGGATCTTCTAATGTAATATTTGTTCTGAACCTTTAATTGGGACGTATTATATATAATTTTTGCCAAATAAGGTAAAAAATCTTTTTTATGGAAAACCGAATTTTTTTTATAGGGACATATTCAACCATTTTTTGGGTAACAATTAATATAGTTATGTAACCTTTATCAAATTGAGTCAAACTTCATGTATGTATTGTGCAATGTCTTATCTATCTTTTATCATTGTATATTTTGAAATATCTCATATATTAACAAAGTTATGTAGCTTGAAAACTGACATATTCTGTTTTATTCAAACTTGATTTTTAAACAAGTTATATGTTCTGTACGGAACATCTTCTTTATATTTTACCAAAATTAAGTTTAAATATTATCTTATATAAATATGAGCAACTGTTGCATCACAATAAGCAATAAAGCCAATACAGAGACTTAAAATCAGGTACATCGTAAAAACGTTTACTACTTCATTGGCAAGAATTGCCGTGATTTAAAAGTGTAAATTTGCTCCGTACAGACAGACAGACATTAAAATTAATGTTTTTAAATCTTAAATATATATCTATACATCATACATTTGAAATATTCAAGCATGCGTTAGGGAAAAATAATGATATAATATATGTTAAAATCATTCCGCGCGCGACATCTCATTTCACCAATATCACCGACATTTCGTCGACTTTACTTAAGTACCAGACCAAGATAAAATATATATATTTAACAATAATATCACATACATATCAAATATCATAAAATTAAAAAAATAAATTTGAATTATGACGATTTTCGATGAATTTTCAATTAGAAGATTTGTTTTGAAATTAAATAAAAATAGATCTGTACGGACAGTCAAATATACTGAATAATGACATGTTATGGAGTTATGAAAACTGACATATTCTGTTTTTCAAACTTAATTTTTAAACAAGTTTATCTTAAAAATTATAAATGTTCTGTACGGAACATCTTAATTATATTTAAGCGAAATTAATTTTAGATATTATGTTATGAAAATATGAACAAATACTTTATTACAAAAAGTCATAAAGATAGTAAAAAGAGGTTAAATCAGATATTATCGTAAACAAAAAAACCGCGACCCTTTTAAAAAAAAACACATTAAGTTATCAATTGAAAAGCATGTAAGTAGTAATTCAATATGCTAAATATCAATTAAAAAGCATGTAAGTAGAAATACAATATGCTAAATATCAATTGAAAAGCATGTAAGTAGAAATACAATATGCTAAATATTTAGGGGTGTTAGCCGGATGAAAGCAACACATTTTATTTCATTTAAGATTATTTTTTATTTATGATATTGCTTCCGTTGCCCAGTTCACGGCCACGTGGAGCCAACCCCTATGTGAACTCTTACCTTTTTTTCTTCATGTTGGGTGTCATCTCGTCGTGTTCGTATAAAAAAATAAAAATTAACTTACCTTACACTGCCCTTGCATTTAAGAGTTACAAATACATACACACACACGCACACAGACACACACACACTGACACACACGCGCGCGTGCGTGCACACGCTTTCACATACACAAAACAACGACTTTACTTGTTTTGTTGATTTTTGTTATAAAGAGATTTCCGATTTAAAGATAATAATAGGATTAAAAGGGGATTTTTCAAACTAATTCTAAAGACTGCTTTAAAGGCCCATTAAGTCTCATAACGATTCGATTTTCATGGAAAAGTAAATATACATCAACAATGATATGTTGTAAACAAACACAAATAGTACATATTGTGTAAATATATTCTGCAAAATAACAAATATACTCATTGAGAATGTAATGTAAATTGCGCGTTTTAGTATTTTAGACGGATGTTAAATTACTAGCATTGTTTACATTTTGCATCGGAAAATATTCCTGAAAAGAGTCTGTAAACGGAGATATTTGAATTTCATCGAATCACAAGTTGTTTATCTGTTATGTCATCAATATATGCTGTAGTGATAAGTAAATTGAGTCACATTGAGTGTCTGGGGTAAATTGACGAATATAAACGTAATATGCGAAGTAGTTATTTTTGAAAATAATTGAATGACCTTTAGTATATGATTATTTCTTATTTATGCATTTTTATGAGTTAGTTGATAACGAGAATGCATTTCTAAACGGAACTGTGGCTCACATTTTGCTTTTCTGTTTGATGAGTATAAACTGCTTTTTGAGGCTTAATGGGCCTTTAACATAGAAAATGTCGTTGTAATGAATGCTTTTGTAAAAAGAGGATATTTACAATATGTTACACTTTTGTTAAGTTTTGTATTATAAGTTTAAAGAAAAGCAAAATGATAAAAGAAAATACAACCTTAAACAGCTTTAATACTCTGGCCTGTGCTGCTACCGTTTATTTGAGAGAAAAGATTACTCATACTGTTTCTGTAATTCTTTTTTCATCGACTTTGTCATGTTCCTAACGATGTCTCGGAGTTGCTGGTCACTCAAAAATGACCACCTGCCATCCCTCACCTGCCTGACAACTGCATACGGGATGGTCCTAGAAAAAAAAATCGTTGCAAATCTCATTTATTTTTATTCAAAAATGAATTCATTTACGCTGCAAATCGATTTAAGATGAAATTAATAATTAGAAAATTACCTCCATGTTAAACTGTGATGTTCTATTACTTCCATGAATGAATGCTTGATCTCCATCCTGGTTCGGTGATCGAGGATTGTCCTTTTTTTTGCTTGTCGAACAAGCTGTTTCGCCTTCGTTAATGTCATAGCCGCGTGTTTCGGAGTGCTAGGCGGTATCACATCTGACAGGGGTTCCTCCGGGTCCGGTGTTTGATCCCTACTACATGGCATCTCTTGTTTGTGGTGCATCATCGTAGCGCTCTCTAGCAATGAATTTTCGTCCTCTTGCTGTGAATTGCATCTCTTCCTTTGTATCCTGTTTGGAAACCTGTGCCCTCTCTCTGGCTGTGCATTCTCTTCCTCTGGCTGTGAGTTCTCGTCTTCTGGCTGTGAAATGTCTTCCTCTGGCTGTGCGTTCTCGTATTCTGGCTGTGAAATGTCTTCCTCTGGCTGTGCGTTCTCGTCTTCTGGCTGTGAAATGTCTTCCTCTGGCTGTGAGTTTTCATCCTCTGGCTGTGCATTCTCTTCCTCTGGCTGTGAGTTCTCGTCTTCTGGCTGTGAAATGTCTTCCTCTGGCTGTGCGTTCTCGTCTTCTGGCTGTGAAATGTCTTCCTCTGGCTGTGCGTTCTCGTCTTCTGGCTGTGAAATGTCTTCCTCTGGCTGTGAGTTTTCATCCTCTGGCTGTGCATTCTCTTCCTCTGGCTGTGCGTTCTCGTCTTCTGGCTGTGAAATGTCTTCCTCTGGCTGTGCGTTCTCGTCTTCTGGCTGTGAAATGTCTTCCTCTGGCTGTGCGTTCTAGTCTTCTGGCTGTGAAATGTCTTCCTCTGGCTGTGCGTTCTCGTCTTCTGGCTGTGAAATGTCTTCCTCTGGCTGTGCGTTCTCGTCTTCTGGCTGTGAAATGTCTTCCTCTGGCTGTGCGTTTTCGTCTTCTGGCTGTGAAATGTCTTCCTCTGGCTGTGCGTTCTCGTCTTCTGGCTGTGAAATGTCTTCCTCTGGCTGTGCGTTCTAGTCTTCTGGCTGTGAAATGTCTTCCTCTGGCTGTGCGTTCTAGTCTTCTGGCTGTGAAATGTCTTCCTCTGGCTGTGCGTTCTCGTCTTCTGGCTGTGAAATGTCTTCCTCTGGCTGTGCGTTCTAGTCTTCTGGCTGTGAAATGTCTTCCTCTGGCTGTGCGTTCTAGTCTTCTGGCTGTGAAATGTCGTCCTCGGCTGTGACCACTCCGTCTTATGCTGGGAAAATGTCTTCCTCTGGCTGTGCGTTCTCGTCTTCTGGCTGTGAAATGTCTTCCTCTGGCTGTGCGTTCTAGTCTTCTGGCTGTGAAATGTATTCCTCTGGCTGTGAGTTCTCGTCTTCTGGCTGTGAACTGTCGTCCATCGGCTGTGACCACTCCGTCTTATGCTGTGAATACTTCTTTTCTTGCGGATAGGTATTCTCCATAGCCTCTGTGAAAGTCTTGGTGGAACTTCCTTCAGTTAGAACGTCAAATGCCCCCTCGATCCTGTTGACTGTTTCTGCTGTCGCCCTCCTATCACTTACGACGGCGTAGAATTGGTCGGCTGTCTTCTGGTTATGGCACAGCTGACTTGCTGCTTTTCCAGCCATGGTAGGATCAACTGTTCTTGCGACACTGGTTGTCAACTTTCTGTTTATCTTCAGGTTGAATTGTTCATTAATTCCAGCGCTGGAAATGATATAAAAGTGCATATAGATTTGAAAACATACGCACACGTACACTTACACTCAAACGCACACATAATTAATCAAAAATAAAATTGACAGAAAAAATAATTACGAACCGTTTCATAGCCTGTTGAAACATTTTATTGATTGTGTTTTCTCTTACTGGCTCATATTTTGTATTTCTGAAGAAGCCGTCAAGGGGATTTACTGTTTGAAGTACCAGTTTCAATGTGTCATAGTAAGCCATCAAGGTTTTGAACAATTCCTCTTTCACGTTCAAGTAGGCCGTCATGCCATAAACCGCCGTTTTATGTTTTCCGACGGTAATTGTAAACCCATGTTGGCTCCGCTTGGCATTAATGACATCTATGACCTACATAACAAATAAAGAAATAAAGATAAATATTAATCAACGACCTAATAGGGCAGACAAAGTTACACTTAAATCAAATCAAGAAGTACTTACCCTCATGTTTCTGAAGACTGATGGTCGCGGTGCATTGTACATTGCCAGCCTCACAATGAGTATGCTTGACGTTGAGACCATTTACACCATGAAAACATCGATCAAGGTAAGGCTACCCGGGTGATTGGGCAAACACCTGGGTGGCAAATGTTTTTGTTTACTTTTGCCCAATCTGAAAGATATAACATTTTCACGAGCTCAATGTGGTATAATTTTCATTCTATTAAAGGCCCATTAAGCCTCAAAAAGCAGTTTATAGTCATCAAACATAAAAAGCCACAGTTTCGTTTTGAAATGCATTCCCGTTATCAAATAAGTCATAAAAATGCATAAATAAGAATTAATCATATACTAAAGGTCATTCAATTATTTACAAAAATAACTTTTTACTCAATTAACTTATCACTACAGGAAATATTGATGACATAATAGATAAACAACTTGTGATCCGATGAAATTCAAATTTCTCCGATTACAGATTCTTTTCATGAATACTTGCTGGAGCAAAATGTAAACAATGCGAGTATTTTAACATCCATCTAAAATACTAAAACGCGCAAGTTACATTACATTCTCAATGAGTTTATTTGTTATTCAGCAAAGTAAATTTGCACAATATGTACCATTTGTGTTTGTTTACAACATATCAATGTTGTTTTATATTTATTTTTTCATGAAAATCGAATCGTTGTGAGACTTTATGGGCCTTGAAAAGTAAATATATATATATATATATAGTAGAAAAATAATAATAATAGAAATAATTATGGTGATTATATATTTGATCTTATTACTAATTCTCAAATTAACTTTAATTTGTCGATGTACAATTTGAAATATAAGTGATTTGGTTCAACAAATAGAAAAAAATGAAAATATTCTAAATTCCGTGTAAATCGAATTCAGTATTTCTTATTAAAGATGTTATATCTTTCGGATGGTGCCATTTGACTGGCCTCCTAGTATGGGTCCCTAAACTGACCCTGGCGGCACCGGGCAACGCCTAACGAGGGTGTCATAGTTGACATTTCTTGAAGGCGGCTAACAGTCACAACATAAAATGTATTCATATCAAACCCTTATTCCACTTTACTGATGAAACCGATGCAGTCATAATTTTTTTTAATAAAAATTATATTCAAAACATACATATAATTATTTATGTTTTTTAATGATTGTATTAAGTATACATTAGATATGATAAAAGTTATTTCAACTTTCTATCACATTTAATACTTGAGTTATTTGTTTTTCAAATATGTCTAATTTCGCTATTTAAAATAACGAAAATTGCCGAAAAAAATCGGAAAAATAGCTTCATATGGAAAAACGGAGTCAAATATATTGAAAAGTGGTTTGTTATTCAAGATTTATATTATATCTATGCAATATGCATTTAAATATAATATTTATAAGAAAACAAGACCGAATTTTCTACTCAATAAACATTTTTGCTCATTCTCTCCATCATTTTGTCCTTTGACAGTGTGTCTTAAGTTCGAACTTTACTGTACCTTAAATCAACTTAAGGGGACTGGCCGTTTAATTTAAAGTGTAGTTCTAGAATAGATCTTCACGTTCATGGAAGGAACGACAACTCTTGCTACCCTATGTTGCTTGGCAGGGACTCTCAAATTTTCATACTTTGTTAATTATGTTGTATTTTATCATTTATTTTGGAAATGGACCAATAAATTTTTTTTTAGGATATATATATATATATATATATATATATATATATATCAACCAAAGGCATAAGAAAAACTCTCTTTAGAATAAGTTAACCCAAACTAATCACAGTTAGATTTTGTAAAAATTAATGATTACAAAATTTAGTACAATTGTTAGAGAAACAAATTCTAACATTACAATTTAATATTTTTTATCTACTTGTAAATTCTTTTAAATATTTTTTCCTAAAAAAATAATTTAATGAAAAAGGTCTTCAAAGAAAAGGGTCTAAGTACAAGGTCAGGTGAAAATATGGTATAATTGAAAATGTCTGAACACAATAAAACATGAGGGACATGAAGGCACTGGATCACTCACCTGAGAAATATTGCTTTCATTGCCTAACAAAAAAACATGCATATACTGAATACGCAGTATAGAATAGAAGTAGAAGTGTTTATCTCAAATCTAAATAAAAGTTTACATATGATATACAATAAAACAACAAGTAAAGCCTAGTGTTGGAACAATTTGACCTGAGGTTCAAAATATGAAAACATGGTTCCGATCCACAATAGGCAATGTTTCATACTAAATTTCCAAATCCATACAAACCAAAGATCCAAACTCATAACTGTGTGGATTCTGGCAATCTTTATTTTGCAAGTCTTTCCTAAATCAAATGACCCTTAGGCAGGGTCAATTTTGACCCCAAGGCCATGGTTTGAACAAACTTAAAAGATGTCCGTAAGGCAATGTGATACAGAAAATATCTAAACTTAATGCCTTATAGTTTCTGAAAAGATTTTTCTATTTTCCTCTATTTGAGCCTATAAAAAATAGAGTGACCACTTAAGTTGGATCAATTTTTACACAAGGGGTTTGATTTGAATATAATTGGTAGCGATAAATTAGATAATGTTACACGCTAAATATAACTCCAGTACTTACAGTTTCTAGAGAAGAAATATTTTTCTAATTATTCCTTATGTAAGTCTATATAATATGGAAAATTAAGAGACCCCTATGTGGGGGCCAAACATGTTCTAAGGGTCATGATTTGAAATTTTTTTAACGATTCACAAGAAAATACACACGAAATATTCAAGCTCCATGCCTTGCATTTTGCAGAAGGTTTTCAAAATTTGCAAAGTTTTTAAAATTTGTTTTTAGCTCCTGTGACCTACATTTCCACGAATCATAATAATTTGTACAACTTTGATAGGGTGAATGATATTAGGATGAATTCTGAAAGTTTGGTCAAAATCTCTTCAGCTGTTATGGAGGGGATTTTGTTTAAAGGGATTCTTGATGCATTATGCACAGATGGATTACAGACAAAAGGCCATTTTACAAACACAATCAGTTTGTCACAGTGACAGGCTGTACACTTATATTTTAAGAAAGCCATGTGCTTCCTTAAGACAACGTATCATGAGGTCTCTCATCACATCAGGCTCTCCTATTCCTCTTGGCAACCAAAATTCCAAACTGCATGTTGATACATGTGGCAAGCGAGTTACTCCTTCTTCCGAGCTGAAGAATTCAATATCAATTTTCTTTGAAAATCCTAGTACAGGTTCAATGTCTGATCCAGTGAGAAATGCCAACAGCTCTCCAAAGGTGACAGGTATCAGTTTGTCTGAAATCAAAAAATTAACTTTTAAATATATTGTATATTTAAATCTTTAAGTAGCAATTTTGGGGCAAAAAAATAGTTCAATTTTGGTTTTCTAGAGCTTTCTGCAAAAACTGGTTTCACAGGTTAATCAAGCATCAAAACTACTACAGCAGACAACAGGTTGAACCAATGCACTTTTTAAAATTTACAGTTTAGGAAAATATATCTTCTCTACAAGTTTTGTAAAGTATATGTAACATGTAAGATATAAGAAAGTATGCAATGTGTGCACGACACTGGAAAAAGTTTTTGAGCTTAATGTCATATGATAAAAGGATTTGAGTCATTTAGATCTTATTCATGTAATTGAACATCCATTTATATAGATCATTTGCACATTCCACAACCTATCAAATAAAGAGAATACATAAGATGTTTTTGATTTTATAATTACGTTTCAAGAAACACAAAAATTTACTGCAAACCAAACCTGTTCAATGGTGTATATGTATTATATGTGAGTGTTTGATAAATGAAATGTTAACCATGTTTATTGTATTGTAATCAAAACCCATTTTACCTTCAATGTCCTGCAGAAACACCTCCCATGAGTATATTGAGGTTTCTTCTGCATACCTTTGGTTAGAACCTTCTGGTGACTTCTGATAACAACAGAGTCGTTCGAACTTCAGTTTATCCAAAGGTTCTGGGCCGAAACAGAACAGGGGTTTAAACTTGAATGCATGTTTCATTACCAATTCCTATGCTCCAAGACAATTCATGCCATTTATAAACTGAGAAATTTCAGCAGATGATCTGAAAGATAATCTATAATTAATGTTACCTTTAGAGCCAACATAAGATTAAAACCATCTAACATGTATCTAAGAGCCATAATTCTGACAGTGTTAATAAGATTTGTATGAATATACTAAGATGCACAGGTTGATGACCTTGATTTTTCACTTTGAAGTTTCAAGTCCGATACTGTTGAAAACATATACAGTTGCACATAACACACACACATTTTTTTTTCAAAAAGGGATGGAAGGTAAATAACTTTGTTTTCTGAATGGAAATACGCATATTAAATTATCCTAAATAATATGCCCATTATCATTCAAGTTTTTCAAATATTAGGTGTGTGCAACAATTCTGGAGAGAAAGACATATTTACAACCAAGCACACACTTTTCCTCATTTAGGTCCATCTTAATATGATATTAAAAATTCATACCTCTTATAACTTTTGCGTTAAGCTCCAGACAAAAAGGTAAGTTGGAAAAAATATCACTAGACATTTATAAATATCATTAATTTTTATAAAGAATGACATAACTAGAACTACCATTGCAATGGCACAAATCCCCCCAGATGTCGCTTTGGGATTTTAATACAAATAACATGTAGGTCAGAGACATGTAACTGTATTTAAGCTCATCAAGGAAAATAAATAAGACATACATTAATTAATTTGGATTAAGGCCCACTAAATGTTATTCAGCTCAATTATCATGTTTCATCTTGATGCCTTTTATACTTTTTGAGTTAGGGCCCGGAAAAAAATTAAGTATGAAAATTTACAAAGAGAACACAAAAGGGAGTTATGGTTCTTGGTTACCGCACGTCCCCTCAATGAGATCTATCCACATATGAAGATTCATCTTGATATCTTTTATAATTTTTGAGTTGTGGCCTGGACAAAAATTAAGTATGAACATTTACAAAGGACAATAACTCAAAAATGCAATAAACAGTTATGGTTCTTGGTCACTGCACTCCCTCTTAATGAGATTTATCCACATAAGAATTTTTTATGCCTTTTATACTTATAGAAAAAAGTAAACCCTAGTGTTGGAACAATTAGATCCAATGGTGAAGATCTGAAAACATGGTTCAGGTCCACAGAAGGCTATGTTCATACCGAATATCCAAACATTCTCCCAAAGATAACTAATAAAGAATTTAGTAGGTGAGTCTATGTAAAAGTAAATATCCCCAGTGACAGGTCCTATTTTGACTCCAGGGCCATGACATTCATTGATCTTTACACATAAATGCTGAGGTAAGCTAAATAAAACAAGGCAAATTCACAGAACTGACATCCCCTGCTGAAGCAACTGGGGGGGGGGGGATAAGAGGGCGTTTGATAAAGAACAATTCATAAAAGAGGTAAATACTGTAACAAAAATAAATAGTGTGTTATAAACATGTTCTGAAAATTAACCTTTCAAGATAACGGTTAACCTGCGTTGTTGGTCGGTGTAAGATAAATAGAAATGCAAAGTGTAACAATCTTCGGTAAGTTGAAAATCATCTTGTGTCCTTCTTAAATCTCGAAATGGAAAGAAAATGATAACACGTATTTTCATTTCTTATAAAAATAAATCAGTAATTTACTTGTTGCCTAGATACCGTTGATGCTACGCGTCTCGTATTTAAGAATTGTGTACCCGTTGTTTTTTTTTACACGAGTGTGTACAGTTGTCTCCGGGTCAAATTTGGGTTCGTTCTCTGTACGCAATATAGTTACCGTCGTAAATATTTCCCTTACTACTTGTTGCTGAGCCCACTTTCTAGGACTGTTTTGTGTGGTGTTAGGATGATCTGACTGGTAAAAGTATCATATCACTTCTCTACGGCATGATGACGCTAATAATGTTTTGAATGTAACATAAATAAGAACGAAAGTGGATAACGCGGAGTGAAATACGATATTAAAGACTCGGTATTGAACATTTTAGCCCCAAGATTAAACATTTTTGAATCCTAACTTCCTATGATCTTGCTAATGACCTTCGTCCTTAGGACTATATATCATTCCTGTGTTGACAAAGGTCACAACATAAACACATATTGACCTTGGAGATAATTTAAAAGCAGGGACGGAAAAAAATACAACTGATATATGAGTAATCACTCTGAGTTTGTTTGATTTTTGCAACAGTATCTGAAATTGAAATAATTGAACTTTTATGATATTCCAGTAGTTGAAAGTCGTATATTGAATTGAATATTGAAAAAGCAAAATTTCCCGAGTTAGGAAGACGAGCAAGAGCTCCATCTCCTCCTAAATATTGTAAAACCATACATATATTCTCATATTAAGGTTCGCATATTAACACTTACAAGGAAAACTTTGCTAGACAGAACAAGACGCTAACCTGACTTTGTGATATTTCACAGTATAATAAAAACAATATCATTGTTTACAGTATATGCATGTGTGTCTATTGGATACGCGATAATTATTACATTTATATAATTTCAAAACGCTCTGTAAAGTGTTGAAGAGGCAATGGTTTAAGTGAAAGCGCTGCCTTTTGACAATTTTGCAAAATAGAACTATAATTGTATATTATGTGCCTTATACGTTTTATAACTACCTTTTACAATTCATTTATGCATGATGAAATGATGATTCCTTTCAAACGTATTTTTTTCTGCAATTCATGTGTCGTCCGTAGAGCCACTTTCGAATTAGCGCCACGCGCACTACATAGCAACCAGTAACAAACAAATATACGGTAAGCATCATTATAATAAAGCTAATAATAATAATATAAATTTCGGTCTGAAAAAATCTCAACATGCGCCAAGTGGAATTCACCATGCAAAGATGTCCATCCTTCTCTCTCCATCTTGATATTCAGCATATGTGTAAAGTTTTTTGCGCATGCGAATCGGAAGGCGACGGCACGACAATACGACAAGTGCAGTTTGTCGTTGTTTCGTGCTTCGCCCTTGAACGCGCAGACACGACAACACGACATTCAAACGCGCGGACACGACAAAGAAGGGCGCCAACGTTATCGCGTTTTATTGTCGTGTCTTCGCACTTACTTTGTCGTGATGTCGCGTCTGCGCGTTTGAAACGCGACATCACGACAACACGACAAATTAGCGCGCGGACACGACAAAAGTGTAATTGTCGTGCTGTCGCGTTTCGCGATGGCGCGTTTGTAAAGCGCGACAACACGAAAACACGACATGGCAGAAATCAGCCACCATACTTTTTAGCACTTGTGCTCGGGTGAGCTTTTGTGATCGCCTTTTGTCCGTCGTGCGTCGTCAGTCGTCCGTCGTCAACAATTGCTTGTGAACACTCTAGAGGCCACAGTTTTGGCCCAATCTTCATGAAACTTGGTCAGGATGTTTGTCTACATGATATCTCGGATGATTTCGAAATTGGGTCATGTGGGGTCAAAAACTAGGTCACTAGGTCAAATCTTAGAAAAACCTTGTGAACACTCTAGAGGCCACAAATTTGGCCCAATCTTCATGAAACTTCATCAGGATGTTTGTCTACATGATATCTCGGATGAGTTCGAAATTGGGTCATGTGGGGTCAAAAACTAGGTCACTAGGTCAAATCCTTGAAAAACCTTGTGAACACTCTAGAGGCCACAAATTTGGCCCAATCTTCATGAAACTTCATCAGGATGTTTGTCTACATGATATCTCGGATGAGTTCGAAATTGGGTCATGTGGGGTCAAAAACTTGGTCACTAGGTCAAATCCTTGAAAAACCTTGTGAACAGTCTAGAGGCCACAGTTTTAGCCCAATCTTCATAAAATTTGGTCAGGATATTTGTCTACATGATATCTCGGATGAGTTCGAAATTGGGTCATGTGGGGTCAAAAACTAGGTCACCAGGTCAAATCTTAGAAAAACCTTGTGAACACTCTACAGGCAACAATTTTGGCCCAATCTTCATGAAACTTGGTCAGGATGTTTGTCTACATGATATCTCAGATGAGTTCGAAATTGGGTCATGTGGAGTCAAAAACTAGGTCACTAGGTCAAATCCTAAAAAAACCTTATGAACACTCTAGAGGCCACAAATTTGGCCCAATCTTCATGAAACTTCATCAGGATGTTTGTCTACATGATATCTCGGATGAGTTCGAAATTGGGTCATGTGGGGTCAAAAACTAGGTCACTAGGTCAAATCCTTGAAAAACCTTGTGAACACTCTAGAGGCCACAGTTTTAGCCCAATCTTCATAAAATTTGGTCAGGATATTTGTCTACATGATATCTCGGATGAGTTCGATATTGGGTCATGTGGGGTCAAAAACTAGGTCACCAGGTCAAATCTTAGAAAAAGCTTGTGAACACTCTACAGGCCTACATTTTTGTCCCAGTCTTCATTAAACTTAATATGAATGATGACTGCATGAATTCCCAGTTGAGTGCAAATTCAGGTAGGATCAATATGTAGGTCACTTAGTCAAATGTTAGAAAAACACTTTTAGATGCCAGATTTTTTGTCATTATGCCTAACACTGCAATCTTACTCAGGTGAGCGACACAGGGCCATCTTGGCCCTCTTGTTTTTCTTAACTTCTAAAAATATATTTTTACGATTTGTTGATATGGCAACCATAACACTCTCTTCTTCTTTTAATTGGAGAACAGACATTATGTCTTTTTTTATGTCAATAGTGCTTGTGGCAGTTAATGCCATAATAAAACTTCGCAGTTGTGACATTTCCTTGAATTCTGGCCTAAAGTCCTCTCCCCACTCGGAAATACAATGCGCTTCATCAAAAACAATGCAAATTAATCTTTGTTGCCACACATCATTCATGAAAATGGAGCGCCATTTCGGTTTGAGTGCAGATTCTGGTGACGCAAACACAAACGCGTAATCTCCTCGAGATATACCTGAAATTGGATAAAAATGTAATTATTTTATCATCAATTATATTATTTGATACATACTTGATCGGGTACTACACTAAGAGATATAACAAACATATATATGTACATTTTTTATGCAAAAATATAGCGAAACATACACATGATGGGCTGAAAGTGAATGTATGGTTGAGTAAATGTACTGTTAGCGAACGTGTGAATGCGTCTGTGCGTTTGAGTGAATATGTGAGTGCGTCTGTGCGTTTGAGTGAATATGTGAGTGCGTCTGTGCGTTTGGGTGAATATGTGAGTGCGTCTGTGAGTAAATGTTTGAGTGAATGCGATTTTTAGTTAATGTTAGATTGAGTCTGTGCGTACATCTGTGGAATGTTGGACTGAATGTATGAGTGTGTCTGTGATTGAATTTAAAAGTGAATAAATATGACAGTATGAGCTAAATTGTATCAATTTCATGGGAACTAAATATTTATCTAAAAAAAATATGGTTGAAATAAATATTTCTTACCTTGTAATTCTTCAATAGAAGTGTTCGTCCCAATATGGGCACATCTGAAATTCCACTGCGATAAAGTGTCCATTTGGTTTTCAATCAACGATAAAAGAGGTGAAATGACGAGTGTGATAGATGGGCTCTCTCTCAACACGGCGTTTACAACAAAACACAGGGTCTTTCCAAAGCCCGTGGGTATGAAACAAACAGTTTTTTTCCAAGTGCAACAGCTCCAGCGGCTGAAAGTTGCTCAGGTTTAAGTTCAAATTCAATTTTATGAATATGCTTCTTAGCATTGAAAGCTTTCCTTAAATCGTGGCTATCTATTTTGAGTAGTAGACAGAAATAAACGAGATGCACGAAATCGTGTAATCTAGCCTATTCTATCTACCACGTGGAGATATATAGAGCGAAAATGGCAACTTGTGGAAATTGCAATTGTGAATTTAAGAAAAGACCGGGAGGGTATTATCGTTTTTCAATGGAACGTGTCATTGACAGTAGTGGTATGTCAGCAAGACAGCACCTGTCTGAACTTACAGGTTCCATCGTTCCCACCTTTACAGAAAAGTGACCAAAAGTTATTGTGTCTTGATTGTTGGAACAAGTTGAATGACACTGTTAAATACAGGACAGCAGTGGACGCGTTGTTCAAAATAAGTCCAAATTCATACATCGCGCAGAAAAGAACCAGTATGGAAAAGCCGTCGACTAGTTACTTAAAGCGACCGAGGTTTACAAGTACCCCAGTAAAGGTATGTATAAAATACTATTTCAAATAACATTTTAAAACTTATTTAATCCATCTTAAGTCCAGTGTTGGACCAGTACTTATCGTATTGAAAAGAATACATACAACCGTGTTTAGACCTAGTGGTTAGAGCGTCGATCCCACGTATAGCTTACTAGTTTGTCGCTCATAAAGGTAGTTTCAGGACAGATTGTTCCGGTGTAACTGGGTGTGGTATCATGCCACATATCCGTGATACTGTAGCACAATATCTGTATGTTTGTTGGGATTAACATCACACCGTCAATATTTCAGTCATTTGGAGACCATGTCTATTTGAGGCAGAAATAGTGCTGCCACAATACAGTATCATGACTACACCGAGTCATATTATCCAGGGCCATCCAGTTGGAAGTACCCTGCTGAGCATCAAACATGGGAGCACTCATTCTTAAAGACTTTATGTCGCGACCGGGGTTCGAACCCACGACTTCCCGCTCCCGAGGCTAACAGTCTAACCACTCGGCCACCGGGGACGAGATACATGTTTCTTAAAAAATGAGTTATATGTTTTTAGTATGCCTTGTAAGATATCTTCACACATCACGCTTCTAATTCAAAATTAAAGTATCAAATAACCATTAACATTTAAATTCATTATCTATCAACATCAACATTTCGACATAAACTGCCTCTCTCATGAAAATATTTATTCTTTGCTCCGCTATATTATTCTTATTTGTAACAATTATTACCATTATTCATGATTTTTTTCATGAAAAAGGCAAATTATAGATTAAGGATGAATTTAACTGATAATTGTATTAGTTATGGAAAAATAATATATTCATATAGATAATAATTGAAAATGTGATGTTTATAGTTAACAAAACGGAGTTGTGTGTGTGTGTGTATTTTCAGAAACGCAGCTCTTCAACTTCCAAAACATCAAAAACAGGTAAATGGGATTCAATTATTACAGCAGTTAGAGCTCGCCAGTACGGCCGTGCAATATCTGGGTTGTATAACGCGATACTTGCCAGTAAACGAAAATTTGCTGAGCTTCTTTCACGGATAGTGAGGCAAGAAATAAAACATATAATAGGTATGAAGGAAAACTTCCCACTTTGCGGAAATATAACTATTTCCAAAATTTCAGAATTTTCTTGGGAAAAAATTGTTGAATGTGCATCTCTAAAGGCACCCGTTCTTTTCAGTTGTCTGAAAGGATCCGTTACAAATAAATGCAATGGCAAAACAAACCTTAAAGTTGCAATACTGCTCAAAATCGAGGCAATAAACACATAAAATAAGGTCAAAATACGAAAATTCAGCCTTTTTTATGTCGATATGCAAAATATTGCCCTTTTAGGAGAAAGGATTAGTCCGTTTGATGTCGATATAATCACCGACATGTTAAATGACTGTAGGAAATAAATTCTCATCCCTTTCACGAAAATTTTCCGTAGATTCAAACGAATATTTCCGGAATCAATCGAGCTCTGGCACGTGGTCAGATCGGCCCTCGTAACTCATGAATAATCATTAGTGTTAGTAAACAAACATGGCGGACCGCATGCGAGGCAGACCGCCGTTGCCAGAGTCTGAACGAAAACGCAGAAAACTTGAGAGAGTGAAGAAGAGTGACAATACACGCATTTTTATCGGACGTGTGATGTCTCGTTGGACCCAGATGAAGACGAAAAAAGGGTTTAGCACAGATGTGGAAATGGCGGAATTCTTACTTGACGAAGTGCAAAAGTAGGTCATGATACATGTACTACGTTATTATTTTTAACCTTGTTCTTCTTGTGATCAAAATCAAAGACACTCGTAGGTACGACTGATTGTCATGAGCATGAAATGCAACTGTTGAATACCGCATAGCTAGGATTATATGCACGCAGTCACGAGTAAACATAGTCTGATGATTACCGTTATTATTTTTTTGTTGTTAGAAAGGCATGTATCCGAAATGGTTACAAAGTTAAAACGAATTATGTCTTAACATCATTGTGGATTATTAGTAGCTTTGTTTATCCTGTAGTTTGAGAGCATGTTGGGATTTTTCCCAACAATCAAAGCTACCCGGTATGTTGCTGCCTATTAAAAAAAAATCAATAACCATATGATATAATAAGTAAACTTGAAACATTGCATTGTAGAACAATGCTGTTTAATGTATTGTATTCATTGTTTAGTACTGGAACTATTTTTTTATTATGTAAAACTGATAAATTAATTTAAAGAAATACATGTTCTTTTTCTTCAAATTATGTTTATATTTATAACATGTTTTAGGTCAGATGTAAAAGATGACCAGAAGCCATCGACATCCACACCCCATGGTTCTGTAAAGAGGTTGCAAGCTTTTGCACCGGTGTTAAGTGAGATATGTGTGCTTGAAACCGACAGTTTAACTGATCAGGAAAAGTAAGTCTAGCTTTTATGAATTGGCTGTCAGGTAATTTAGTAAATGTAAAAATTACAATCTTCATGACACTACATGAGATTAACACCTTTTAAGGGTGTAACCTGTACTTATCAGTCCAAATAGACCCCATAAAAAAAAACAGAAAACAACATTTATTAAAATTGTTCATAGTGTTCAGCAATCCCATTTCTTGTTCTTTTGACTGATTGAGTAGACAAGTTAAATGTAGAATGAATAGAAATCCAGGGGTTTTCTAAGTGGACGCCAGCTTGCCCTTGTTGGGTTAAAATCACCATGGGCAAGTGATTTTTCCAAGGAGATATCCTATCCAGCAAGTTTATTTTCATAAATGATTTTTTTTTTTTTTTATATATGTATATAGTTTTTTTTTATTTCCTACATGATATAGGGGATGAGTTGCTTTGCAAATTGTGTTTGATACATGTTAACTAACATTCATCTGAATACTACATATATTGAGTTTTAAACTTTAACAAACACTAACTTACTTAAAGATCGGATAAGCTGTTTTCACTGGGGGCAAGTAAATGTTCAATTAACTTGTCCCCTGGGCAAGTGAAAGTCAAATCCTTAAGAAAACCCCTGGAAATCTACATCAGATATATAAAGCTAATGCTTTTATTTTATTAAAAACATAATAGATTTTATCAAGGTAATGTTGTCATTATTACTACTACTCTTGCTTACAAAAGTTGAAGAATTAATGTCTGCTGCTCATTTACAACAACTCAAAAATATCTTTTGAAACATTGTTTGGTCAAGGTATCTTCATATCAGTTGTATCTCATGCATTTCAGTGATGTCACTGGTGTATCAGGTTTGACAGAACTTCCTTCAACAAGCTCGGAAGAACAAGGAGATGAAGAGGAAATGTGAGTAATTGAATGTGTGAATTTTTTTTTTCATTGTTATCTTATTAGCTCACCTGAGCACTTTGTGCTCAAGTGAGCTTTTAGGATCGCCCTTCGTCCGTCGTCGTGCGTCGTCAACAATTTTCTTTAAACGACATCTCCTCTGAAACCGCTGGACAGAATTTAATGAAACTTGGCAGGAATGTTCCTTGGGTGAGGCTCTACAAAAGTTGCTAAAATAAACTTGATCCACGTAGAACTCTGGTTGCCATGGCAACAAAAAGAAGAAAAAAAAAGAAAACTTTAAAAGTCATCTTCTTCAAAACTACTGGCCAGATTTTAAAATAAATTGGTACAGATGTTCCTTGGGTCAACCTCTACCAAAGTTGCTAAAATTATTCCGATCCGTAAAAAAACATGGCCGCCAGGGGCGGGGTTTATTTGCCTTATATGTATATAGAGAAACCTTTAAACAGCATCTCCTCTGAAACCACTGAACAGAATTTGATTAAACTTGGCAGGGATGATCCTTGGGTCAACCTTCACAAAAGTTGCTAAAATAAACTTGATACATGTAGAACTCTGGTTGCCATGGCAACAAAAAGAAGAAAAAAAAATGAAAACTTTAAAAATCATCTTCTTCAAAACTACTGGCCAGATTTTAAAATAAATTGGTACAGATGTTCCTTGGGTCAACCTCTACCAAAGTTGCTAAAATTTTTCCGATCCGTAAAAAACATGGCCGCCAGGGGCGGGGCTTATTTGCCCTATATGTATATAGGGAAAACTTTAATCAACATTTCTTCTGAAACCACTGGACAGAATTTGATTAAACCTGGCAGGGATGATCCTTGGGTCAACCTTCACAAAAGTTGCTAAAATAAACTAGATCCATATAGAACTCTGGTTGCCATGGCAACAACAAAAAAAAATGAAAACTTTAAAAATCATCTTCTTAAAAACTAGTGGCCAGATTTTAAAATAAATTGGTACAGATGTTCCTTGGGTCAACCTATTTATCTCAGGTGAGCGATTTAGGGCCATCATGGGCCTCTTGTTATTATCCTTTTTCCCTGCCGTGATAGTATTTGTTATTTTCTTATCCAGCTTATTACAGGTAAAGAAGTCCAAATGTCCGCTATGGTCACTCAGAACCAGACATGGGTGTAAAAGTCCTAAAACTTTTACTTGTCCTTTCTTGCACTTCCAAAATTTGAGATAGTAAAACCTGTGCTTGCTTTCAGGCTTGAAACCAGTGTCATGTGACACCAATTTTAGCCAATCAGAGGAGACACTTGCAAAAATAAAAATTGCGGATGTTTTCTGGAACAAAAAAAGGACAAGTCTGATTGGTAAGTTTTGTGATGAAGAATCAACCTGCAGATTCGTGTTTTAATCATTGTACCAAGGAATTATAATGACTGACTTGTTTTGAATCTCCTTGACTTTTCAAGGAAATTTCATGTTGTATTGTTATATCAGGTATTTTTTTTATATATAAATACCAAACCCTGCAGTTTCATATAGACGGAATGGTTTGCATGTGTGTTCTTTAATATGTATTTTTAAAAAAAAAAATTTCAATGTTTTTCACTAGCACGTAAAACACATCACCACTGTAAACAGATAGTGTAAATGAAATTAATCAAAATAATGGTAAATAAAAACATTTTCTCAACAGTCTTGTATTAAAAGCTATTTTCATGTTATTTCTCAATTGAAAATGAATTGACTCTCAGTAAAGTACTATTATACACACAAAAAACAAATACTAAATAAAACTTAAAACCTGATTTAAATATCATGCTTGTTACAAGATAATTGAAAAAACATTGGTTACCTAAACAATTTCTCGAATATGGCGATACTATGAGTGCTGTTTCTGGTCCAGTCCTCCAGGAATCATGTGACTACCGGACGCCAAGTGGATTGAGCATATCCCCGTAATGTCGAGGTTGAAATCTCAGGTTTGATCCCCATATTTGTTAAAAATAATTCTGGTATACACAGGTTTATCCCATGCTTGGTACTCATCATATGAGTGTAGTTTTAGGACAGGTTAACCCAGTGCCAGGATAATGTCACTGTTTGTGGTGACAGTGGGAAGTGTCATCAAGATGAAGTCCATAAATGACTGAAATACTGTCTGTGATAACTGAAGCTCAAGTAGATGAGTCCGCTCATTGTATGCAATATAAGAATAATATAGACTATATTTACTGGCTTGTGGGAATAGAATCGCTAAGGTACTACCCCGACAAGCTATATTGATCTTTAAATCACTGGATAATTATGATATATATACATATTTCAGTAAACATATTTCATGTAATCTTTGTTAGAATTATCTAAATTTGAAATAATTAGAGCCAGGGGAAAAATTGCATGACTCTATAGGTCATATATTTAGTGCTTTTATCAAGCTTATTTTTGTTTGTTTCAGACCATGGCGTATTTTTTTACATCCAATCTAAGTTTTAATTAATATATTACGTGTCAAATAATGGCCTTCAACTATCAAGTTTTATGATCATCAAAATGCATAAACTTCAAATAAAATGCGAACATAATCGGTAACACTAACAGACAATTAGAAAGTACTACAATTAGGATTCCTGGATAAAACTAAGAATTAGATTAAGAAAAACAATCGGAGAACTGGTTGCCAAAATTGCAACCACGGACACATTAAACACTGACAGCTCTCAATAATACATAATTTGAGACGAAAAAATCATACTCACATTCAATCTGATTAGTTTTCAATGTCTTTCGACTTTCGAGGTATGTTCTTCTTAATAAATGCCGATGTTACGTACAGTTGACATTAGCGCGCCATGTTTCGAAAACTCCCGAAGAACGACAACTTCAATTGTCTCCCTTAGATTCGCCCCTGGCCATTTCGGAGGCGCTGATAGGTATCAATTAATAATTTCATACGCTCGTTAGCGCTCCATGTAATTTCGATAGAAACATGACAAACTTGAAGAAAAATGTCCACATATTTTGAAATATCAGTTCAAAACCATTCATCTTTGAGACAAATGACAGAAAATTAAACCCCAATGACACCGTGTTAGAACTTAATGTAAAAAATATTAGAAAAAAATATGCATTTATAATGAAATTTATAACAATTTTATCCCTAAGGGCGCCTCTCATTGGGAAATTACCAGGATGCATCAATTGATGCGATTGGGTACTTAAATTAGACATAAATATTGGGTCTTAATTTTCGGGAATCCCGCGTTAAAGTGCGGACAAAAATAGCTCTATAGAGAATTCCCTTATTGTAAATGCATTCAGTACAAGGTCATACAACTCATTGAAGGTATTTTTTAGTGTAGAATATTAAAACTACCTTTAATCTACAATTATAATGTCTTTAATTCATTCTTTAAACTTTTTTTTATTAAAAGAAGAGCATTTGTTTCACATAATGTTATAACGCGTACAGATACGATTTGCACAAGCGCAAACAGCTCCGACCTTCCTACATGTGATATTTGTGCAATCAGTCGTGAATGCGGGAAGTGGCAGAGCTGTTTGGGGTCACTATAAGTACTGTTTGGACAACATTCAACACTGTCTTGAATGCAGTTTATAATTTAAAGTCCAGGGTAAGAACAGAAAAAATAAAAAAAAACAGTACTTTCTTATTAAATTTAGTTTAAATATATTTATCTTAAGGTTTCTCGGTTTAACCAATACTTTGTGCCTGGGAATACCCTTGACCCAAACAGGTTTGAGTCTGACTCACTTTAATGTTACAGATTTTGCTTCAGTTGATATGTACTTCTTAATACCTGATTTTGTTATTTAATTCAACAAGGCTTACAAACAATTCTGATATAAAGTTAAAATACGTTGAAAAAAAAATACTCATGACTATTAGTTATTAGCCAAATCTTTTAAGTTAAAATTTTGATTTTCATACACATCTTTTTCAGTTTTGATTTTAATACTAATCATTCTAATTAAATAACCAGCTAATTCGATGGCCAGACGCCAACAGGCGTCAAGAAATAGCAGTAGCAGTTCAACAGTCTTCTGGATTCCCAGGAGTAGTTGGGTTTATTGATGGAACCTGTTTTGTATTTACTGTTGTAAATATATTGGTAGTACTAATGATTATGTGTAGATATGGTATAACTCTAATGAGTAAAAAATAACACAAGCGTGTATCCTCTATGAAGTTTAATCTACGACTGTCCTCTAGGGACCCAGTCGAGCTAATTACTTACATACCTTAGACATTGTATACATGCTATAGTCTGTTTCATTATGAAGCACAATTATAACAGAACATCTCTCTTCTTTTAACAAAATAAATTAGTTAAACAATATCATTTATCAATTGTATGGTGAGATGTTAAAATGGAGTACGTTACAAATACTGATAATGCTGTATAATGATAATAATGTATACACTGTGCTTATCACGTGCGTGATAAACTGTCTCTCTTAACAGGTTAATTGTCTACATAATTAATTTATGTAGTCCATTCACGGCTGTTGTAGCACTTCGGTTTCACAATTCTCCCAGACCGTGTTACATACGGGGCATTTGTTTGTTTAAATTTGGGGCTCTCGATTGGAATGGGCTCAACAGGTGTACTCTGACTAAGATCGTCCTTAGCTAGAATGTCTGGGGAACGGTGATATGTCAGATGCATTTTCACGGCTTTTGTGAAGTGCTGATCTGTTTCTCCTGTAAATACCACCATTCTTAGTTTGCACAGAGTATGACCTATTTCCGTGCTTATCTATGATTTTTTGCGATTTTCCATGTTTTACCAAATTGAACTCTAACAGGGTCGTTAATTGAAAGTGGTGTTAATGGTCTTGAATTTTTGTCATAGCATGCCTTTTGTTTTGACTTCAGCAGATAAACTAGGGTGTAAAATAGAAATGACAGAAGAACTGAAGTTGGTAACTTTTGGAAGCAGTCAGTCAAAGGTTGTCAAGACAAACCTGACATCAATATATTTGAAGTTAAGAAATGGGAAATATTTGAAAATTAAGGCGAATATTGTTCCAGTCATAAGTGGAAAAATTCATAGAAAAACTCTGGACATTTCATCGTTGGGAGATCTAGACGATCTGATGAGAAGCATCGATCTAGCAGACTGTCTTCCAACTAACACCGAGACTACCAGTGTTGATTTGTTACTATGAAACGACTATTACCTAGACATCATACTGTCACAAAAGATGGAGGTGTTGCCTGGCCTTTACTTGCTAAGTTCGAAACACGGTTGGATTTTAACCGGAAGAGTCATCTCTGGAGATCAGGAGCTTAGTGTTCCCAACATGCTTATTTTGACCCATGGAGAAAGTATTTAAAAAAAAAAGTGTATTCCATAGTGTTGAAAGTGTAGAGAAAGGTGAAATCGATCTTCAGAACTTCTGGGATATGGAATCAATTGGAATCAAAGATGCAGGAGCAAAGTCTGATGATGATATGACCATGGATGAGTTAAAAAAGAATTTAATATTTGAAGATGGGAGGTATTATGTGACATGGCCGTGGAAAGAAAAGGATCCAGACCTACCAAGGAACAGAGATTTGGCTTATGGTAGGCTCAGATCTAGCCTTAAGAAGCTTCAGAACAAACCAGAACTGCTTCAAAAATACAACGCAGTGATCCAAGATCAGTTAGATAAAGGGATTGTTGAAAAGGTGAATAACGAAGTCTCTGGTTGACGGCAACATTATATACCCCACCATGCAGTTATAACTCCACAAAAGACAACAACAAAAGTCAGGATCGTATTTGATGCCTCTGCAAAGTTAACAAAACACCACCAAAGTCTATATAGAGGGCCAGTGCTGCTACATGATTTGTGCGGTCTTTTGATGAGGTTTCGGCTGCACAAAACAGCACTTGTTTCGGACATTGAAAAAGCTTTCTTACAAGTGGGTCTACAGCCAAGTGAACGTGATGTAACGAGATTTCTGTGGGTGAAAGACATAAAAGATCCTGATATAACCTCAAATAACATACAAGTACTGCGGTTCTGCAGAGTGCCATTTAGAGTCATTTCTAGCCCTTTTCTTCTAGCAGCCACCGTTGAGGCCCACTTAGATACTTATGACACACATATTACAAAGAAACTAAAACGTGACATCTATGTAGATAACATCATTACCGGAGCAAAGTCAGTAAAGGAAGGCATGTACCAAACTGCAAAAAACATCTTCACAGAAGCCTCCATGAATCTCAGAGAGTGGCTCTCTAACAGTGCCAAAGTGAATGAGTTTATACCAATGGGTGATCGTGCAGAGCAAAAAGACATGCAAGTGTTAGGTCACACTTGGGACTATCAGGCAGACACACTTGCATTGAAACAAAAGACAATTGACACTGATCTGCAACTCACCAATCGCGCAATCCTGAGTAGTGTGGCATCTGTGTTTGATCCAATGGGTTCGTTTTGTCCTGTGGTGATCCCAGGAAAAACACTTCTGCAAGATTTCTGGGCCAAAAAAATTCGATTGAAATGATCTAATAGAAGACCAAACGGTCCAAAATACATGGAAGGATCTTGAGAAAAAACTACGAGATATCCCGGAGTACAAAGTGTAACGGTACATCGGTCTTGATGACAGTAAGGGAAATGTGTTTAGAATTGTGTGCTTCTGTGAGCGTCGAAAAGGGCATATGCGGCGACTGTGTACCTCCACCAAGAGGGTGTGAGTGGTTCTAAGACAGATTTATTATTTGCTAAAACACGACTTGCTCCAGTCAAGGAAATAACGATTCCTAGGCTTGAGCTTATGGCAATTGTGATTGGTGTGCGATGCATTCAGTATGGGAAAAAGCAGTTAGAGTTGAACATCGCCAACACTTACTTGTGGAGTGATTCACAAGTTGCTCTTGGATGGATTTACAGTGAAAAAAGTCTGCCAGTGTTTGTAAAAAACCGGGTGTCAGAGATCAAGAGCCACAGAGACATAATGCTTAGCTATGTCAACACAAATGAAAACCCCGCAGATATTGCAACTAAAGGAGCTACTGCCAAGACTTTGTATGGGAATCATTTGTGGTGGAATGGGCCATGTTGGCTTGGTAAACCATCTCGTGACTGGGAGACAGGCCTACCTCAGAAAGCTTGTTTACTTGTGGAATCAAATGAAAAGTTTGAAGACACAACTCCAGTTGTAAGTGCAACGGAGCAAGCCAAGTCTAAGGAGAACCAAGATTGCAATACTCCTTTGGAAATCGAGTGTGAAAGGTTTTCTTCGGTTACAAAACTCCTCCGTGTCACATCATTGGCCCTAAAGTTTATCAAAAAACTCAGACGTCAGAAAGTTGGTGTACGTGTGACAAGTCAAGACATAAAACAAGAGGCCCATGATGGCCCTAAATCGCTCACCTGAGATAAATAGATTGACCCAAGGAACATCTGTACCAAATTATTTTAAAATCTGGCCAGTAATTTTGAAGAAGATTATTTTTAAAGTTTTCATTTTTAGCTCACCTGAGCACAAAGTGCTAAAGGTGAGCTTTTGTGATCGTCCGTCGTCGTGCGTCGTCCGTCGTCAACAATTTGCTTTAAACGACATCTCCTCTGAAACCGCTGGACAGAATTTAATGAAACTTGGCAGGAATGTTCCTTGGGTGAGGCTCTACAAAAGTTGCTAAAATAAAGTTGATCCATGAAGAACTCTGGTTGCCATGGCAACAAAAAGAAAAATAATTTGAAAACTTTAAAAATCATCTCCTTCAAAACTACTGGTCAGATTTCAAAATAAATTGGTACAAATGTTCCTTGGGTCAACCTCTACCAAAGTTGCTAAAATTATTCAGATCCGTAAAAAAACATGGCCGCCAGGGGCGGGGTTTATTTGCCTTATATGTATATAGAGAAACCTTTAAACAACATCTTCTCTGAAACCACTGGACAGAATTTGATTAAACTTGGCACGGGTGATCCTTGGGTCAACCTTCACAAAAGTTGCTAAAATAAACTTGATCCATGTAGAACTCTGGTTGCCATGGCAATAAAAAGAGAAAAATGAAAACTTTAAAAATCATCTTCTTCAAAACTACTGGCCAGATTTTAAAATAAATTGGTACAGATGTTCCTTGGGTCAACCTCTACCAAAGTTGCTAAAATTATTCAGATCCGTAAAAAAACATGGCCGCCAGGGGCGGGGCTTATTTGCCTTATATGTATATAGAGAAACCTTTAAACAACATCTCCTCTGAAACCACTGGACAGAATTTGATTAAACTTGGCAGGGATGATCCTTGGGTCAACCTTTACAAAAGTTGCTAAAATAAACTTGATCCATGTAGAACTCTTGTTGCCATGGCAACAAAAAGAAGAAAAAAAATGAAAACTTTAAAAATCATCTTCTTCAAAACTACTGGCCAGATTTTAAAATAAATTGGTACAGATGTTCCTTGGGCACCTCTACCAAAGTTGCTAAAATTATTCTGATCCGTAAAAAAACATGGCCGCCAGGGGCGGGGCTTATTTGCCTTATATGTATATGGGGAAAACTTTAAACAACATCTCCTCTGAAACCACTATACAGAATTTGATTAAACTTGGCAGGGATGATCCTTAGGTCAACCTTCACAAAAGTTGCTAAAATAAACTTGATCCATGTAGAACTCTGGTTGCCATGGCAACAAAAAGAAAAAAAAAATGAAAACTTTAAAAATCATCTTCAAAACTACTAGCCAGATTTTAAAATAAATTGGTACAGATGTTCCTTGGGTCATCCTCTACCAAAGTTGCTAAAATTATTCCGATCTGTAAAAAAACATGGCCGCCAGGGGCGGGACTTATTTGCCTTATATGTATATAGAGAAACCTTTAAACAACATCTCCTCTGAAACCACTGGACAGAATTTGATTAAACTTGGCAGGGATGCTCCTTGTGTCAACCTTCACAAAAGTTGTTAAAAAAAACTTGATCCATGTAGAACTCTGGTTGCCATGGCAATAAAAATAAAAAAAAATATGAAAACTTTAAAAATTATCTTCTTCAAAACTACTGGCCAGACTTTTAAATAAATTGGTATGTGTTCCTTGGGTCAACCCTTACCAAAGTTGCTAAAATATTTCCGATCCGTAAAAAACATGGCCGGGGCTTATTTGCCTTATATGTATATAGGGAAAACTTTAATCAACATTTCCTCTGAAACCACTGGAAAGAATTTGATTAAATTTGGCACGAATGATCCTTGGGTCAACCTTCACAAAAGTTTCTAAAATAAACTTGATCCATATAGAACTCTTGTTGCCATGGCAACAAAAAGAAAAAAATATGAAAACTTTAAAAATCATTTTCTTCAAAACTACTAGCCAGATTTTAAAATAAATTGGTACAGATGTTCCTTGGGTCAACCTATTTATCTCAGGTGAGCGATTTAGGGCCATCATGGGCCTCTTGTTTTTTTGTTGCCATGGCAACCAGAGTTCTACATGGATCAAGTTTATTTTAGCAAATTTTGTGAAGGTTGACCCAAAGATCATCCCTGCCAAGTTTAATCAAATTCTGTCCAGTGGTTTCAGAGGAGATGTTGTTTAAAGGTTTCTCTATATACATATAAGGCAAATAAGCCCCGCCCCTGGCGGCCATGTTTTTTTACGGATAGGGATGATCCTTGGGTCAACCTTTACAAAAGTTGCTAAAATAAACTTGATCCATGTAGAACTCTTGTTGCCATGGCAACAAAAAGAAGAAAAAAAATGAAAACTTTAAAAATCATCTTCTTCAAAACTACTGGCCAGATTTTAAAATAAATGGGTACAGATGTTCCTTGGGCACCTCTACCAAAGTTGCTAAAATTATTCTGATCCGTAAAAAAACATGGCCGCCAGGGGCGGGGCTTATTTGCCTTATATGTATATGGGGAAAACTTTAAACAACATCTCCTCTGAAACCACTATACAGAATTTGATTAAACTTGGCAGGGATGATCCTTAGGTCAACCTTCACAAAAGTTGCTAAAATAAACTTGATCCATGTAGAACTCTGGTTGCCATGGCAACAAAAAAAAAAAAAAATGAAAACTTTAAAAATCATCTTCAAAACTACTAGCCAGATTTTAAAATAAATTGGTACAGATGTTCCTTGGGTCATCCTCTACCAAAGTTGCTAAAATTATTCCGATCTGTAAAAAAACATGGCCGCCAGGGGCGGGACTTATTTGCCTTATATGTATATAGAGAAACCTTTAAACAACATCTCCTCTGAAACCACTGGACAGAATTTGATTAAACTTGGCAGGGATGCTCCTTGTGTCAACCTTCACAAAAGTTGTTAAAAAAACTTGATCCATGTAGAACTCTGGTTGCCATGGCAATAAAAATAAAAAAAAATATGAAAACTTTAAAAATTATCTTCTTCAAAACTACTGGCCAGACTTTTAAATAAATTGGTATGTGTTCCTTGGGTCAACCCTTACCAAAGTTGCTAAAATATTTCCGATCCGTAAAAAACATGGCCGGGGCTTATTTGCCTTATATGTATATAGGGAAAACTTTAATCAACATTTCCTCTGAAACCACTGGAAAGAATTTGATTAAATTTGGCACGAATGATCCTTGGGTCAACCTTCACAAAAGTTCCTAAAATAAACTTGATCCATATAGAACTCTTGTTGCCATGGCAACAAAAAGAAAAAAATATGAAAACTTTAAAAATCATTTTCTTCAAAACTACTAGCCAGATTTTAAAATAAATTGGTACAGATGTTCCTTGGGTCAACCTATTTATCTCAGGTGAGCGATTTAGGGCCATCATGGGCCTCTTGTTTTTTTGTTGCCATGGCAACCAGAGTTCTACATGGATCAAGTTTATTTTGGCAAATTTTGTGAAGGTTGACCCAAAGATCATCCCTGCCAAGTTTAATCAAATTCTGTCCAGTGGTTTCAACGAAGATGTTGTTTAAAGGTTTCTCTATAAACATAAAAGGCAAATAAGCCCCGCCAGGGGCGGCCATGTTTTTTTACGGATAGGAATTATTTTAGCAATTTTGGTAGAGGTTGACCCAAGGAACATCTGTACCAATTTATTTTAAAATCTAGCCAGTAGTTTTGAAGAAGATGATTTTTAAAGTTTTCAATTTTTTTTCTTTTTGTTGCCGTGGCAACCAGAGTTCTACATGGATCAAGTTTATTTGAGCAACTTTTGTGAAGGTTGACCCAAGGATCGTCCCTGCCAAGTTTAATCAATTTCTGTCCAGTGGTTTCAGAGGAGATGTTGTTTAAAGGTTTCTCTATATACATATAAGGCAAATAAGCCCCGCCCCTGGCGGCCATGTTTTTTTACGGATAGGGATGATCCTTGGGTCAACCTTTACAAAAGTTGCTAAAATAAACTTGATCCATGTAGAACTCTTGTTGCCATGGCAACAAAAAGAAGAAAAAAAATGAAAACTTTAAAATCATCTTCTTCAAAACTACTGGCCAGATTTTAAAATAAATGGGTACAGATGTTCCTTGGGCACCTCTACCAAAGTTGCTAAAATTATTCTGATCCGTAAAAAAACATGGCCGCCAGGGGCGGGGCTTATTTGCCTTATATGTATATGGGGAAAACTTTAAACAACATCTCCTCTGAAACCACTATACAGAATTTGATTAAACTTGGCAGGGATGATCCTTAGGTCAACCTTCACAAAAGTTGCTAAAATAAACTTGATCCATGTAGAACTCTGGTTGCCATGGCAACAAAAAGAAAAAAAAAATGAAAACTTTAAAAATCATCTTCAAAACTACTAGCCAGATTTTAAAAAAATTGGTACAGATGTTCCTTGGGTCATCCTCTACCAAAGTTGCTAAAATTATTCCGATCTGTAAAAAAACATGGCCGCCAGGGGCGGGACTTATTTGCCTTATATGTATATAGAGAAACCTTTAAACAACATCTCCTCTGAAACCACTGGACAGAATTTGATTAAACTTGGCAGGGATGCTCCTTGTGTCAACCTTCACAAAAGTTGTTAAAAAAAACTTGATCCATGTAGAACTCTGGTTGCCATGGCAATAAAAATAAAAAAAAATATGAAAACTTTAAAAATTATCTTCTTCAAAACTACTGGCCAGACTTTTAAATAAATTGGTATGTGTTCCTTGGGTCAACCCTTACCAAAGTTGCTAAAATATTTCCGATCCGTAAAAAACATGGCCGGGGCTTATTTGCCTTATATGTATATAGGGAAAACTTTAATCAACATTTCCTCTGAAACCACTGGAAAGAATTTGATTAAATTTGGCACGAATGATCCTTGGGTCAACCTTCACAAAAGTTCCTAAAATAAACTTGATCCATATAGAACTCTTGTTGCCATGGCAACAAAAAGAAAAAAATATGAAAACTTTAAAAATCATTTTCTTCAAAACTACTAGCCAGATTTTAAAATAAATTGGTACAGATGTTCCTTGGGTCAACCTATTTATCTCAGGTGAGCGATTTAGGGCCATCATGGGCCTCTTGTTTTTTTGTTGCCATGGCAACCAGAGTTCTACATGGATCAAGTTTATTTTGGCAAATTTTGTGAAGGTTGACCCAAAGATCATCCCTGCCAAGTTTAATCAAATTCTGTCCAGTGGTTTCAACGAAGATGTTGTTTAAAGGTTTCTCTATAAACATAAAAGGCAAATAAGCCCCGCCAGGGGCGGCCATGTTTTTTTACGGATAGGAATTATTTTAGCAATTTTGGTAGAGGTTGACCCAAGGAACATCTGTACCAATTTATTTTAAAATCTAGCCAGTAGTTTTGAAGAAGATGATTTTTAAAGTTTTCAATTTTTTTTCTTTTTGTTGCCGTGGCAACCAGAGTTCTACATGGATCAAGTTTATTTGAGCAACTTTTGTGAAGGTTGACCCAAGGATCGTCCCTGCCAAGTTTAATCAATTTCTGTCCAGTGGTTTCAGAGGAGATGTTGTTTAAAGGTTTCTCTATATACATATAAGGCAAATAAGCCCCGCCCCTGGCGGCCATGTTTTTTTACGGATAGGAATAATTTTAGCAACTTTGGTAGAGGTTGACCCAAGGAACATCTGTACCAAATTATTTTTAAATCTGGCCAGTAGTTTTGAAGAAGATGATTTTTAAAGTTTTCATATTTTTTTCTTCTTTTTGTTGCCATGGCAACCAGAGTTCTACATGGATCAAGTTTATTTTAGCAACTTTTGTGAAGGTTAACCCAAGGATCATCCCTGCCAAGTTTAATCAAATTCTGTCCAGTGGGTTAGAGGAGATGTTGTTTAAAGGTTTTTCTATATACATATCAGGCAAATAAGCCCCGCCCCTGGCGGCCATGTTTTTTAACGGATCGGATTAATTTTAGCAACTTTGGTAGAGGTTGACCCAAGGAACATCTGTACCAATTTATTTTAAAATCTGGCCAGTAGTTTTGAAGAAAATGATTTTTAAGTTTTCATTTCTTTTTCTTTTTGTTGCCATGGCAACCAGAGTTCTACATGGATCAAGTTTATTTTAGCAACTTTTGTGAAGGTTGACCCAAAGATCATCCCTGCCAAGTTTAATCAAATTCTGTCCAGTGGTTTCAGAGGAGATGTTGTTTAAAGGTTTCTCTATATACATATAAGGCAAATAAGCCCCGCCCCTGGCGACCATGTTTTTTTACGGATAGGAATAATTTTAGCAACTTTGGTAGAGGTTGACCCAAGGAACATATGTACCAAATTATTTTAAAATATGGCCAGTAGTTTTGAAGAAGATGATTTTTAAAGTTTACATATTTCTTTTCTTTTTGTTGCCATGGCAACCAGAGTGCTACATGGATCAAGTATATTTTAGCAACTTTTGTAGAGCCTCACCCAAGGAACATTCCTGCCAAGTTTCATTAAATTCTGTCCAGCGGTTTCAGAGGAGATGTCGTTTAAAGCAAATTGTTGACGCCGGACGAAGGGTGATCCTAAAAGCTCACCTTGAGCACTTTGTGCTCAGGTGAGCTAAAAAGCAGAAACATTGTGGATGGCTGCTATTCAAAAGAAAATATAAACAGGAACAACAGGAACTGTGCGATCTGAAACAAGGGAAGTTATCAAATTTAAAAAAGCAGCTAGGTGTGTATGTAGACAAAAAGGGAATCATCAGATGCAAAGGCAGGCTGGACAATTCAGATTTAGCGGAGTGTGCAAGGAGGCTAATACTTTACCCAAATGTGAACATTTCACAAAGTTAGTGATCAAAAAGGTGCATAAGGAGAATTTGCATTCAGGAGTTTCACAGACTCTAGCTTCTAGCTGGAATTCGCAGAAAGTTTTGGATACCACATGGTCGTTCCAAGAGGTAGTTGGAAGATCAGCAAAATAATAGAACTGATTGAAAGTCGAGACAAAGAAATAAGATCAGCCAGAGTCAAACTTTCGTCAGGAAAAGTACTGAATAGAGCTCTTGGACTGCTCTATCCATTAGAGTGCAACAGTGAGAATCAGGCATACAGCGAAGACCGCAAAGACCCATTAGTTCCAGAACCTCCAAAGCCAAGTGAAACGATAAGACCATTAAGAACTGCTCGAGAAGTCGCCAAACAGAGAATAAAGGAGCACTTTTCGGTTTAATCGGTCTTATGCTTTTTGTTTTTGATTGTTAAACTGAACAGAGACAAGTTTGTCAAAGTTTGTCGTCAAGATCAATACGTATCTTGGCACATGTGTGCTTCCATAAAAACTTGAAAAATATGGCAAACTATGTTTAAAAGCCTAATGTGCCTAAACGTTTTTGGACAGTGTGAAATATGTGAAAATATGACGAAACTGTTCAAAATGATTTTACATAAACTATGTGTTTGTGTTTTTAAAACCATAAAACGCAGTTTTTTTTTGTGTTTCGTGTGAGTCTGATAAAAAAAGTGCTACCGTAGAAGCGTTTAAGTTTCCGGAGCAAAAGTTACATA
>CM037787.1:30171108-30192939 GCA_021229015.1 Solen grandis | reverse complement strand
AAAAAACCCGATAATTGATATTGACTTGTTTTTGGGATTTTGGAAAACGAAGTACGGCTCTATAGATTCTAATACTGCATTTCAGAAAAATTTCAGTAAATCATGAAAAAAAATAAAGCTAAAGGGTTTAAAAACCTTTAAGTTTTAAACGAAAGTTTTAGGTATTATGAGCATGTGAGTATATCGCGTTTTTTTTCAGAAGTTAAAAGTTTGGAAATAATATTCAGCTAAATCTCCTTTCTGCTTTTCGGGGTTTTTTACGTTTTTGAAATTTGCGTCATGGGTTTCGAATTTGGATTCGCCTAAAACTTTTCCCTTTTCAAATTTGGGAAAAAAGGCCCCCGGGGCACAATAGAGTAACATAACTTTGTAAATTTTGATAAAATGGGTCCGAAAATGGTGTAGACCGGTACAAACTTTTTCCCCTGCGTAAAAATTGCGTTATATGGTCATATAAATATACTTTTATTGATCCGAAGTCTGGTTTGAATATCCCAAAAAATTTTTCATTGTTTGGTCAATGGCAAACCTCAAAATTAAACAAATTGGGGAGAAAAAAAAGAATAAAAAAGAAGAGAAAAAGCAGGAAAAAATAGATGTCTTGTGAAAACAATGATAGGACTTTCTGAAAGCTGTGTTAATGAAAAAAGCGGGAAAATAGAGTTTCATGTAATGATTCCCCTGGTGTATTTCATGTTCTGCTAAAAAATTGAATTATATTCCGATTTTAGTGAAAATGAAAAGAACTTAGTATTAGTCTGTGACGAAAACATGATTTTATAGAGTCAGGACAGAGCAAATTTGATTTTAGTTTAAGGTCCTATGTTCGAATCTTGCTTCACCCACAATACTTGGGTTTTTTTGGAATTAAGGTGAGCTGACAAATATTCACACCTTAGTTTAAAGATGTCCGTCTGTAAAAATTTGAAAAAAATTTGATCAAAATGGCGGTTTTTAGAGCGCGAATCCATTTTTCACTATTTTAGCTTGACTAGGTGCGTATAGGGTGTAAAAATGCTGTTGTCAAAAGCGCACACTTTCGCAAAAACTCTGAAATTTTCTTTTTCTGAAAATGATCTGTCAAAATTTTGCCCAAAAAAAAATTAAGGGGGTATGTTTATGAGCCAATACGTCCCGATTAAAAAATTTTTGTAGAAATGCTGCAGAACTGCAAACTGTGTAAGTTTCCTTTCTTTCATCCTGAAGCTCTTCAACCCAAAAAATGAATTTTTGGTTTTTGTTGAATTTATTTACCCACAAAAACTTCGGTTTTTCGGAATTTGGGTTTAGGGGAGGATATCCCACTTAGTTTCAAGGGTCCCCATCTGTAAAAAATTTGAAAAAAAACCCGACAAACGGGGGGCTGTAGAGGCGAAACCTGTTTCTTTTTACTTGAGTACAGGACGTTTTGGGTGTGAAGATGTTTTGTTCAAAACTATATTTCTGTCAAAACACTAAAAATTTTTTATTCTGAACAATGAATCATGTCGAAATCATTGCCTATATAAAAATTTAAAGGGAAAGTTGCTTATGACGCCCCAAGACGACATTTGACGTCCGACTCAAAATTTATTAAAAAATTTGCGAATGAAAGGGAAAAATTTAACTTTTTTTCCATCCTAAAGCTTTTTAAACCCAAAATGAAATTTTTTGGCCATGTTCGATTTTATTTCCCCAAATTCGGTTTTGGGAAATTTCGTTAGTGACGGATAGCACCTTGTTTCAAGATGTAAAACTGGGGAAATTTTTTAAAAAAATCGACCTAAAAGGCGGTGTAGGCGTGAACCCTTTTTTTCACTTTTTTGCTCTAACGTCACATGACGTATATGGTGCTGAAAATTTTTTTGAAAAAAATGTATATTTATTTTAAAACTTAAAATTTTCCTTATTCTGAACAACGGGCATATGCAAAATCATTGTCCAAAAAATAAAAATTAAGAAGTTGCTTATGAGTCCGACTAAAAATATTTGTAGAATTTGCAAAAATGAAAAATGTGAAAGTTTCAATTTCTATCTCTTTCTGAAGTCTTTAATCCTAAAATGAAATTTTCGGTCTATGTTAAATTTTTTTAGCCACAGATTTCGGTTTTCGGAATTTTTCGGTTTTGCTTAAAGGATAAATATTTTGTTTCAAGATATAATTCTGTGAAATTTAAAGAAAATTCGCCCTAAAGGCGGTTGAGAGCGTGAACACCATTTTTCATATTTTTTTGCCTTGAGTCACATAAAGTATAGGGTGTGAAGTTGCTTTTTTTTAAAAAGCGCATTTTTCTGTCATAACTCTAAAATTTTCTTATTTGAACAACTGGCATTGTAAAAAATCATTCCCCCAAATTTAAAAATTAGGAGTATGCTTATGACCTCACTGACGTCATATGAGTCACGATCAAAATATTTTAAAAAAAAATTTGAGAATACAAGTGTGTAAGTTTAATTTTATTTCCCTAAAGTCTTTAATCCAAAAAAGAAATTTTCGGTCTATGTTCGAATTTTTTTAAACCCACGAATTCGGTCTTTGGAATTTTCGGTTAGCTAAAAGGTATACACATTTAGTTTAAGATATACTATCTGGAAAATTTGAAGAAACTTCGACAAAAATGGGTGTAGAGCGTGAACACCTTTTTCCTTTTTTAAAGCTCTGCGTAATGAGTCATGGGTGTGAATGTTTTTTTCAAAAGGCTCATTTTGTCTAACTCTGAAATTTTCATTATTCTGAACAACTGGCTCTGTCGAAATCATTCCCTTTTAAATGAAAATTCAGTTTTGCTTATGCGTCACATGAGTCTATGACGTCACGACTCAAAATATATAAAAAAAATTCTGAAGAATGAAAACTGTGTAAGTTTAATTTCTATTTCTCCTGAAGTCTTTAATGCAAAAATGAAATTTTCGGTCCTATGTTGAATCTTTTTTTACCCACAGAACTTCGGTCTTTGGAAATTTTCGGTTAGCTGACGGATATGTAACCTTTAGTTTCAAGTGTCCCATTTGTAAAAATTTTTTAAAAAAAACCCGCCCATAAATGACGGTTTGTAGAGCGCGAAACCTTTTTCACTTTTTTAGCTGTGACGTTTGGAGTCATAGGTGTGCAATCATTGAAATAAAAATTTCCTCAGGATAAAAACCCATAAAAATTTCTGTCCTGGATATTGAACTATTAAAAAAAGCGTTTTTTTGAAAAAGAAAAAAATAAAATAATAAAAAAGGTCCGTGACTTTATATGACGTTTATTTTCACATTAAATTTTTTAAGACTCCCAGAGACCTATAATGACAAAATTTCAACTTTCATCTCAAATAGGAAGTTTTTTAAAGCATTTAAAAAATTTACGTCCTTGGTTGAATTTGGGTCCGCCCCTAGTGTTGGACTTTTCGAATTTTGGGAAAAACCCGGGCACCGGTTACAAATAAGAACGTAATATACACATTTTGTGAAATTTGATGAAAAACGGTTCATAAACAAACGTAAACCCCGGGAAAATTTTTTTTCATTTTTCCCGTTGATCATAACTATGGCAATGAAAACTAGAAATCAAAAATTTTAGCTTTTAAAAACATTTCTTTAATTTTCATTCCCCCTTTAAAAATTTTTTAAAATTAAATTTTTTTTTTAATATTTTAAAATAATTTATATAATACGTCACGGACTCATTGCAAATATTTTAAAAAAATTTTTTTAAAATTTAGAGACCCATTAAAAGATAAATAAATTTCTTTCTTAAATAGGAAGATTTTTAAGCTTTAAAAAAAATTCGCTTGGGTTTGAACTTGGTGCTATAGAACCTGGTTTTTGAATTTGAAAAAAAGGGCCCGGGGGACAACACAAATTTTGAATTTTAAATCCAATCTTTAAAATTTTTAAAAAGTTTTCCCAAAAAATGGGGTAGACCGCGTCAATTTTTGTGCATTTCAAATGTGATCAATGGTCAAGGGATATGAAAATCATAGAAACAAAATTTCCCGACGTGGTAAAAAGCATAAAAATTTTATCGTCCCAATTTGCAAAATAGAAAAAAAAGGGTTTGTTAGGAAAAAAAAAAAAATAATAAAAATAAAAAAGAAAATAAACAAAAACCCAAAAGGCTTTTCTGTTTGGCAGAAATCCCCAAAAAAAAAAAAGTACAAAAAACCCAAAATATTCTCCTTTGGGAAAGTCCAATAAAAAAACAGTACAAACCCAAAAAGGTTTTGAGTAGGCGAAAATTAAAAAAGTACAACCCAAAAATTTTTGCCGAAAGGGGAAAATTTAAAAAGATAATAAAAAAAAAAAGTAAAACCCAAAAGGGCTTTTGCATGGAGAAAGTCCTTTTTAAAAAAAAAAAGAAAAAACCCTATGCTTTCTGCCCAAAGGGAGAAAGTTAATAAAAAACGTACAAAACCCCAAAGGACTTTCTGCCCTAGGAGAAAATCCAAATTTTTAAAAATAACAAACCCAAAGGCTTTTCCCTTTAGGAGAAAGCCTAATAAAAAAGAAAAAAAAACAAAAACCCCAAAAAGGGCTTTTGCTTGAGGCAGAAAGCCCAATAAAAAATTTTTAAGAAAGCCCTTATAACAAAGCAATATGCTTATCGGGCCGGGTAACCTT
Source organism: Solen grandis (assembly GCA_021229015.1). Lineage (NCBI taxonomy): Eukaryota > Metazoa > Mollusca > Bivalvia > Adapedonta > Solenidae > Solen > Solen grandis. The sequence continues at coordinate 30,188,355 of CM037787.1, read as the reverse complement.
ACAAACCCATGGGCTTTTGCCCGTGGGAAAAAACCCAAAAAAAAAAAAAAAAAACCCAATTGACTTTTTTCCGAAAGGGGAAAAAAGTCCTAAAAAAAACAGAAAACCCCCAAAAGGATTTTTCCCCGTAGGCAAAAGCCAAAAAAAAAACTAAAAAACCCAATGGGCTTTTGCTTGGGGAGAAAACCCAATAATAAAAAAAAAAAACAAAAAAACCCAAAAAGGGCTTTTGCTTGGGGAAAACCCAATAAAAAAAACTAAAACCCCCAAAAGGGTTTCGTTTAGGAGAAAGTCCCCAAAAGAGATAAATAAAAAACCCAATGGGGTTTTTTCTTGAGGCAAAAGCCCAAAAAAAAAACAAAAAAAACCCAAAAAGGTCTTTCTGCTTGGGCAAAAGCCAATAATAAAAGAAAAAAAACTAACAAAACCCAAAAAAAGGGTTTTTTCTTGAGGCAGAAACCCAAAAAAAGTTTGAAGAAAGGTTAAACAAAGGAATATTTTCGGGTTTGGTTCCCATTGATTCTAAAATGCCCCTCTTCCTTAAAAAACGCATCGCAATTCACCTTTTAACACGGGACTTTTCCCGCGAGGGAAACCGGTTGGGAACCAACCCCAAAAACCCCCCTTTTTTCCCTTTTTAAATTCTATTTTCGTAACAACCCTCATCCAAAAATGAAAAAAGCCAAAGTTTTTTGACGAATCCTTAATTTTTCCGGCTTTTGCACATGTGGCCTCGGCATTGTACAAATTTCAATTCTAATAATTCCCGTTTTTATTTTTTTTTTAAATAATTTTGTTAAAATTTGCAATCGTAAATCCGTTACCCAAAACAAAATTTATTTGTAAAAGTTGGTCACAATATAACCCCGGGGGAAGCCCTAAAAATTTACAAGGCTTTTTTCCTTCTCAAAAATAAAAAAAAATTTTTTGTTTTCCAAATCAAGTTGAAAAATACAGAAAAATTTTCCTCAAACGTCCCAAATTTTACCAAATGAACGGTGAGTAAAATGTACACACCATGGGGGCCCCTGGGGTTAAAGGGGGGGGCCCCTTTATTACGGACAAGGTAACAGAGAGCCCACCCCCTTTACACAAAAAAAACACAAAAAATTTTTTATGGCCCCATTACTACTCCTCCCTTTGGTTTTTTTCCCCAAATTCCCCGGAAAACAAATTGATTTTTTATGAAAACCAAGGGTGTTATATTGGAACTTACTTCCCCCGTTTAGTCCCAATGTAAAATGAAAAACATGTGCAGCAGATCAACTCAAAAAGGCCAAACGAGACCAAACGTTGGAAGTTCCCAAAAACTCGGGCAAAGGGGGTTTCCGAACCCAGTGAAGCAAATATGTTAAGTGTTAGGTTATACATTTTTTAAAGAAGATGGGAAATTGAAATTAAAAATCTGTTAAAAATTTTATTTAGTCCCTAAAAAAAACCCAAAAAATTAAAAAAAAATAAAAAAGGCCCACTTGTTTTGTTTTGAAAAGGTTTTTAAATTTTGCTAATATGCAATTTTTTTTCAATTTGAAAAATCTATGTTTTTTTTTTCGTTCTTTTACTCAGAATATCTCAAAAAAATTAAAAGGGTTAAAATTTTTCTTTAAACCTAAAACGCCTAAAAAAAACAGTAACAAGTTTTGCAAAATTAAAATTGAGTTTGTCCCCAATTTGAAAGGGGATTTTTTAAAATTGAAGAAACCCTTTTTTTGCCCCAACCCAAGAAACGTACTTTTAATTCTCTAACATGCTTCAAAACTAGTGTTCCCATATTGATGCCCGGTGAGGTTGTCTAAAAACAAAGGGTGATTTTAAAGGCAAACTATATCCCGGGGAAGAAATATGTAAAGGTTTTTGCCTCCCCCATTTCCTTAGTAAAAATCCCTAAAGTTGGGTAAAAAATTTTATGAGTTTTTAATCAAGAAAAAAAAATTTTAAAATCTTTAAGCTAAAACATTTTTGAAGTAATAAAGGGGACGAACTAAAATTTTATGTAAACGTACTGTTCGGGAGTTTTTTGAAACCAAAAACACCTTGCGGAGGAGGGTTTTGCATTCAGTATTTTTAAATGTTATTTCTAAGCGTGAAAAAAGCATCCCAAAGTGAGAAGATAAATTTGAAAGTAAAACGAATAATTTGACAGTTTTAACTGCCATTTTTGACATAATAAAACATTAATGTTTTAGATCGTTAAAAATTTTGCCCCCATTGAAAAACCTTATCAAAAAATATGCCGGGAAATTAAACCAACGATTAACATTGTGGGATAAAAAAAATTATATGTTATAGAACAAAAAAAAGGATTATACAAAATATGACCGGGAACGCCGTATTCGAAAAAAGGAAAAATTTTTGTTTAATTGAACAATTGTTTAATGCCTTAATCAAAGGAGTTAATGTTTTGGGAATAAAAAGTGGGTAGTGGTTATAGCCCCAAAATAGAAAACCACGGCCCCAGTGTTGGTTTGAGTTTGGTGGTTTTTAAAGGAGGAAGCCTGCAGCGGTTTGTGGGGGCCCCTCATGTAAAACGAGGGTTTTCCCCCCCCCGTAATTTATATTTATATAATATTATTTATTATAGCTTTTGTAAAAAAGCCCTGCCCTTTTTGTTTTAGTGTTTTTTGTAGTTGGAAAAAAAGATCATGTGAAAAAAAAACTACAAAGTTTTGGGCCAATTAATTAACATTTAATTTTAAAAGGAGGAAAAATCCCCCAATTTAAATTTTTTTATTTTCCCCGGGGTTTAAAACAAAAAAAAAACACCAAATTGTTTTTTTAAAATTTTTAAAAGAAAACGAAAACCGTTACAAAGAATTTAATTTGAATTTACAAATGAGATGGGGGCCCCCTTTGGGGTGAGGTTGAATTAAAGCCCTTTAGTCCTTACGACTTTCCCCCCGGCAAACAACAACAAAAACAATACAAGAACAACAACAATAAAGTAATAACAACTAAAAAATGCCGGAGACGCACGATTAAAATATCCGTGTCTCCGGTTATGATCGAGCACATAATTCGTTGCCCAATAATCATGACGTGTTGTCTGTAATTTAGACATTTGTGGTCTTGTCTATCATGCCGTAGACAAGTGGCATGAAACCGGAACCACACCCAGTTAGATGAACCTGATACTCGTATTTTGGCACTTTTTCACTCTTGAGATGGCTGATATTATACAAAATGACTTTATGAGAAGCCGAGCGAGCTTTTATTTACGATACCACGGAGGCAGTTACCGATTACAAGCGACTTTTCTCAGCTATGCATTCCTCTGGTTAGTCACTGATTCCAAATTCGACTATACATATATCATGAAGGGTGGTCACATTTTCTGAAGAATAATGACCCGGGCAAATATCTGATACATATCATCGAGGGTAATTTATTTCAAAGTTATCATTTTATAGAAAGGGGATCATTTTCTATGAAGAATAATGACCGGTGGTGTATATTCTTGAGATATCATCGAGGGAGTTATTACTCTTAAAGGGTGTCAGTATTTTATAGAAAGGGGGTCACTTTTTCTGAAAAGTTATAACCGGGGGTCACTATTCTATGGGGGTCACTTTACTTCGTTACACTGGGCGTATACAATAAAGCATATGTGTATTTCTTTGATTTGGCAATCATTGCCGAATTGAAAAACATCTAACATAATTTCATAATCCAGTATGCGCGGTAACCAATGTAGAATATTTTTTAGACAAAATAAATCATAATCTTATATCTATAACACCAGAGTAGGGTATGCGATATCTAAAATGCAATCGATGTTAACAGCGTCGAATTAAAAACTTCGTGCTGCGGTGCACTAGGAAAACGTTTGGTGAAAGCACGGTTATAAAATAAAACGAACACTTTTATGTTCTGTAATGTACGGTGGCTTAAAACAGACACGGAAGATATTTTTTATGTTTCGTCGCCACGCAATATAAGAAAAATACCATCCATGCCACCGTAGCATTGGGCTTGACCAAGTTTGTTTTTCAATGCTATTATTTCAAGTTCACGGAAAACAATAATAAAACAGTAATTACAGCCGAATTAATCACAGCTACAAAAAATACTGTTTCTACTTCAACGACAAACGGTCCAACTGAGTGACGGAGTGGTTAGAGCAGAGCATCCGTTCCGTAACTGGGGTCGTGGATTCGATCCTCGGGTTACGACATACCACAGTGGTTATAATGGTACATACCGGTATATCCCCATTTCGCTTGGCCCCCAGCACATTTAAGCGAGTTCCAGGACTGGTTGACCTAGTGTTAGGATAATGTGACTTTGTGTAGTATCAAACCACTTATTTTTTACGACATAATGTCGGAGTGAGGCAGCACTATATATCTCTCATGTTGGCAAAAGTCCCCATTATACTGAAATGTGCTATGATCGCAAGGACGTTCATCCCAAGCAAACAAACAACTACTACTTCTGCTACCAAAATAACAACTGTCTGGTCTCTACTGTTGCAACTAATGTATATCTGTTACAGTAATGAACAAATGTATCTACTCGTAGCATTAAAACTCATAAGAACACATGTCGCTTCTGAAACTACTATCTCTGTGTCACTTTGATCCTGACCTTTGACCAAATGACTTGAAAATTTAAAAAAAAAGATCGTGAAGTGGACATGGACAATGTCCCTAATAAGTTTCACAAACATAGGATTATTCATTCTCAATGAATTCAGCGGACAAGGATTTTTATATTAAATGTCACCGCGACCTTGACTTTTGATCGAATGACATCAAAATCAATAAGGGTCTTCAACTGACAATGGGCAATTTCCCTACCAATTTCAAAAATCTATGCTTATTCCTTCTCAATTTATTGTGCGGACAAGGACTTTACACTAAGTGTCAACGTGACCTTGACCTTTGACATAATGACCTCAAAATCAATATTGATAATCTACTATCCATGTCAACCTTTCATCTACGTATGAAGACATCACACATATCGGACATTGATATGGCTAACGGATGGACAGATGGACAAGCGCCTTATCAAAATAAGGGCGTATTACTAAACTTGGTATTGCAAGAAAGCTCTAAGTGTTAATCTTGAAGAAATCATAATTTTTGATTCAAAGTTCATGAAACTACAGCGTTTCAATTTCGTTAAAAGTACACTGTTCGCCTTTCTGTCATAACTCAACCAATTCAACCCCGATCTTCAAAAACTAAATATCACCTGAAAGGTCTTTTAAATCACTACAGATTTTACCACAGTGTCCAGGTAGAATTTTTTTCGTTTTTGAGATACACCTTGCCGAATAAAAACACCAATAACTGACATATGACCTTGACCTTTACGATTTTCCGGAAACAGAAGTGACTAAGGTAAATGAGATGCTATGTTGCACATTCAGTGAAAATTTTATGCAAATCGGTCAAACGTTAAGGTATGTAGGGCTAAAACCCCTACATTTTGGATTAAAAGTTTGTTAACGAGTCATGACGTCATTTTACGTCATACGACGTCAGTCTTTTCAGAACTGTAAGAAATTGTTAAGACATATGTTCTGTCCAAATTTTAAGTTTCTAGCTTATCTGAAAGCTCCGTAATACTTGTATAAATTTTCAGGTCCAAAGTTCGAAACTTGGTTCAGCCATAGATCCTTGGTCTTTTTGAATGTTGCAAAATGTATATAATCCTGCACAACTAAGTCGTAATCCATACATTCTGTGAAAAAATCAAATCAATTGGTCAATGACGGCTGTAGAGCGCGTACACGCTTTAGTAGCTTTTTTCAACCCTGAGGTCACGTGACATCGCATGAAGAAAAAAAATGCTGCAATCAAAAGCGCCAAAGTAACTGTGCATACTGTTAAAATTTCATGCTGCTGCCTTGTCGGTAACCTGTTTTAATTTGAACCTCAAAGGGAAGAAAAAAGTAGAATAATAATAAGAAGAAAAAACATAACAAACCCAAAAGGTCTTTCTGCTTGAGGCAGAAAGCCCTAATAAACATAACAAACCCTATACGTTTTCCGCAGGTTGCGGAAAGCCGTAACAAGGGAATCGCGTACCATGCACAGATTAGACACAGGATAATGTTGATAATATGCACGCCCTGACACGCGCGACAGAGGTCGATCTATTCCGGAATCTTCGTGCTAATATTCCGGAGATCTCCGTGAAAGGGTAGGGGATTTAATTTCCTACAGTCATTTAATATATCAGTTATTCTATCGACATCAATCGGGCTATTTTTTTAACATATAGATACAATATTTTTCATGTATAGGCCAAAGAAAGATTGAATTTTCATATTTTCACATTATTATATTTCTAGCTCACCAGAGCACGAAGTGTTCAGGGTGAGCTATTGGGATCACCCTTCGTCCGTCGTCCGTCGTCGTCCGTCGTCAACAATTTGCTTTAAAAGACATCTCCTCTGAAACCGCTGGACAGAGTTTGATAAAACTTGGCATGTATGATCCTTGGGTGGGCCTCTACAAAAATTGCTCAAATGAAGTTGATCCATGAAGAACTCTGGTTGCCATGAAAATCATCTCCTCTGAAACAAATGGTCAAAATTTATTTTCCTTTGGCACAAATAGTCACCTCATGAATGTCTACCATAATTGCTAAAATAAAGATGATCCCTTGAAAAATGAGGCACCCTAGGGGGTTGGCTAATTTCCTTATATACTCTTTATAGAAAACATCAACATACTTTTTTTATGAAGCCAGCTGTGAGAATTTAATTTCCTTTGGCCCAAATGGTCACCTCATGAATGTATACAAATATGGCTAAAATAAAGTTAATTCCTAAAAATATGAGGTCCCTAGGGGGTTGGCTAATTCCTTTATATACTCTATATAGAAAACATCAAAATTCTTCTTCTGTGCAAAGGCCAATTTGGGGCCGAAATTTGGCCCCATTCCCATCCGTAAAAGTATATATTTTTCCTCAACTATAGGTGAAAATCCCCCCCCCCCAAAAAAAAAAAAAAAATAAAATAATAAAAAAAAAAATAAAATAAAAACCGTTAAATGATCCGCATTTTTGGCTTTTCTCTGCATTTTACACACTTCTCCTTCTCAATTTGTTTTGTTTTTTCTCATGAAATTGGTGATCCGCCTGGTAATCTAAAGAGAACTAAAAAGAGAGAGGAAAAAACTTGAAATGAGCTTATCTGTTTAACTTTTTTTCTCATTTTTTCTCACTTTTTCTATTTTGCATAAAATTCTGCCAGATTCATGGCGATGTCACATACGCAAATTGCCGATTTTGTTACGAAAATATTTTAATGTAGAGATGCATTGTTTTGTGGATAAAAGCTTAAAAGACGCACTGTAGGTAATTTGGAGAGTACTTTTAGTATTTTGCAAAATAGATTCACAACTTTCTCTGACCATGTAAATAAAATTAATAACCAAAAAAAGCTTTGCATTTCTAAATGTCATCAGTTTTCGCGGATTTACTTTCTCTTTTGAGAACTTGTAAATAAAAGGAATCTGAAACGATATTAAAGAATTTTCGAAATATTTTGTTACAGATTGTTATTTAAAAGTTTAATCATGTTATGTAAAAGTTAAATCAACCATTTAACCAATTGCTTTCATTTTCTTCCCGTACAAAAAGCCCTGTGTCTTTCAAACTATCATGATAAATTCTGCTAGTTTATTTTTCGAATAACATTCACATCGTGTAACTGCAACTGATAATACAATATATTATATTATCTTCAATTAATAAATTTCAGAATTTTACTTCCATGAAATTAATGGTCAGGATTGATTTCATGAATGTCTGCCATGATTGCTAAAATGAAGTTGATCTCTGGTTTGTCATTTGATTTCCTTATAGAAAAAATCATCTTGAATATGCTGATGTACTCTGGTGAGTGTTTATGGCCCTTGGGCCTCTTGTTTTTATTGCGATGATTTGGGGTAGTATTGCAACTTTAAGATAAATTTTACCGAGAAATTAATAAAAACTTAAGAATTCAGTACAGTACTTTACTGGAAAAAACGTTAATAAGCTCCAAAAGGTAGAATCACTGTTATAAAATCTGTATTATTGCCGTTATGACATTATTTCCTAAATGCTTCATCAATCTGCCAACTCTAAAAACAAAATTAGATAGAAATAATGATTAAAAAAAAACAATTGATTTAAGGAATGGATTAAACGATTTAAAGAATTACATAATTTATGGAATGGTTTAAACAATACTTCGTAATTTTCAGTAGCAAATGCTTTAAATTAAAAAAAATATTCAACTAGATTTTCAAAAGAATTTAACTATGGGAAAACAAAGCCTTCTGGATTGATGTTCTAAAGGCTTATGCAATATTTATTAAAAATACTTCAAATATTTCTTAACTTGTCCCTATTTTATAATGTACTGTTTAATGCTATTTTGAAAAATATTATAGTTATAATAAATATGTATTACAAACGGAAACGTTTTGTGAAAGGCATAATAGTAAATACAGGCACTCTTATAAAACGAAAGGAACTTGAAAATAAATATAAAAAAGTATTTTTGTTTTTAGAATAAAACGTCTCGTGCTTAATTTTCATTATCATACTCATAATCATTACACAAGAATCCATGTTTATATTTCTATTTTAAAATATATAATAAAATATGTTGCAATAAATAAGTGTGACATGATATTGCGCTGTAATTTAAAACTGACCCATTTAAACTGAAATTGTATATTTATCGCCTGGAAGAAATTCTAATTGATTAAATATGATAAAAAGAATATGTAATGCAAAAAAAAAAAAATAAAATACACCCAAATATTTTAAAGAATCAACTACAGTCTATAAATATTGACCTAGCACTCATATACGAGTAATATTCACATGTCAAAGGTAAACTCTCCGATTACCCTCGGCATTCGGCGGTACTATTCATAGCATGTCGGTTAACAGGTATGGAAAGCCTTGTGTTTACATCCAGCCATATACATATATAGAGGTATTTCCTCTATATATGGCTGATGCTCACTATCTCCCTTTAAGTTCGGTACATATCTAAAAATAATCATTAAGTGATGTTTTATATGTATGCCAAGTTTCATGCATTTCAAGATAACAATATCAACTGAAGCATTTTTCATGTTTCTGTACATGTCTCTGTACAAATAACACTTAACTATGTATACACTTTATCTCAAATTCCCATGTACGAATTTCAGATTGGACACGTTTTATTTTGAAGCACTCTGAAAACATTATTCAAATTTACATTAAGGAGCTTTTTCACAACAAGGGAGCAACAGTGACCCTAAATTGCTCTTTTGAGTATAAGCCATAAATAAGAGCGTATTACACAGCAACTAGACGAAGAAGGAAAATCAAAGCTAGCCAACAGATGTTTTTAAACTTGTCATGATTTCAGAGAATTACACTAAAATCAAATTTATGGGACAAAAAATGTAGGTCTCCATGCTACTTTTTGAGTTATCTGCCCCTGAATGTGAGTTTTTTCTTTGCTCTTTTCTGTCATTTCCAAGGGCAGATAACTCAAAATCAAGCCTATAGATACCTTATTTTATTTCAATTTTGTTTTTGTTTTCACAATGTTTCAGCAGATAGACATACCGCGTTTTTCTTGATTTTTTTATTTCTGTTTCAGACTTTATGGTATGGTAGGGTGCAACAAGCAGTGCAATATATCAAAATGTCCGTCAGCGTTTGTAGTTTTTGAAACTGCTGGCATAAATTGGCATAAGTGGTGGCGTTCCGAGAAATCCAAGATGGCCACCAAATGAAATATCGAAGCTAAAATATGCTAATAGTTGTCTTTTTACACATTCTAATAATAGGGTAAAAGAATAATTAAAACTTCTTTGAAATAAGGTCTTTTGGTGATATTGATAATTTAAACGAAGCCAATCTCATATTCAAGGTCAATTTTAAGGTCAAAGGTCAAAAGTGCACAAAAAAATACAATTTTGACCCCAAATTGTTATAATTCTATTGCAAGTATTTCAAGAAATTTTCCTCAAGAGTAAATGCTTGGTAAAAGACCAAAATTGAAAATATTAAAAATAAAAAATCATCATTTACACAGCATTTTAGGTAACACTGAACATATTTAGTGAATTTAAAAGATGTCATTTTCCTTAATAAAATACATACTAGTATCATATATATATATACTAAGAGATTACCCAGATGTGGGATGTTTTCCAACATGAAACCCTTATTGTGGGCTGGTGAAAAAAGTGGGCTGTTTATATCTCACCACTTTTTCTCGACCCGATTTCCATGCAGTATTTACAGTATACAATCCATCAGTACAAAATTGATACATTTAGGTTTCACATGGAAACCATAGATATGCGCTCGTAGCATTGATCTCCCTACTGACCACTCACAGTCCAGTTTATACTTGCGCGCTGAATATATATCGCCCCGTAATTTTTACCTGTAAATATATAACACCCAATCTTTTTGAAAAACTATGTTTTCGTTGAAGTCATCTGGGATCAAATAAATCCCCTTGGATACAAGGATTTATAAATACACCGCTTATTAAACGACGTGAACGGTGTTCCGTGAGAATATATTATAATAGATTAACATGACATAATTGAAATTACTGCGTAATTAGTAAAATGCTTTCAGAATAAAATATTTAACTTTTGCGCACATTACACCCCTAAATTCGGTATAATTACCTATGTAATGTTTGGTTATTATTAGATTATGTACTCAATACATAGTTCTAAAAATCAGTGAACTTCCCTACTCTTGGTGGCCATATTTAAAGGCAAATTCAGTGGATTTTTTATGAATGACATAGAAGCAGAATTCTCATTTTCTTATATTTCGTTATTTCTGCTCCAAAAATCAAAATGTAAAATAAATGTTATTTATAATTTTGGGGAATATTCTAAATATGTATGGATGCAAAAAACTAAAATAAATGCACAGTAAAGAAAAAAAAATATGGGTTCATCCTTAAACAAAATAAACAGTGTAACTTTTTTTGGTTATTAAGTTATTACCGATGAATTTATCAGAATATCATTTTCATATCTAAAATGATTTATTAAAGCTGAAAGACTGAAAAATAAAAGCACCATTTTGATTTAAAAACAGCAAGTCTTCTCAACTTTCGGCCTGCATAAACTTATACCTTTAAAGATGGCTGCCAAAAAGAGTCTTTCAGTGCCTATGACATCACACGGGAACTATGTATTCCAATATCAGATATGACAAATAGTTCACGTTCAATGCAGAGTTCAGGGAAGGGGGTTGCAACACAAAACAATGTAGACAGTGACAATGCAAGCGGCTTGCTGCTTTGCCCGAAGCGTGAGAAGGGTGTGTTTTTTTTTTATTTTAAAGCAAATAAATATTGCTTTCTTGTGAGTTTTTGGGGGGTTATGTATCTGCATTTATGTATGGTCCGGGAATTTTAGAGGGCCAAGTGCGCCCCCCCCCCCCATTGAATCCACCGGTGCAATGTAAATGAATATCACTCAATATTATACAACAGTGTTTATTTCATGTCTTTTCATAGTGTTCCAAAATAAACTGTATTTTATTTTACGCTGATTATCTAATCCGTTCAATTGTGGCTATAATCACTGTACTTTTTTACACCAGAAGACTTATATGTTCGATTAATGTATATCAAGGAGGTAGAGGCATAGGTGTAAGAATGCAAGGAAATTACCAAAAATCTGATAGATCTATGTACTGATACAAAAACAGTAAACAATTACATGAATAGGTATCTAGGAGTTTTTATAAGCTCACGTACATTTATCCTAATTTTTCAATTTTAATGCAACAGCTTTAGACTCACGCTTAACAGTAAAATGTGTACAGTTTCAATATTTCAAGGATGCATTCAGCCTTGCGCATTCATGCAAACCTAGTTAAGTGTTGCGCTTATATTCGTATAAAACCAGTACATGCTTTAGAATACGATTCGCCACTCGTGAAAATATAGCATTTTATGTTCACTCAGAGAAATTATTAATCGATCATGTGAGAGTTAAAAAACAACATTTTTTTTCTTTTTATTTAATGCTTTAAAGGCCAGAAAGCAGCTGTGTGTTATTCACAAAATTTGTCAAAACTGGCGGGATTGCCTCGCGTGCGGGACGTTTTTTAAGACGTCATTTCTTGCGTGAAACCCAGCACAAATGACGCTCCGATCATTTTATAACGTAGGGTCGGGTTCAAAGTCCAGACAGGTAATATTCACTGTTTTAAGCAGTGAAATTACCATTTTTAATTCACTGATATTTCCGTATAATCCACCGAAAAGCATTAAATAAAATATATATATACTCCAAATAAAAAGGTTGTCATTAGTATTACTTTCAATTGATATCATATTTTTAAAATGATATTAATGTTTAGCACGTGGCATTTTCTCTCGTCCAATCAGATGCTAGAATTTGCTCATAGTCACCGTGGACTATAACGCGTAGTCCAACACTTTTGTAAAAATCAATATGTGTGGACTATGCAACCAGATTACTCACACTTTTGTGAAGTTTTGTCGCTAGTGGAAGGAAAATGCCATGTGCTAAATATGTAAGTTCATAGTTGCCTTTAACTACACGATATAGTCACTCGGGCTCCGCCCTCGTGAGTATATCGTGTAGTTATACATCTGACTTCATTCTGTTTAGAAATTAATAAAATAGCATTATATACTTTATCTATTTTCTTCAGTATTTATTTTAGTATTTTTAACCATACATTTACAATGTCAACATTGTTACTAAAATTATTCAGTTGTATATGTAAGGGTTATGACCTAGAATCCAAGACGATTACCAGTAAACCATGCACATATCCAATTTTAATTTTGAAATTAAACAAAACTTAAGACTCATAGACTCATTTTTAAAGTTTAATTCAACTTAACATTTAGTGATATTCAATTAATCCCAAAACTGCCAAAATTTGCGTTTTGCAAATGTGGGGTGTATACAAGTATATACATTTCCTAAGCATATATTTCACGCTGTACTTCGGTATATGCAGTGTAATTTCTGGCTTAACATCTAATTAATAACATGTCTATTTTCTTTCATCGCAAAAACACATATTTTCTTTCATCGCAGAAACACAAAAATGTATGCTACCCAAGAACACATGAGAGTATTATTATGGCTTATCGGGACTGATCTGCAGTTTGTGTGTATAATAAGTAGATCTTGCTGTGAGAAGCTTTATTATAGTTTCATGGTCAATACATATTTGCATGGTTGGTGCTTGTATATGTATAAGAAAAACTGGGATGATTATGTAGAAAGCCGTCGTTATAAGTATGATTATATTTTTTGATTCTCCATTTTACGGCTGTGCATTCTTCTGGGCAATGTTCATAAAAAGCTCATATTAAAACAAGAATAATCAATTGCTGTGATTCAAACCTTGAAACATGCCAAACTATCGTAGACATTTTCTATTTTCAAAACATTCAAGACACATACATGAAACGTTCAATCCACGTTGATTTTATCAGTCTAAAAAAAATATATATATATATATGAAATAACTAAATATTGTAGTTGTTATCTATGTCTTGGACGAAATAATACCGACATTACATATCAAAGTGCTAATAATTTTGGTGATATTGAAGTGTGTTACCACACTGCAGTATCACGCCGTAGACATTTAGCATGATGTCACATCAAATAACATTATCATGACACCGGGGCAACCAGACCTGGAGAGACAAATAAATATGCCTAGCGCCAAGCAAGGGAGCTACACTGGTATCATATTTTGCGACTTTAGTATGTCGGACTGGGGATCGAAACCACGACCTCCTGAGTGTAACAATGAATTTTCATCACTCTTTTTATCAATCTGAAAAAATATGACATTGTGTGTTTTTGTCTTGTGAGAATCTTATGTTTTTGCATAAATTTAAATTAAAATTGGATAAGTCCACGACTTCTGCTTTGATACCTTTTGAGTTATGCCCCGGACAAAAATTGGACAGGCAAACGGGCGGGACAGACACTCAATATATTCCCCCCATATAAATAGGGGAGGAGAAATAATTAAAAGGAAGTACAATAAAAAAAGCCAATATTAGCTTGATATCTGATCATGAGCAGCATGCATTTCATCGAGAAAACAAAAGGCACATATTTAATGGGCCGTTTTGTACCTGTGTCAAAGCGACACCTTTTATATTGCTGATGAGAAAGTAATATTTTAATGAACATTTCGTCATTCTGAGGCATGCATCGCTGCGTTTGGACAGTATTTCAGTCATATAGCGACGTGCAGCTAATTACAGGTGGAAGAAGACACCGAATACACGGGGGCATCCGGGTAGACCACCGACCTACCGCAAGCCAGCTGGAAGGCTTCCTCTATGCAAACCCGAATGCCCCTGCCGGGATTCGAACCCAGGCGGTGAGGGGCTGAGTATGTTTTAAAAAATCAGCGACTTAACCCTCTCGGCCACGGAGGCCCCGGAGACGGGATCAGTGATTTAAAAATTGAATCTCGTCATGCTCACCAAAAGCGGTAACGCATGTTGTGAATGGTCAGGATATTAAGAACAAGATGTTTTTTTATTGTCCGCACAATATCTTGAGCAGAAAAAAGCCTAGGTTTGTGTAACTTGGTAGGGACATTGCCACGTCAGTTGATGATCCCTTTAAAAATTATGGTCATTAGGTAAAAGGTCAAGAACAAAGTGACACAATGACATTTAATATAACATCCTTTTGGGACTGATTACTTGAGAGGGAATTAGCCTAGGTCTGTGAAACTTGTAGGGACATTGCCAGTGGCCTGTAGATGACCCCTATGATTTTGAGGTCATAAAGTCAAAGCTCAAGGCCACAATGACACAAATGTATTAGAGCAGCAAGCCTTATCGTTTGTTTGGGACAAACGAAATATCTAGTTCTTCTTATTATTATTTTTTCTTCTTTTCTACGCCTTAATTTATATATATTGAAAATTTAATGGCATATACTCCAGATACTGAAATTTCAGTTTCAATATTTTCATTTGCCTATGACGTCACATGACGTCACACTTAACGTTGTCTACAAATGTTTGTACGCGCTCTCGGCCAATATTTCTGGACAGTTTTTATAAAAAAAATATCACAGAATGTATATGTTACATAATAGTTGTGCATCCCGGTGTCCGTTTTTCTAAATTCAAAAAGTCAAATAGTCTATGGCAAACCCCAAAGATTCGAACCAATGACGTCAAATTTCAAATAAGTTAAAATCTCTCTGGATGATTTAGAAAGGAGAATTTGATGTGAATGTAAGTCACTTCGTGAATTTTACATTCTGTGAAGAAGAACAATGCACAATGTACTTCATTAATATTCATTTTATAAATAGTGCAAAATATGTCAGGCATCAAACTATCAAATATTAAACAAACGATTATCTAGTATTTTAAGAGTCATTATAGAATCTCCAAACATTGTATATTAGCTTTTAAACCAATATTAAAAAATCTCAGAGGAACGCCCTAGACCAGCTCTTACATGGGAAAAGAGACATGTTCCAAAACCCACCCTACCGCCCCAGTCAACAATTCCGACATCTCTAAAGACGTTTATCCTTTTCTATTTTTCCTTAGATTTAACGGCCCACCGACAGTATTCAGTCATTTGTGAACATATTATTACGCTGTAGACAAATGAGTACCACATAAGTGACCACGCCCATCCCCATTATCCTGACCATGCCCAACCCTCCCCGGCACTGCCACTTGCCTAACCCAAGCAAGAGATACATGACCATCTATAATTTACCAGCTTTATTATGCATAAGCTTTATTATGCACCCCTTTACTTCTCTCGGGTGGACGGATTAAGCTTCACCTTGACGGGGGCCCAAATCATACGCAAAGACGTAATCATGGTTCGTGGATGTGACCAATGGAATTCAAAGGGGACACGAGGCCTCTACGGAAAAAAAAACATATTAAAAACAGTGTTTATTCATTAAATTTGCCAAAAAAATTCAAAAAAAAAATCAGCGTAATAACAAAAATGCGTGTTTTAACAAAAAAAATGTAAAAAACGTTCGATATTATAAAGGGAAAGGGCAAAACAACAAAAACATGAGTTTGTTAATACAGTACTCCAGCTTAAAAAATCATTTCATTAGGTTAAAAAAAGGTTAATAGGGAGATGAATGTTTTAGGTGTTTTTCGATCCGAAAAAAAAAAACAAACAAAAAAAACAATACTGCAGTTATTAAGAAACATGGGAAAAAATAAAACAAACAAAACCCAAAATTAAAGCGTTGTTCATAAATGACGTAGAAATAAAAAAAATAATGTTCTACTCCTACTGTCTCTCACGTTAATGTTGGTGGGAAACATTATTTACGTAAACGACACTTCAGTAGGTCACATTTCATGGGAAACGCTATTATTGCAAACGCAACTTCGGCGATGACTGGTAATATTTTTTCTACTCTCCCTCATTAATGTTGGTAATGTCTTTGTTTCGTCAAGTGCATGCCACATTACACAGGAAAACATTATTTTCGTAAACGACACGTCATGGAAATCGAATAAATATAGAATACTCGTACCCCGAAGCAGTTGCTTGCGGTACTACGTGCCACGTTTCGCAATTCTAAAAATAGTTTCAATACCGTTTGTGACGGTATTGCCTGTGATGGGGAAACTTCCCATTTTTTTTACAATCACGGATGGTTGCTTTGGTTGACCGTGCGTCTGTAGATGGATACTGATAGAATCAATACTTACATATAGTTAAAAATCAAATTCTTATCAACGAGCTGCTTTAAAAAAGGACAACTTTAGAGATTTAAACTGTTTGAATAAGAATGCGAGATATTAATGCCATATCAAATAAGGTGTGTGAAGTTAGCGCGTAGATCGTAGATCGTAGATCGAAACTATAACTAATTTTCTTTGTCGATCTGGGTCGTAGATCGTAGCTCAACCTTTAAATGGTTGAGCTGGATCGTAGATCGTAGCTCAACCACTCAAATAAACCATTATAAATGGTTGAGCTGGGTCGTAGATTGTAGCTCAACCATTGAAATAAACCAATATAGTTGGTTGAGCTGGGTCGTAGATCGTAGCTCAACCATTCAAATAAACCATTATAAATGGTTGAGCTGGATCGTAGATCGTAGCTCGACCATTGAAAATGTTGATGGAATGGTGAGCTGGATCGTGATCGTAGTCAACCATTGAAAATGTTGATGGAATGGTTGAGCTGGGTCGTAGATCGTAGCTCGACCATTGAAAACTTTCATGGAATGGTG
>CM037787.1:30121008-30171008 GCA_021229015.1 Solen grandis | reverse complement strand
AAAGGCATTCCCTTATATTGTTGAACCAAATAAATATAAATGAAAAGAAAGGAAACATGCTATGCCATTATTGGAGGCATATCCACAACAGTTACGTGCATGTGAATCAAATGAATATTCTGCGAGCTATTAATTTTTTGTGTATACTAAATCCCGGGATCCGGACCACCGGGTTCGTGACCATTACATGTGTCGTTATCGGACATTATTATGGACAAATCTTATAAAATGTCACGTTTAAGTCAGTGAATTCTTATTTATTTTAAACTTTTCGCAAGGCAATCTGATTAAAGTTTGAAAGCACTGTCATTCCTTAACTGTTAAAAGTAAGCTATTTAAGAGAAAGTTGGTTTCCGAAACACCTTACCGTCTAGAGAGTTCGTTTCCGAAAACTCCTTTAGATTTTTTTACAAATTTTAGAATGGCCAGATATAATCCCAGGTTTCAGATTGAAACTTTATTACGACCAATGAAAATCCTACCTTTATTCAGATCTTCCCTGTATACTTTACAGGAAGTCAGCAGCCTTACATAAAGAGGCGAGCGCTGAGATTTCGGCTGAGATTTTACCTTGACATTTTTGTCTCACCTTATCACTATTCCTGTTAATAACATTAAAAAAAAAAGTAAAATTCATGAATTTGACGCTTTTCAAGAGTCTCAATTTTTTTTATTTGCGAAGTCTCACCACAATTAACCCATGAAATGACACGTACTCATTCGGGTCTCATATGCTTTACCTTTTTCACATTTTTGATTGGTATGTTATGTAGATCAAATGTTAGTTTGGACAGCTTCGCCGAATACTATCAAATTAAAAACATCCGATATCAAAACAACGTAATTTTGAAATAAGTGGATGCATGTTCGACGCTAGTGTTTTGTGACAACCAAACCATGTTTTAAACAACTATCTGATTATTACGACCACATATTATTTAGTCCAAAGCGACCTACCATCAATCAGTCTAAAGTGACCTACCATCAATCAGTCTAAAGTTTCCTACCATCAATCAGTCTAAAGTGACCTACCATCAATCAGTCTAAAGTTACCTACCATCAATCAGTCTAAAGTTACCTACCATCAATCAGTCTAAAGTTTCCTACCATCAATCAGTCTAAAGTTTCCTACCATCAATCAGTCTAAAGTTACCTACCATCAATCAGTCTAAAGTGACTTACCATCAATCAGTCTAAAGTGACCTACCATCAATCAGTCTAAAGTAACCTACCATCAATCAGTCTAAAGTTACCTACCATCAATCAGTCTAAAGTGACCACCCATCAATCTGTCTAAATTTTTAAAGTGACCACCCGCCTACCTGTCTAATACAACAACCTGTCAATCTTTCTAAAGCGACCAGTTGGCAAACTAACGCAACCACTCCCATGACTTTAGGTCTTCCAACCCTAATAGCGATCAATTACATCAAAGCCATACATATAACTTAACAATACATATCTATTAGCATTTAAAATGCCAAACAATGGTAATCTTAGGGGAAAATTGACATATTATGACAAGTGACAGAAGTTCTTTTATTACCTCCCCTTGATAGTTTTGCTGTCATGAGTTATCTCCACTGAAAACTAAAAAATGTGACTTTCTCCATTTTCCTATGGTAAAGTTTAGATATTTTTTCACGAAAGTTGATACATGGCCATAAAATGCATCTTTCTATCATGAGTTTTCCTCATAAATCAAATTCAATTATTATATTATTTTCTATAGGCTTCAATGTTAACTTATATGCAGATTATCTCCCCAAATATATATTTTTAATGCATTCAAAGTGTCAAAGTTTCATAGAAATATTACCATCCAAATGGCAAGATATGGAATATGGCTATTAGGATGGGAAGACCTTAACAATTTTATCTAATAACATTGTATTTTATTTTGCATTTTGATTCTACTTAGCGACCACCTTACACAGACATTCGTATTCTTTCATATCCCTGACTCGACGCTTAAGGCAGGTGGAGACTTTGATTCAGCACAATTTAACTTACCTTCATTTTAGGTTGATGGTACGTTTTGCTTCCTTTTTTGAACAACACGATGATTACAATTACTACCACGGTGGCCGCAATAAGCTTGTTCCTGGGGTTGCGCAATATCCGGATTGATGTGTTCATGATTTTAATTGATACTTCCTGAAATAAAAATATGATAAAGAGCTATGATGACTACTTTTTGCAGCATTTTCAGCAAAAATAAGGGTGGATTTAAGGACAGATATGCACCAGTCAACTAATAGATTGTCCTATGGGAGTAACGGGGGGGGACGTTCCTAGATAGACTGGCGTACCGAGAAACAAAAGCAGGCATCATTGATATGCATAATTATCACAGCCATTTCCACCACACTTTAACCCTGCGCGCTCGATAGCGTATTAATTCAATGCGTTGTAAGGCCATGACACCCGTAAGACGAAAAAAGTTGTTTGTTTTCACTAAAATCGCCGTAAAAAATGGGTCGGTAGGTCGGCTATTTTTTTTAAACCTTTTTCCTTTTTTACCTTATTTTTTAGAGTAATTGACGAAAAATAGCGTTTTCCAACCGTAACAGCCCAAAAACTACGAAAGAAAGTCTAGGGTCGGTACAAAATATAGGGTCGGGTTAGTGGAAACATGTAACTTTTTTATGACGCCTAAGCAATTCACTCCGGATCAGAAGGAAACAAATCAAAGCACTCAAGGCACTGAGAGACTTTATATTAAGTGAGGATAGAGATCACATGGATGCACATAAATAGTAAATAAGAAATAAATCTGGAAATGCAGACGGCATGATACCCTTTAATGTCGAAATGTTCATTGCTTTCTTCATCCAAATAAAGAGATACGAGAACGTATGTCATGAGCAGTGTAATAAAAAGAAATCAAATTCGAGTACATTCGGTGTCTCTACATAAAGTATTGAGAGACACTGGTACAGCTTAGGTATTATACCAACTAGTAAAAATAATATATATTTACTTTTACTCATTAAATGACATTGAAAGTACATTTATATTTTTCTTTATAGTACATTATCACATCACCGGTATAGCGATTTGTGCCTTAAGTTTATTTGTGTTACATTTAAGGGACCTGATTACCTTGATATTAGATTTTATGTTAAACCATCAGTATATAAAATGTTAATTCTGATAGATTTCAATGATAATCGAATTCTTGCGTTTAATTATTGAGAAATCAGTATCATTAAGAAACAGCATGACATTAGCTGGAAGATGAGTTCATTCTCTCAAATTGCAAGTAATATTGATATCTTTGCAAATGATTGATCTAATTAGAAATTCTTGTATACTCTAACCATGCTTGTGACCAATATATTATACTTTTTAGTAATGTTGTGCGACGATGTACAAATGTACAAGTTGGAAATTATTTTCTGTTCTATTCTGTTCATCTTTAACAAATTACAAACACATGGAGTTGATATTAATAATTTCATTTCATTATTCAAACAAAGGATTATTGATAGCTTTATACAAAAAAGGTTTGGAGAGTTAGAGGAGAATTATACACTTTGTTATTTGTACAGAAATATTAAACACGTATTGGATATGAAAAATACTTAGATATTTTATACGGAAACACACAGAATATATTTGAGTAAGATAAGAATCAGTGCACATAATTTATACATTTAAAATTAAGATACGGAAGAGATAGAGAAGAAAAAGCTGAAAGAAAGTGTATATTGTGTAACAAGAATGATATAGAAGATCAGTATCATTTTATCATATTTTGTGATAAATATAAAGATATACGTAGGGCCTATATAAAAAAAATCAATTTTGTATAGACGGTATGTATTTAAGAAATAATCTGTCTCTACCCTGTGCGTTGTTGTTTATTTACACACAGGTTTGGAGTTCAGGTGCGAATTATTATATCACGAGGGCGAAGCCCGAGTGATATAATTATTCGTACCTGAACGACAAACCTGTGTGTAAATAAACAACAACGCACCGGTAGAGACAGATTATTTCGATTCTAACACATTTTTCCATAATATTTTTCGGATTCATTTATTAAGCGTAGCAACATTAAACCGAACAACTTCCCTCTAGTTTGCCGATCGTTTTACCTCCCCCGTATAATGTAGCTGAGAAAAAATAAAAAAGTAACAAAAATGGCACACTTTTTTAAATTAAATATATTATTTGTAACGATATTTTTTGGTCTCTTCAAATTAATTTTTAACCAATGAACAAATCGATGTTCAAAATGTAACAGCTAGATAAACTATAAATGTGTATTACACACACTTTGATGACGTCAACATTAAAGCAAAAGTGTTAACACAAATTCAAAAGAGGAACGGTTCAACACATGTGTTTATTTCACTTGTTGTATATGTTTACACTGATTGTGCCACCTGTGATATTGCCAGCAAACATTGTGAATAATCTTGCATCTCTTGAATTGGATGTGTTCATTGTGATATCAACTGGATTCAAATTCGGGGTTGCTGGAGACACATGTGTAATGTCACGCGAAATGTCACGGTGACCGGAATGTGCTACAAGAGAATTTGACGCAGATGTTTTTGGTCGTATAGAATCTCCAGCTTGATCTGGTATGTTGAAGGTTAGTCTTTCACTAAGTCGCCTTCTTTCCTCTTCTGATGGCTTGATATAAGAACTCAGACTTCCTTTGTAGGTTGTATTTTTTTTTCAAACAATTCGTGTTTGAAAACCCTTTTTATTTCTCCGGAATGTAGCGATTGAATGACATACTTAAGAACGATATCGTCATGTTGTCTATCAACAACTCTCCATGTGTCATTACTACCCCGTAACTCACAATGAGCACCGTGAGGTAATTCAGCCATTTTACGATGCAGACGACTCTATTGTTTAAAGTAGGTCAGTTTTACTACGATGTTTACGTTCATTCATAACTGCAGTATACGGGGGAGGTAATTGTAAGGGAATAGATATTATTACGCTTCGCGAGCGCTGATTCCAGTGCGTTATTGCGAATTTACACACAATTTTTCTCCTTCTTTCTGTATAGAGATAAAGATGCAAGTCGTGTTAGAATATATTATAATTAATGGATGATTATACATTATTATTAATGTGCTGATTTTATAATGAGTTGGTAAAGTGATGAATACTTGTGTGAAAAGTGCATTAAAGCATTTTGTATAATCAGTGTTACAGGATAGTAGTGTGAGAATTTGATGTATGATAAGTGTTTAAAGGTACACAAGAATATCGGGAAAAAAAAGCTGAATGTTGGTTTAAATAATCATCATGATGATTATTAGGAATGGCTGGTAAGATAAGTATCAAATCTATACTTATGTGCTATGATAGTTTATAGATGAGTCTTAGAATTTAATGCATTATATATTTACGTATTTAAAACATTGTCCTTCTTTTTTCTCTAAATTTCGTTTCGTTGGGGGTATAAGAGGGATTGTTACGCAGAAATCATTTAGTATATATTTATACATTAGAATATTTAAAAAAAAATAAATATGTATATTATATATACAAAATAATATAATATGAAATCAAGATATTTAATTGTAAAATTGTCGGTTTGAGAAGCACGTACGATATAATCAACAAATTTATGTAAACGTATTGTTGATAAAAGTCGTGTCTCGACAAGTGTTAGAAATTGATATTTCTTATAAATATAAAAATGAAGTTCTGTTAACCCTTTCCCTCATAGAGAAAACCATGAAAAGACCTATGCGAACAACATAAAACCAGATCAGCCTGCGAGTAACTCGCAGGCTGATCAGGTTTTATGCTGTTCGCTGCTCCTCAGTGGTATGGAAATGAGGACTTTATAATTAAATTTGGTTAGGTTTAACTGTGGTTTTCTGCAGATCAGGCTTTATGTGGTACCTATTGAGTGCGTCAAAATGAGTCTATATGAGGGAAAGGGTTAACTAGGGAAAGAACATGATATATATCTTGTTCATTGTGCTAAACATCATCACGATATACATGTATAAGTTGTCTCCCTTCCATCACGAAAGCCAGTGATTTTGTTTTCGGAATAAAGTGCAAATTTAAAGTATATAACTAAACAAAGACGATGGACAATGACAGCATTGGATCGTGCGAAAATTTAGTCGAAAAAAAAAAAATGAAACTGGACATTGGTTCCATAATATTTGATCGTGTCCATCGTTTAGGAAATCGACAATAACCGGGGAGAACACGGAAAATTATTGTCAAATGCCATTATCACAACCAGAATAAAAAAAATGTTCTTATGAGACTGCCAAGCTCTTAACGTATGTCACTAACGTTTGCTAGCGAATGAGAAAAATCCCCCTTGTTTATCCGTCTGTCCCCCTTGTATATCCGTCTGACCACCCTGTATATCAGTCTGACCCCCTGTTTATCCATCTGACCCCCCCCTCGTATATCCGTGTAAAGTCAATTCCAAATATAGTAATCGTTTTGTTTCATCGAACTTTTTTCATTGCTAATGATGACTTTCAACATTCGACAAATGAGCAATGACAATGTCAGGGTCGTTGTACTTTATAAATCCCAAATCAAATATTCCGGTATTGATAAACGCAACACTAGCGAACATTAAATTAAAATGAATTAGTAATTCTAATGAGAATAAATTTTAGAGGCAATGACCCTTTATGGATTTTTACTAACACTGCGTAGAAATATAGAACAATGAAAAACGCAAGGAATTTAAGTGACATTATAAGTTATTATATATCTGTACACTTGCTACAGGCGGGAAAAAAGGCAATTTATTTGCAGGTATATAAACAAATCGTCATGCGTGTATCTTGTTGAAAATGAATGCATTGATAGTAATCTATAAAGTTTAAACAGTGGAAACGTTTGTTTGATATAGTAGGGTAAAGATAGAGCGAGAGAGTGGGGTACGCATGCATACTTGTACAGAAATCGAGAATTGCAGACGGAACGATACAATACTGATTTATAAAATAGTGTATAAAGGTCACCGCATTCTGGCCCAAATAAAGAGAGGAATTGACTTAAATACTCATGAGTTAATTAAGACCACATGTTTTAACAACATTGCAGTTATGATCGGTGTACCCTCGCTTTCAGTTAACCCTTTCCCTCATAGAGGAAACCATGAAAAGACCTATGCGAACAACATAAAACCAGATCAGCCTGCGAGTAACTCGCAGGCTGATCAGGTTTTATGCTGTTCGCTGCTCCTCAGTGGTCTGGAAATGAGGAATTAAATTTGGTAAGGTTTAACTGTGGTTTTCTGCAGATCAGGCTTTATGTGATACCTATCGAGGGCGTCAAAATGAGTCTATATGAGGGAAAGGGTTATACCATTATTGTCAGTCAGTGAGGTTGTCAAGTATTACCAGACCGCAAACCAGAATAGTACCTTAGTGGTCACTTAATCAGACTCAGTAAGAGTCAGACAGAAGAACGGACGTACACATCATATCCCCTTTCTGTCACGAAATATATCATCGCGTCCTTTAAAGGCCTTAAGGCGAATGTCAGGTAGTCTTGATTACTAATGAGACGGAGGAGGAGAGTTGAGTGTTTCTTATGATAATTTAACGATCACTTAAAAGCCGGAACTATCCAATAACGTCCGTATGAAATGTGTAGCTGCACCCCCTCGTTGCATAGCTAGCCCTTAGACCCCTTTTCTTTTTGAAGCCGGCTTCTCAGCTCCCTCGCCACGAAAAATACACCCTCATCTTGAGAGTTCGCTCGCCTTTTACTTGATCCACAACTCATGACACAGGGGTCACAGCCTCGATTCGAAGAATCGGAGTCCTTCTCGCCACTCATACTTCCGCTTCAATGACTCCATGCTGGTTCTTTTTCCCTCCTTATCTCAACTCAGTATGCCAATTCCGCGAGGTTTCCTTAAGAGAGATTCAGATAAGGTTATATGTATGTTTGTCCGTTCGTCTGTTTGACACTTACTGTACCTGATTTTCCGTCTGTCTTTCAGTAAGCGCTAAATGCACCATTCTTGGTTGCGATGTGGCAACCCCACTGACCGACAATAAGGCTGCGATGTGGCAACCCCACTGACCGACAATAAGACTGCAATGTGGCAACCCCACTGACCGACAATAAGACCGCAAAGTGGCAACCCCACTGACCGACAATAAGACTGCAATGTGGCAACCCCACTGACCGACAATAAGGCCGCAATGTGGCAACCCCACTGACCGACAATAAGGCCGCAATGTGGCAACCCCACTGACCGACAATAAGACTGCAATGTGGCAACCCCACTGACCGACAATAAGACTGCAATGTGGCAACCCCACTGACCGACAATAAGACTGCAATGTGGCAATCCCACTGACCGACAATAAGGCCGCAATGTGGCAACCCCACTGACCGACAATAAGACTGCAATGTGGCAACCCCACTGACCGACAATAAGGCCGCAATGTGGCAACCCCACTGACCGACAATAAGACTGCAATGTGGCAACCCCACTGACCGACAATAAGGCCGCAATTACATGTATGATTAAAGGTACGCACTGATCCTAGTTGGAAATTACTTTGACATTCAACATGTATGTAACGATCTAATGGAAAGCGAATTTTCAAAGTCAATGAAATCTCAAACAAACTCTCATCAACCAACTGTTCAAAACATGGTTGCCACACAATTTATTACACACATGGTCCAAAGAGTATCAAGTCTAGAATACTAGAACAGACTCATATGGATACCACAATGACGAAGTGTTATTCCAAACAATACTAACAAATAACTTCTGTTAAATTGAACCGTTGACAGAATAGTCAAGTCCAATTAATGATTCACATAAATTATACAGTTCCAATGGCTTATTGGGTAAATAATAACCATTCATCGTTTGTGCCTTTGCTGTGCAATAAAATGTGTATGATTGCCGGGGACAAGTTTTTTTTTGTTGTTGTTGTTGTTTTTTAATTTGACAAAAAATTGGAACTTTTAGAAACTCTAAGTACGACGTATACTCGTGTGTCATTTTATATGAATTAAAAATAGGGTAAGGCATTTTTTAGAGTTTGCTCACCGAAATAAAGCAGGATTGTTCCGTTTTAATCAGGGAATCAAGAATCGAAGAAATTGTAACTTTTCTCAAATCTAGGATTATCATGAAAGGAAAATATAGATAAGATAAACATAATGTAAGTATGATAACAAAAATATCAGTAGGATAAGAATAGCATATGATAAGAAAGCATAATAAAAGAAAATAAAAAAAAAAAAAAGATGAAAATAAAAAATAGAAAAATAATATCAGAATAGCATTAGTATAGCATAAATAAGATTAATATCAGTACTAGAACCGCAAAGCGGCATCTTGGTTTTCGCTTTTAACTTAACTAGTAAGAGTACTGGTTTCAACAATAATCGGTCTTATGACCTTGACCTTTGCAAATTTTAATCGTAATTTACTAAGATTTATTTGTATTATTTAAATGCATAAACAGTGAAATAATGATGAAGATTGAACAAAAAATAAAGTCAGGAGCTGCAAAAAAGAAGAAACATATGGATTTTCAATTCTTTGATAAAAGGATCAAACTTTGGACTGTGGTAATTTGATCAAATGAAGTCCTATCTTCAAAAACTAAACACCAATGGAAAGATCTCTTCACAAACTAAAACTTTTGTTCATATACTTTCTATAAAATATTTTTAGATTTGAAGCTATTTTGTGCCGATAAAAATAACAATAAGGATTATGACCTTGAGCTTTGCATATTTTCATCGTTATTTACTATGATTTAATTGTATTATTTAAATGCATAAACAGTGAAAACATGATGAAGATTGAACAAAAAATAAAATCAGGAGCAGCAAAAAAGAGGAAACATACGGATTTACAATTGTTTGATAAAAGGATCAAACTTTAGACTGAGGTTATTTGATCAAATGAAGTCCAATCTTCAAAATCTAAACACCAATGGAAAGATCTCTTCACAAACTAAAACTTTTGTTCATATACTTTCTATAAAATATTTTTAGATTGAGAGCTTTTATATGCCGATAAAAATAACAATAATTGGTGTATGACCTTGACCTTTGCATATCTTCGCTGTTCTTTTTTCTATGATTTTATTTGTTTAATGAAAATGCATAAACAGTGAAATAATGATGAAGATTGAACAAAAAATAAAGTCAGGAGCAGCAAAAAAGAGGAAACATACGGATTTACACTTGTTTGATAAAAGGATCTAATTTTGGACTGTGGTTATTTGATCAAATGAAGTCCCATCTTCAAAAACTAAACACCAATGGAAAGATCTCTTCACAAACTAAAACTTTTGTTCATATACTTTCTATAAAATATTTTTAGATTGAGAGCTATTTTATGCCGATAAAAATAACAATAATTGGCGTATGACCTTGACCTTTGCATATCTTCGCTGTTCTTTTTTCTATGACTTTATTTGTATAATAAAAATGCATAACCAGTGAAATAATGATGATGATTGAACAGTCAGGAGCTGCAAATAACCTTAAAAGTCATGCTTTTAAATTGTTGATTTTTCGAAAAAATTGGTTAAGTTTGACCGCGTACTGCGGACAAACCATGCATTTTCCGAATTCGCCACCCCATATATTTTGTGCGTATATGTCTTGCAAATCATATGCAACAAACAAAATTCTCCTATCTCATCTCTGAATAAAATGGGTAGGTTTTTGGTAGACCTACCCTTATTTCACAGTTTTTGCGAGATTTGAACTTTCAACCTCCTGTAGCACGAAAGTTTTATATACGCAAATTTTTGGAACCTATCATATTTTATTGGGCTATTTACAAGGAACATTATGCCAAAACCGCATTTGAATCGGACCTCAAATAATTGAGATATTGCTTATTAAACATTTTCATATAAAACGCCCCCTGGCGGGAAAATCAAAACAAAAAAGAAAATTATCTCGACGTTAGGATCATCTTCAAGAACGTGGTTATTACTGATAAAAGTTTCATAGATGTGGCTTTTCTCACCTCGGAGCTTTGCCGTTCACAAAAAAGGGTTAGAAAAATAAAAAAAAAAAGAAACAGAAGAAGAACAATAGGTTTTCGCACTGCGATGCGAAAACCTAATAATAAGACTATTATATGTAAGATAATAATAATATAAGAAACATTAGAATAGTATAAGAAAAATAAGATAAGTATATGTAAGATAAAAATAACACAAGTAAAATAAAAAAGGAATCAGTAAAATGCCGAGTGGTTAGAGCGACAGCCCCGGAATCGGGCTCCCCGCCCGCGACATACCAAAGTCGTAAAAAATACCGTTACTGTTTCACGTATGTTTTTTTTTAAAACGACTATCGATGGTGGTATTGTAGTTTGGGAGTCTACCGTCGCTGCGACAATATTTGAGTCACATAGCGACTTTCAGATCAATACAAGTGAAGGAATAACCCGAATGCACAGGCACTCCGGGGGAAGAATAACCAACCTACCATGCACCAACTGAAAAATCCAAATGACCAGAATGGTGGTGCCATTTTTAAGGGTTTTGGTACTAGTATATCGCGGCCGTTGATCGTATCCACGACCTCCGGATTTCGGGACGGACTGTCTTACCAGTCGCCAAGCGGTGAGAAAACATGTATACAGAGATAGTAAGACTTATTGGAGAAAAAGAAAAGCTATATAGCGGGGAATGTATATTCCAACAACAGCATCAAGATCAGGTTGTTCGATAAAATGTAAAATGCGTCAACTCACAGACATGTTCGTAAGATCTCCTATGAACTCACACAAAGTCACGTGTTGATACTGAAAAGAAGGAAACAAATGGTTATACACATATACTGTTTGATCAAGATAAATGGGACAACAGGATATAAATACGTTATCAAAGTACGGATGGTACAGTACTTAGTTTATAAAATAATCTCAAGTACATCCGATATAATCATCATTCTGTATGCATGTAGTTTAAAATGCGTGTCAATTGACACGTGCTTTCTCTGCCGAATGAAAAGAGCATACTCAGTATAAAGCGCCTGGTTTAAAATAAATTAAAACCACTGGTCAATAATTATAAAGTGCTTACGATAAACTAATTTATTGCAAATGAGTTACTTTGTGCATGTTACATATTAACATTAAGTCAGGATCAAATCAATAAAATATTTTTTTTTCATTTAGAACAACAGAAGGTAGATATATTCTACAAGGTGTCAAAAATACAGCTACTTTTGATAGAAAACATATGAAATATTACGGAAAATGCCAAAGCCCCGATCAAATCATCGTGGTGTTTATAAAAAATATAACAGATGTTTTCAGTTATTATCTAAAGCTTATCTTCATTTTCAAGGTAATCCATCCATCATCAAATTGTGATCATGGTCCTTCAAGTGATCGTAGGAATTTAATAGTTATTGCAAGCCTCTGTAGACTTTGAGCAAAAGAGCCTTTAACTCCAAGTCAATGGATGCTTTTAGCATTAGAAGGACCATGATTATAGCTCATTGATGGATGAATTACCTTAATCGATTCGTACGTCTTCACGGCAATCTCTCTACTGATATTTGAAAATGGTATTTATATGGCAGTAAGTATGTATGTATGTATGTATGTATGTTGTGTGTGTGTGTGTGTGTGTGTGTGTGTGTGTATGTATGTGTTTGTGTATATGCATGTGTGTATGTGTGTGTGTATATGTATGAATGAATGTATATATGTGTGTATACATATATATGTTTATATGTGTATGTGATTAGAAAAAATAGTGTATGTGTTTTTGGCCAGCTAGTGCCAGCCCTACACAGTTATACACTTTATCATTGTATAGTTTAATGATGTGTTTACAACTTGTTTATATCTTGAACAGTCATTTATAGGTCTGAAAAGACCGGCTGCATACATTAGTTTTGTGTGTATCTATTTTGATAATGTATGTATGTGGACATGATTTTTAAATAAATAAATAAATACATGAGATTTTGACCGAGTCACTTATTGGTCATTGTCGAACCCCTGGTGAAATGGTTTGTAAGCGCTATTAGCTGTCGGCTCAGTTTGATGTTGTATATGTACTTTGTATACCACACCGACGGAAGTTCGTATCCGAGCACTGCGGACATTTGGGGCTTTTGCTATTGGGTGCACGCCTAGGTCTTCATACTAGATGTAGTAAGGCGTTGACTCTTTCATTTTTGGATACATTGATAAATTTTAATTGCATCCTTTTCATGATACATAGATTACTGAATTCCCATATCTCTCGACCCGTAAAATGATATATGTTTAAGCATTTTAAGGATGATATTTGTTTGAATTTTAAAAGGGAGACGCTCACGATTTTTTTTTCTGGAGTAAAGTGACCGTGGATGGATGGATGGATGGATGGATGGATATTTACTGAAACTTTATAAAGTTCATCATCATGTACAAAAGGAAAATATGAAATTTCTCATCCTTGGCCGTAAGTAGGACGTCGTAGGTTCGATCCCTCACATTCCTCTCTCTCTCTCTAGCTTTTTTAAAGATATTCTTATTTTTTCTTTATTGCTTTTGCCCCAGAAAACATCCTCCTTTTTTCTATTTCTTTCTCCCATCATAAGTTTTGCTGTAAGACTCGATGAAAGATATGGACACGAATCTCGCTCCCAGCGGGATTCGAAGCCACAACCCCTGAATCAGTGGTCCGGCGTTTTACCACCGCATTCTCCTACTTCTTTCGTCAATGTTCACGTAATTATAAAGATCTTTATTAATTTTCATTTCATTTTGGCTTTGAGGTTCTACGTTTCAAGAAAAAAGTACAAATGAGAAATCATGAGCTATCGAGTTAGTATCGAAGTGATCAATCAATGTCTTCATGTATTTATTGTGTATTTAACCACAGGTTTTTCGTTCATGTGCTAATAATTATGTCATCGAGTCATCAAGTTTATGCTATAAGACAAGTTTCCCAAAACTCTCATAATTTTGCGGACTTTGCAATTTCTGAACATGATGATTTTCATAGACGTTTACATAGGTAAGTCATGAAAAGTTTACTTTTGCAGAAAAATATAATAATTAAAAAGGAGTCAACCGACAGCCATGGCAGTTGGATTCCCCTTGCCTAATTTTTAGTCTGATGGTACCAAGAGTCAATATCTCCGAAATCATGAGAAAATGTCTATCGAGTCAGATTGTTATATATTCTCTACCCAATAAATTGCAAGGTTTTCAGGATGATCATTGTTTAGAATGGTACCATCATGAAGTCTTACTTTTTATATATACTTATTGTATATGTCCGTTACTAGTATTTCAGTTTGCTAACTCACTGCTATATTATTTACCCCCCCCCCCCTCCCCCCCCACACACACAAACACACACCCGGTAATATGGCCGAACGAAATATATAAAGAAAGGAAATTTTTGTTCACGTTGAGAAGAAATTCCTGTTAAGTTGCCAGTTCCTGTTCGTGATTGCAAGTCCTTAAGGGCGTACTTCACAATAGCATTTTTTGTGATCACCCTGTGTCCGTCGTCGTCCGTCGTGTGTCGTCAACAATTTGCTTTAAACGACATCTCCTCTGAAACCGCTTGACAGAATTTGATTAAACTTGGCAGGGATTATCCACGGCAACGGAAAGTAAAAATATTAAAAATGTTAAAAATCATCTTCTTCAAAACTAATGGCTAGATTTCAAAATGTTTTAGTACAGATGTTCCTTGGGTAACCCTCTACCAAGATTGCTAAAATTAATCTGATCTGTAAAAAAAAGAAATACATGGTCGCCAGGGGTGGGGCTAATTTGCCTTATATGTATATAGTAAAAACTTTGAACGAGAGCTACTTCGAAATCGCTGGCCAGAATTAGATTAAACTTGGCAAAGGTGATCCTTGAGTGAACCTTCACAACAGTTGCTAAAATAAACTTGATCCATGTAGAACCCTTGTCGTCATGGCAAAAGAAAGAAAAATATGAAACTTTAAAAATCATCTCCTTTAAAACTACTGGGAAAGATTTCAAAATGTATTAATGCAGATGTTCCTTGGGTAACCCTCTTCCAAGAATGCTAAAAATTTCGATACGTAAAAAGAACATGGTCACCAGGGGCAGCGCTAATTTGCCTTAAACTACCCTCTACCAAAACTTCTCAAACAAAGCTGATCCTTTGAAAATTCAGCTTCCTAGGAATTATTCAGAAAGTAAACTTACAAAAACCTAACGGTAGTGTAAATGACTATTATCTCGCTGACTATCTCCAATTATGGACATTGAAGTATAAAAAAATGTCATATTTAACTTTGCATTCTAGCATCCACATACATGAATCTATCAGATGTATAGTAACATAATGTTAATAAACAAAGAATTAGTATGCCTTGTATGGGAGTTATGGTCCATAATACATAAGGTTGGCTTTCAGGTAAGCGATATAGGGCCATCATGGCCCTCTTGTTTACTATACAGACAAAGAAGGAAAATCAAAACTTGCGAGCATTTTTTCAACTTTGCATAATTATAGAGAAACTTTGCATTATTATAGAGAATCACTCTAGAAACAAATTAATAGGGTAAAAAATGGGGGTGTCCATGCTACTTTTGGAGTTATCTGCCCCTGAAAGTAAGTTTTTTAGCTTTTTTTTCCCCTGTCATTTCAAGGGCAGATAACTTAATAATATGGGCTAACAACACCTAATTTAATTTCGATGTTTAGTACTACATGTATATTCCCTGTCACTGTGTAAAAGTTGTAGAAATTCTACGCAGCATAATTTATACCCAATTATTTGATTGATTTTTTCAAAGAAACTATTAATTTCTAAAAATATTTTTTAAAACATTATTTATAGCTTGATGCAATGCTGTTCTAATGGTATACAGATTTTAATAATCGGATCATTAATTACAAAGTTTTTGGTCGAAAAGAAGTAACTGACATGAACATCTTTTTGCCGATTTTTTTTTTTTCGTTTTCTTGAGGCTTAACAATCTGTATTTCAAAAGCCGTTACAACGAGGATTAAATATAAATATAAAGGAATATTGGAAATTTGAAGACCTTTCTAACGATACCTAGTTTTTTAAAATAGGACCTCCTATGTATAGGTTATACAGTGGAACCTCTCTAAACCGCATAGTGCCCGGACCAACTGAAATGTCCGGTTTTCAGAGGTGTGCGGTTTACAGGGGGTTTTACTCTTTGAGTGTTGTTCGTTATATGTATGGTATTATTCTCCACTTGTTATGTAAATGGAATTATATGTATGTAGACATATATGGCATTACTCTACGTCATTTATGTGTGTGGTATTATTGCTTTTTTTTTCCAAATTTCTATTAATGGTTTATAATAGTATAATAATTTTAGTGGGTATATATTATTGATACTAAATTCAACATCTCTATTATTCAAATAGGACTTAAAAACATAACATGTAACGATATACTAATAAAACGCCTTTAACTTGCACACTAAATCATTGTCTACTATGCAGATTTCTTCATTGAAACATACATGGTTAATTGTCACCAATTAGTCATCTAACATATTTTTGCCGTATTATCTACTCAGCTTAAGTTTGTCACAAAATACATTTTACAGAATAAACATCAATACAGTATCCATCAATCATTTACGAGGAAGATAAAATGGTGCGTTTGTTGACGGATTTGTAAAGTCACTACTACAAATATGAAACTCTTCCGGATCTCAAAACGCTCGATTAACAAGTTTCAAGTTTCAAGTTTCAAGTTTATTCAGCAATCGGCAAATAATGCCTTTGGCCATTTACAAAGTTTTACAAAGAAATATGGCAAAGACAATACATATTGTAACAAACATATAAAACAAACATTACACAAATAACAGCACATCACATGTACATTAATCCTGCGAAACAATCATACTTTCAAGGGTATTTTTTCTTATTACAAGAGCTTCTTGAATAAATTTTGAAATTTTGTACAACATTTTTTCATTCTTAGACGACATGATATCTATAAATTTATTTACTGTAGGCCAAGCCATGCGGCCTAAATATTTAATACGAACTTCATTGTATTTAGTACAGCACAGCACGAAATGATATTCTGACTCAATAACATTCTGGTTACAAAGTTTACATAATCTATTGGCACGATCAATACCATTATATCTTCCGGTCTCAATTTCAAGAGAATGTGAACTTAATCTTAAACATGTATATTGCTTTCGTAGAGAATCATTTTTAAATTTGTCAAAATAGTCTTCATAGCAAAATATGTTTTTAAATTTTACGTAATAATCAAGTTTAGGTGAGTTATGTATACTCATACTCCATTCTTGAACAAATTGGTCTCGTAATCGTCTTTTAAGTAAAGGGAAATAATTGGTATTGTTCCGAAAGTTGTTAGTTAAGTTCGAATAACCAAGATTGTCAATAATAGTTCTAATCCGATTTGCCCAACAGCTCCCATTTATGTTATTACATTGGTCAACATAAATGCTGTATATAGGTGAGTTAACATCACTCATTATCTTTAACCAAAATTTTAACGACCTTTCCCTGCTTATTACAGTTAATGGAAATCGCCCTAATTCCCCATAAACAGCATAATTTGACGTTTGTTGACGTACTCCCAAAATATACTTGCAAAGTTTGATATGCAGTTTATCTACTTCTTTATAATTATACACGCCCCAGACTTCAGCTCCATACAATAAAATTGGTACAACCATGGAATCGAATAATGACAGTTTTGTTTTAATATCTAACGGTACTCTGTCAAACACCGACAGTAAATTATGATATGCCCTAAGGGCTTGATTAGATAAAGTTTTAACAGCGTTAGACAGGTTACCGGTGTGAGTAAAATTAATACCTAAATATGTAAAGTTATCTACCATTTCAATTTTTTCGCCATTTATAAAAAAATTCACATTTTGATTTGTTTTCCTTTTTTCGAAAACACATACTTTAGTTTTATTTACATTTATTTTCAAACCCCATTCATGCGAGTATTTGTAAATACTGTTAATCTGAGCCTGTAGGCTGTCTGGGTGCGTTGTAAATAATACAATATCATCGGCGAAAAGGATAAGATATCTTGTCAACATATTTAGGTCATTATCAGTTAGTGCCTCAAAGTTGATATTAGCGACAATATCATTAATAAACAAAATAAACAAAATGGGCGACAGTGGCTCTCCTTGCTTCAAGCCCAACGTGACATTGAAGAACTCTGACAAATCCATATTCGATGAAAGTTTAACACATGATTTAACATTGTTATATATAGATTTTATCATATGAACCATTTTACAGCTAATACCAGATTGAAGTAATTTCACCCAGAGGGCATCTCTTATAACAGTGTCAAACGCTTTTTCATAGTCAATAAATACACACCATAATTTAGAGTTAGCGGATAATACCTTTTGTATAACAGAATGTAAAATAAATACTGCATCTGTGGTAGAGCGTTTATCACGAAAACCAAATTGTGCGTCATTAAAAACATGCTCGGTTTCACACCAATTATTTATTCGGTTTCTTAAGGTTAGAGAAAAAATCTTACCAATTGTATTTACTAATGTTATTCCGCGATAATTGGAAGGATTACCAACATCTCCTTTTTTATGAATGGGGACAATTACACCGTTACACCAAGCCTCGGGGTAAACAATATTATTACCTTATCCCATCTTTAATCATGCCGGTCAACGTAATTGTAATTGTTCACCGCTAATTGTATTTAACACACACAGAAGATGACACGTCTACGCCGGTTAATCTCGCATACAGTTTTCAGAAAAAAATGTCAGTATATTTTACGGACATGTTCATGTTTTGCCTCGCGTGCGGTTTAAAGAGGTGGAAATACTCACAATTTATGTAAATATCACGAAATTATCGTCCGGTATTCGGAGGTTCCGGTTTAGAGAGTGTTTTTTCAATATAGAATATATAGGGAAATAATCGGGAGTTTATACTTCGTGCGGTTTAGAGAGTATTCCGGTTTATAGAGAGTGCGGTTTTGAGAGGTTCCACTGTATCGAAAATAAGAATATCTGGAAAAAAATTCCTAGAACTTCTGCACTTGGTTCCAGACATTGTTCCAAATTTTATTTCAGTTACATTAAATGTATAATGTGCTGCTGTAATGTATTGTAATGCTCTGTGCTCCTTTAAATTCAGCAAGAAAATTCAGTGAAAATATGAGAAATAAATATTTGGTAGGAAAGGAATCTTGTATACTAGTACCTTTTTTGCATTCTTGTAGGACACAAATTCTGAAAATACTGAGGTTAATTCTAAAGAGGGTTCTTTAACAGCCAGCATCATAAAATTAGAACAGGATGCAAAGCTAAATATGTAATATATGGAAAATATGTTCCTATTAACCAAGGTTGTAAGTAGGTACGCTATAAACAAAGATTTAATTGAAAATAGAGAAAGGGAAAATCGGACCGAGTGTTCGCTTTATCCGAGTTCGCTATAAGTGAGGATCACTGTATAGCTAATCTCATAGCGAACGCTAGTTTAAGTATTCACCATCTAACGTAAAAGCTCTATAAAAACGTTAGGACTCTGTATTAAAAACTGATATTATTTAGCATTTACTTTCCTGACTCACTACAGCCTTTGCGTAACTTTGCATGATTTGTCGCAACACAAAAGACAGCAGGGGATTCATTTTTTTTTTAATTTTATTTTTGTCTTGATATAAGGAATTGTTTAATTGAATGCCTTTATAGATATATTAAATATCATCATAAAATATTAGAATTAATATTTTTCAACATTTTAAGATCATCTATTTTATGCCAACAAATCAGGTCCTAATCAGGCTTGAATTTTGAATGTCAAGTGTTTATTATTTTTTCTATACATAGAGTTACATATATGTTTGAAAAGTCTATAGTAAAACAGTATCATCCTCAAAACTTTTAAGTATGTAAAAACCAATTCCAATATACAATATATATTTATTTCCTGACAAAATATAGAAACATACAAAACTACTTTTGGTATTATTTTACCTTGACCTATGTTAAATACATGTACACACTAATATACTATACGGTACAAAACCTAATTAAGTGGCGCAAATATTAAACCAATATATGTGGTTATATATATATATATACGCCACATAAATAGGTTTTGTAAAGTATTACATTTTAAACGCTTTGTTAAGAAATAATGCTCAAATAATAATAAAAAAAACTATATCTTTCTAATATAGAATTACATTTAAATGATGTTATATTCTTGCAATGTCAACACAGTAATGAATATATTGCGAGATGTTAACCAAAAATATGCAAATACATTTTGTATCTAGTTTTAATCCTAAATTTATGCAAAAACATAAGACAATACAATGTACACGATTTCTTTTTCTTCAATATTGCTGAAATGAATAATGATGCAAGCTCAATATTGCACTCAGTGATTTACGTTTGTGATAAATATTACTAACAAATATTTATTTGAAAATGTTGGGCATATATATATTTTCTGCGAATATATATCTTTCGCCCCACAATTCGGTAAATGCGTTGTGTGATTTCTGGCTTAATTTATAGGTTATGTTTGATTTTGATCAGAAATATAGGTTAAATCCAAGGTCAGATATAACAAGCGTACTCCACAGAATTTTAATAAATGACATTTATGCAGCAGTATTTATTTCATGTTCTCTCATATTGTGACTATGAACGCTTTCTTTTATTACACGCTGATAGACCTTGTTTTTTCATAGACGGCGCAAACTGATACTCAATTAAATGAATATCCATGAGACATATGCAAGGTTTAGCAGATGACCACGCTTCACCAGAAGCAATCATAGATGACAAAGTTAATGTCAAAAAAATCGAGAAACTTATCAAACAGCAGTTGACAATACCATTCAAAAAGTATTATATATCAGCTCACCTGCATTTATCCAAATTTCATTCCACTTTAACACAAACATTAACAACACACACTAAACATTAAATTGTGGACAATTTAATTCTTTTCAAGGATCATATGATGAGCGATATAATGCTGTCTTGCAAGATCGCACAAAACCTAAATAAGTGGTGCGGTCATATCAAACCAATATATGTGGTGGTATATATATGTGATATATATACGCCACACAAATAGGTCCGCAATTTCGAAAAGGCAACGGCTCTATTGCGAATCCAAGATTTGAACCATTGACGTCAAATTTCAAATACATATAACATCGCTTCCAGATGAGTTAGAAAGCTGATATTTGGATTGAATATTAGTCTTCAATAGTTCTTTTCAGTCTGTAAGAATGAACGTCATATGACGTCATAAGGTCAAAAAGAGAGTTTTATATGTACGCCTTAATCTCTATATGTTGCAAAGGTCCCAGGACCATGAAATTTTTATGGCATATACTTCAGAAACTGGAATTTCTAATTCCAATGATTATCTTAAGCCTATAGAAACCTAGTTACCATAAACATTTCGTACAATATGTAGGACCAAATACAAAAGGACTTGGTAAAAACGATTATTCAGAAATTCTTATTTTCCATGTAACTTTCTTAAATATCCTTTTTCAAAAACCTAGGTACCGTTAGAAGTGTTTTACAATTTCTTACATTACTTTTGCTTTATGTTTTGTATCTTTCACGACTTTTGAGGTATAGAAGGCCAAACCTCAACAAAACGGCGAAAAGGTGTTTATGTTAATTCTTTTCGACCGACAACTTTGTAATTAATGGGGCGATCATCAAAATATGCAGAGAGAGTAAAGATTTTTTTTAATTTCTACCGATCATCTGTGAATGAGCTGCTTTGGTATCTTTGTTCCATATTATCCAAAGGTCTTAATAACTGCAGGATTTGTTGTTCTCTTATACAAAAAAGCCCATACACCATTCATTTGCCTATTAACCTCTCTATTTAAGTTAAGGAAGTGATTTTTTTTTGTATGAATGAACTGTATTTACAAACAGAAGCTGGCTAACTCAGTGTTTTGTTGATTTTGTCCTGCCTTTTAATATCGAACGTTTATTTTTGTTACTCGCATTTTCTTCTTACTTACGCCAATTAAAAAGAAAATGTTTATTTTACCTTTACAGTTACACGATATTGATAATAGTTGTAATTGATAAACACTGTCATTTTGATATGTTTATATCCGTATGAGGCCACATGGTACCTTGAATTCACATTGAGTCACATCCACGAACCATGGTAACATTCTTTACGTCCTGATTTGTGGTCCCCCTGTCAAGCGTGAAGCTTTAGTTTTGCCTTCAATGAACATTATATGTAGTGTACATCCGTCTCACTCCGGGTAGTTTGTTTGTTGGGTTTAACGTCCCACCGACAGTGTTTCAGTCATTTGGAGACGATGTCTACTTGAGACAGATATAGTGCTGCCACACTGCAGTATTACGCCGTAGACATGTGGCATGATACCACACCAAGTCACATTATCCTGACACCGAGACAACCAGTCCGGCAACTACCCTTATATACTGAGCGCCAAGCAAGGAAGATATAACAGTACCATTTTTACGACGTTGGTATTTCGCGGCCGGGGGATCGAACCCACGACCTCACACGCCTGAGGCGGATAATACTTTGCTGGCCTTATAGCATTACCACACATAAAAGCATTTTCGTTTGTTTAATATTATAATATTTACGAATATATCACATTGGTGTCGAAAGGTAGTCCCTTCAAAATTTTAAACCTCAGGTATGTCATGATAAGTCTCAGGTATACCATGTCAACGTGTCCTATCCGTATTTTATGTGTGACATGTTTCGCAAATTACAATATGATTACGAATATTTTGCACGTTTCAGTGATCAACTTTTCGTAGAATAATGTTTATGTGTAATTCGGTAGCCTTTCCCTCAGTTTTGGTTATTTTTAGACATCCAAGGTCAATTGTCATAAATATAGTAGAGATAACATTTGTAGAAATGTTAAACTGACATCGATGTTGAATTCAGCTGATATACCCATACCTGCATAATATGCACAGGATGTGTCCTCGGTTTGATTAATTTAGTAATCTAGTTGTACAATTATTTACAGTTTTGTATCAGTATATGTCGTTTTCTAATTAAGAGGGATAAGTATAAGGTAGAGGAAGATAAATGAGATCGATATAAAAGGGTGAAGAAACAAGAAAGAAAAGGCAAGAAAAGGTTGATATAAATTCTGAATATCATACTGTATGTCAATCTGAAATGGAATTTGTTTAATTGCGATGCATGAAAGAAATAGAGAATAAGAGAGCGACAAGGAAAAATCACAGGAGAAGGAAAAGGACAAGGGAAAGACACATTGACAGATGAAAACAGACAAATGAAAAGATAGAGAGAAAGAGAAAGGAGGGATATACTCGGGTAGGGTATTACCGGTGGTTGTATATTACCGGAGTATTCAGAAATAACAAGAATATAGGTTTCGTGAAATTTGCCTCAATATCATTTGTATACTAAAAGTAAACACATACAATGTGCTATCTGTCAAAATTTTAAAGCTTAGGTATGAGCTTCTTCCAAGTGAGATTTTGCATTTCTTCTAAAATGCCCTTATAACAACCAAAATTCTATGAAAATTTAATATATTTTCTACCTGACTTATTTCAAAACAATAATTAAGAATAAATATATACAACATAATTAAAAAATCAGTCTAAATATTGCAGGACAGCATAATGGACGTCACAGAAAATTTATCATGATGATATTTGATCTAAAAAAATACTAAGGTTGAAGTTTATAAATGCATTGGTAATACCCTACCAAGAATGTGCTGAAATATACGACGTAGTGTTTACATTGTCAATATTTTTATCAGGAGGAAATATGAGCTAGAGAAGTGACAATCATTTATTTTATCAATGAAACGTTGAGGATTCCTGAAAGATAAATGTTTCATGTCAATGATTCTTCTTCTATTCGTAACTTATTTCTGAAAGCTAAATACCACGGTAATACAACCCACCATCATACATCAGCATAAATAAAGCGTAGTCCAAGAACTGTTTGGCCCGGTGTCAGGATATTATGTCTGTGTGGTATGTTGTCACATGTATACGCCACGTGCATCATGTGGCAGATAGCCACTACTTTTCCTGTCTCATAGAGAGAAAATCACCAAATGATTGCAATACTGTTGTTGGGACGTTAAACCTAACATGCATGTTTTATTACCAACATAGGGAGAGGTATGTCTCATACGTCTTTAGGGAATACGTATTACAACGACCATTACTTTGCGCCATAAAGGGTCTTGAAATATGTTCGACCCATTCCGACATATCTTCAGAAAACACCAAAGGGACACGTAGTCCAGTGTAATGAAATCGTTCCGATGCCGCATCAAACACGGATTGCGTGCGTGAAAACCAGTAATCCTAGTTACTAGAATACAAGATAATACTATATACTAGTTGTCTTACTATATACATTATGGTGAGAGAAATACAAGGACGTAGGTAGGACGTTCTGGTTGTTACACACTTTCTGGCCACGGGTTCAGGTGCCACCTGGGATCCTTTTAGGCACAGGGTGTTTAATCTAGGTATATTATCCAGCTGTCGATCAATCTTGAAAAACGGCCCTTATTTGAATTGCAAGTATGAATTAAATCGGGTTTTGCTAATCAAAATCCACAGATCTTAAACCGATATAGACAACAACATACTGCCGACCTATCTGTGCAAGTGGCTGCTGAAGCTTGTCATGTAAGGATGACCTTGATGATGTAACCTTGGGAAAATACAGCCTCATGCATTCTATTTCGGGCAATTCGTATGATAAAATTATGAATATGTACATTGTATATGGAAAACGGTTAAACTTTAGACAAGGTTAGAATACTGATTTAAAAAAAAAATCAATGATTTTTACAACATTCAGAATCAAATTGAATCGATAGATCGGGTCATATTGTTTATGTCTGTCAATTGTTTTTATCATCCAAATATCATCTGAAAGGTCTTTCAAAGCACTACAAATTTTCCCCATGGTGTCTCGATAGAGATAGAAATATTAAAGGCCAAAGAAATAATCGATAATTGACATGTGACCTTGACCTTTCTGGATTTCCGGAAACGGAAGTTATTTTTTACAATAAGATGCTATGTGGCACCTTCAGTGAAAATTTATGCAAATCGGTCAAAAACTAAGGCGCGCAGTGCTGAAAAAAAAACATTTTTGATTAAATGTTGGTTAACGTGTCATGACGCCATTTGACCTCATGTGACGTAAATCTTCGTAGAGCTGAAAGAAATCGATAGGACACAAGTTCTGACCAATTATCAAGTTTCTAGCTTATCTGTAAGCTTCGTAATACTTTAAATACATTGCAAGGTCAAAGTTCGAAACTAAGTTTAACCATAGAACTTTGGTCTTTTTGAATCTTACAAAAGGTATATGGAGGAGCACATCTAGAATGTAATACATACGTTTTGTAAAAAGATCATGCTATTCCGCCCAGAAATGACGGCTGTAGAGCGCGTACAATACATAGGAAGTTTTTCTCAATCCTGATGTGACGTGACGTCACATGAAAACAAAATTTACTGCAATCAAAAGCGCCAAAGTCACTGTGCTTTCTGTTAATATTTCATGCTGCTTGCTCATCGGCAACCAATTTTAATTTGAACCTCAAAAGGAAGAAAAAAGTAGAATAATAATAAGGAACTAGATTTTGTTTGCACGGAAAACGATAGGACTTTCTGCAACCCGTTTAAAACTTGATCAAACTTAAACTAGTTTATACAGAATACGAAGAAGACATTAGGAATCTAGATTGTAACCTTTACATACTGTGAAAAGTTTAAGAAAATTCATATAATGTTTTGACCTGACGTCAAGTCTGACGTCATGTGAAAAGGAATATCATTGCATTTAAAAACTCAGCATCAAAAATACATGCCATATAATTTTCATCATACTGGACCATTGGCATCACATCGAAATTTTTGCACGAGAAATGAAAACTTATAAGATCACCATGACGTCAAATGAAAACTTTTAAAATTACAATATTTGCAAATTTCAGCTTTTTATCCCATCTGGGGGCTCTGTAATACTTAAATTAATTTTGAGGTCATATTTTCGAAACTTGATTTCACCACAGAATCTCGATCTTTTCTATATTTGGAAAACGAAAGTAAGGATGCACAACTAAAGCGTAGCTTATACCTTCTGTGAAAATTACAAGAAAATCCATTTACAAATAAATTCTGCAGAGCGCGAACAAACGTTATACCTGACGTCAAATTTGGCGTCATATGACGTCATATGAATTTGATAATCATTACATTCGAAAAGACATGGTCTGAGATATTTGCCATAAAATTTTAATCATACTGGGCCATTGGCAATTACATTTTCCGAAAATGCTTAAAATTAAGTAAAATTGGGAGAAGGATATTTTCCGAAAATGCTTTAACTTACAGTGTAGCAATACCACGTGACCGTGACGTCACTAAAGCCATCAAAACCAAGACAAAACTGTCAACAATTAGCTCCGCTTGAACATAGAAAATTACCCGTAAGTATTTCGTTTCTTCGTCGATTTCGATGGGACAAGTGTCAGTCTAAGGGAAAAAATATAAGCTATCCGCGAAATACTGAATCTCCATTAGCAGATAAGCCGTTTTTTTAAACACTCAATCAAAACTCGAAATCTAAACCAACTTTATCTATTTATCAATGGACAGATGCCTTTTTGATATACATGGCTATTTACATCGAAAAGTTTCCTGAGCAAGCTGCTCATTTGTTAAAA
Organism: Solen grandis; assembly: GCA_021229015.1. Taxonomy (NCBI): domain Eukaryota; kingdom Metazoa; phylum Mollusca; class Bivalvia; order Adapedonta; family Solenidae; genus Solen; species Solen grandis. The sequence goes on along the minus strand of CM037787.1, from coordinate 30,144,278 downwards.
TACTTCAAAATGTTCGTCAGTTAAAGGAAAATACAAATCTTCCCTGGCAATAGCCTGTGGAAGAATTGCGCTTGAAGGCAGCAGCCACTGCATTCCAAGAACAAAATTTTCCATTTCGGAAACACAACAAAAAATTCCGATTTTGTTTTGAATTCAACAACGGAGAAAAATGCACACGACACCCATGCCCTTTCTCACATCTGTGCCAAAATTGCATAAAACCCCATCCAAAAGCAACATGCAGAATCAATAGACAAAAACCTACTTCTGGCCAACAGAATACAAGAAATGCAGCCCGCACATCTACCAACTCTAGTAATCAGAAATAAATTGAATGAATTATTGGAGGGATACGACGAGAAGAAAACTGCCTTCTTGATTAAAGGCTTCACAAATGTTTTCGATTTAGGTTGCATGAATTATGTTCCTTCTCTTAGGATTTCACAAAATCACAATTCAGCTCTAGAAAACCCGGAGTTTATTCATGCCTACCTTAAGGAAGGATTGAGCAAAGGCAGGATTGCAGGCCCTTTTGATCTCCCTCCCTTCGAAGATTTTGTTGCTTGATCTTTAGGTCTTGTTCTAAAAGCAAACACAAACAAATTCCGTATAACCCATGACCTATCTTTCCCAAAGGCTGAATCTGTCAACTCACACATTCCACCAGAAAATTCATCAGTTCAGTATGATTCAATTGATCACATAGTCACACTGGTTAATACATTTGGGAAAGGTTGTCTAATGGCAAAAACTGACATTGAGGATTCATTTAGGAGTATTCCTATCAATCCTTCAAACTATTATTTGCTAGGTTTTACCTGGGAAAATAAATTCTATTATGACAAGTGTTTGCCGATGGGAGCTAGCAGTAGCTGCCAGATTTTCAAAACTTTTAGTACGGCCCTTCAGTGGATTATGGAGACATCTTTTAATGCGGCTGGCATGTCACATTTTAGACGGTTTTTTCTTTGTAGGCCCACCAAATTCAAATAAATGCGGCGAAGACTTAGCACGATTTCTCTTTGTTTGCGAAACGATAGGTGTTCCTATTAAAATGCAGAAAACTGCAGCTCCAAAAACTGTAATTACCATTTATGGTATTGAAGTTGATTCCCAGGCTTTGGATGGCCTCCTTCCTTTGCAAAAGATAAATAAAATAAAGGATAGATTGACTGAATTCAAAATTCGCAAAAAAAAGTCTCTTTACAAGACCTACAATCACTCAATGGTCTTCTCAACTTTGCTTGTTCAGTAGTTGTACCAGGCAGGGCTTTCCTGTGTAGGCTAATTAATCTTATTTGCGGGATACATAATCCAAAATATTTCATTCGGCTTAATAAGGAAGCAAGGGCAGACCTGAGTATGTGGGCCAGTTTTATTGACAATTTTAATGGGAAGTCGGTATTCTTAGACCAGCAGTGGTCTTCTTCAGATCATTTTAATCTTTTCACTGATGCTTCAGGCTTAGTAGTCTTTGCTGCTGTCTTGGGATCTGACTGGTTTGCTGGAAAATGGACTCCTTCCATGACAGATTTCCAAATTTGTATTAAAGAATTCTTCCCCATTGTGTTAGCTTTAGAATTGTAGGCAGCCCGTTTTAGAAATAGAAAAGTTCTATTATTATCAGACAATATGGCAGTGGTTGAGGTAATAAATAAGAAATTATCCAAAGGTAAAACCTTAATGAAATTAATACGTCGACTTGTTTTGGTTTCTTTGCAATTTAACATTCACATAAGGGCGAAGCATGTGCCAGGTAAACATAATATCCTGGCTGACAGATTATCACGTTTCAACTTTCAGGAAGCATTCTCAGTAGCACCACAATTGAACAGTCAGCCAACCGTCATTCCAGACCGCATCTTCAGAATTTAACTCCAATAGCTATGACCCTACTGCAGGCATCATTGACTCAAGCTACACAGCAAGCATACAGGCATACCTGGAAGCTCTTCATACAATTTTGTCAGGAAGAAACTACTCTTCCAATAACTCATACCTCACTATATAATTTTTTTTGGTTATCTGTTAGAACAGAAATACTCACCAAGTTCTATATCATCCCATGTCTCTGCCATATCTTATGAACATAAAATTACTAACGTACCTGATCCTACCCAGAATTTCCTGGTTCAAAAGATAATCTCGGGTTGTCACAAGTTGGGACAAAAAGTGGATGCCCGATTACCGATAACTCATAATTTGTTATAGCGCATTCTGGGCGCTTTAGATCACACAGTTAATGCTGCATAAAGAACATTACTGAGGGCGCTCTTTTTGATTGCGTTCCATGGATTTTTTCGTTTAGGAGTGTTAGTGACAAAATCACCGATGATTACCTCAAATGTGCTTCAACGCTCAGATGTCCATTTCGACACTGTTGGAAAACAACCATCTCATGTGCAGTTGGTACTTAGGCATTGGCCTATTTTGTGTTCGCCACCTTATTTGCATATGAAAGGTGATCATATTTACTCTTCTATGTATGTTCGATTTTATAAACCTAGTTATCTAATTTTATGTATCTAGTCTCTGACTCCTTTCATACATGTCATAAAGTTTATGATTATAAATACATATTTCCATGTAGATTGAACGTCATTTTAATAAAATGACAAATTATCATCTAGTCATGTCTTCACAGTATTTATTTAAATCTTATGCAAAATTAACCGAGCTGCGGAAAATGTGAACTAGACTATATATTACGCACTCCATGTGGGAAGCATAAATACAGTTTTAAAATGTCTTTGAAATGCAGTAACTTGAATACTTGCAGTTAAAAAGTTAATGCAAAAAACTATGGTAAGTGCACTTGCATCACTTTTTGCGTTTAAAAATTGTAGAGCAAAAAGTCACGTAAGTGGAAAAGAATTTTTTGCCTCTCCTGAAAAATTTCAAAAAAGTCACTTACAGTACTTTCTGCGCCAAGGTGAAGTTATTTCCATTGTAATTTTCTTAAATGTCCTTTTTCAAAAACCTAGGTACCGTTAGATAGGTCTTACATATTCTTACATTACTTCTGCTTTATGTTTGGATCTATCTTTAACGACTTTTGAGGTATAGAAGGCTAAACCTCAACAAAACGACGAAATTCGGCGAAAGTTATTTTCGACCAACAACTTTGTAATTAATGGGGCGATCATCAAAGTATGCAAACCATTAGGAAATCATTGCATCGAGCTATAAAAATATAGATAATGCTATTTGCAAAAACTAATATTTATCTATATAAAGGTCATTAAACGATTAGAGGTGCATGATAAAAAAACGGTTTTAATTAATTATTATTTGTGATGCGATGTTCAATATCAAAAAGCTACGTACCATTAAAACGTATTCGAATTCCAACATTTCACACGCTTTATGTATGGGACTATCCTTAACTAACGGCATAAGTGATATATAGAGAATACAACACCAAGAAAACAGCAAAAATCGAAAAAATGTGTTTATGTTGTTTGAAAGCTGGATTGGTATACATCATGTTTGAAATGTTATTTACAAAAATCAATAGTTTTCGAGATTTAAGCAGTTAACTGCACTACGGATCAGGCCGTTTTTGATTTCCCGCCAGAACTCATCTGTTTCAACCCCGATTTTCGCAACTTTTATATCATCTTAAAGCTCTTTGAAAGGACTATAGATTATACCGGTATGTCTCGATAGAACATTTACCGTTTATGAAATATATAAGGCCGGAAAAAAAAACAACACAAAAAACATAACTAGAACCGCAAGCGGTATCTCGGTTTTCGCTTCTAACCTTATCAGCTTGAACACTTTATTTCAACTCAGCCATTTTTTTCAATATGAAAAAGAAAGCATAGAAAACACATTGAAAAAGTACTTCAAGTTCTTAAGTTAAAAGCAATTAAGCATGGAGTGCTCTCTCTAGCTAAATAAAATCAAACTGAAAATATCTTGACGTAATTACTTAGTTCAGATCATGTGATAATATGTTTAAAATTATAAGAATTTAGCGTTTCACATCAATCTGCAATCATATGCCAATTCTAGTGAAGAGGCGATAGCCTAACAAAAGTTGGGTTCATATAACTCCTTATTTCGCACATAACCTTTGTTATGAAAAGCTTAGAAGCTGTCAGGATATTGGGGGTTCAAATTCTAGAAAACGGTATTTGTGTTCTGTGTATATGTAACATTGAGAAGAAAACTTGAGTACCGTCGCTGTGAAAGTATAAATGTCATATACTGGATCTTTCAGCTAATTACATGTGAGTAGCTCTTCTAGAGCAAATATTTTCCCATACCCGAAACTTTGAAATCCATCATATTTTATTGTGCTGTCAACAAGGAACAGAATGCTGAAAACCACTTTTGAATCAGACTTCAACTTTTTGAGTCATAAGCAAAAGAATGAGTTCAAGCAAAGCACCCCCTAGCGGCCAAATGAAAAACAAAATTGATTACAATTTTAGCATTAGGTATGCAGCAAATAGTTCAATTAGGTGTACAATATATATGGGTCAGATATTCTTTTTCTTAAATGTCACATTTTGAAGCATAAAAACTTATTTACAATTGATCTTCAAAAACTAAAAACCACTGGAAAGAGCTTTTCAAGAACTTTCAGTTTTTCCATATACTCTCAATCAAATATTTTTAGTTTTGGAGGTATTTTGGGCCGAAAAAAAATAGAAAAAAATAACCAATAACCGTAATATGACATTGACTTTTGCGTTTTTTAAATTGTGATGTTCTTTGAATCATAAACTTACATTACCTGTGAAAAAAGTCATGAAGATTGAACAAAAAATTATCAGGAGCTTCAAAAAACTAACAAGTCACGTTTTTGAATTTTTGATTTCATCAAAATGTAAGTGAAATTTGACCGCACACTGTGGACAAATCATACATACCCTTAAATCGCCACCCCATATACTTTTTGCAAATCATATGCAGCAAACAGAATTCTTCTATCGAATCTCAAACAAAAATGGGCAGGTTTTTCGTAGACCTACTCTCACATGCACATTTTTGCAAGGTTAGAACATTCAACCTCTTCTAGTGCAAATATTTTCCCATACCCGATACTTTGAAATCTATCACATTCTGTTATCCTGTCAACAAGGAACAGAATGCTGAAAACGGCATTTGAATCAAACTAAAGCAAAACGCCCTCTAGCGGCAAAATGAGGAACAAAATTGATTAAAATTTTACAATTCGGTACCTAGAAATGCAGCAAATATTTCAGTTAAGTATACAGTATGCATGGGTGGAACATTCTGTTTCTTAAATGTCACAATTTGAAGCTTAAAAGCTGCTTTTACAATTGTTAAAAAAATGATAAATCTTTGGACTGCCGTAAAATGACAAACTGAAGCTCAATCTTTAAAAAAATATCACTGGAAAGAGCTCTTCAAAAACCTACACTTTTGTCCAAATACTCTCAATACAATACTTTTAGTTTTGGGGCTATTTTGGGGGCCGACGAAAATAAACAATGAAAAAATACGACCTTGACCTTTGCATTATTTTAACATTATAAATTATCGGACTCTTTGAATCATAAGACTAAATTACCTGTGAAAATATCAAAGATTGAACCAAAAATAAAGTCAGGAGCAACAAAAAAATGAAATTCTTATTTTTCAAATATTTTAGTGAAGTTTGACCGTATTAAAGAGGACAAACCATACATTTCTTAAATTCGCAACCCCATAATTTTGTGCGTATATGACTTGCAAATCGAATATAGCAAGGAGAGTTCTTCCATCTGATCTCTAACAAAAATGGGTAGGTTTTTCATAGACCTACAGTTATTTGCACAGTTTTTTGCGATTTTCGAACTTTCAGCCTTCCGTAACTCAAAATCTTTCAACTACACGTACCCGCGAAACCTATCATATTTTATTAGGTTATTGCAACAAACCGCATTTGAATAAGACTTCAACTTCTTCAGTTATAAGCAAAAGAGTGATTTCAAGCAAAGCGCCCCCACCCCCAGCGGCAAAATGAGAAACAAAATTGAGTAAAATTTTACCAAAAGGTACCTAGCAATGCAGTAAATAGTTCAATAAGTATACAATTCGCACTACTCGAACATTCTATTTCCAATATATCACAATTTGATGCATAAATACTGATTTACAATTGTTCAAAAAAAGGATAAATTTTGGACTGCCGTAAAATGACAAAATGAAGCCCGATCTTTAAAAACTAAACATCACTGGAAAGAGCTCTTTAAGAATTAAAACCTTTGTTCATATACTCTCAATGAAATAATTTTAGTTTTGAAGCTATTTGGGGCCGAATAAAAGAACAATAATCGTTATATGACCTTGACGTTTGCCATTTTCTTTTCTTTTTTTAACTTTTTTAAGAGGCCCTTTCAATCATAACAATGCATAACGTGTGAATGTACAAAAAATAAAGTCAGGTGCGACAAAAACATGTTTTGAAATTTTAATTTTTCCAATATTTTAGTGAAGTTTGTCCGTTTCTAGAGGAGAAACAATGAATTTCTTAAATTCGCCACCCAATATATTTTGCGCGTATATGTCTTGCAAATTGTATGCAGCAAAGAGAGTTCTTCTATCTGATCTCTAACAAAAATGAGTAGCTTTTTCATAGACCTACACTTATTTGCACAGTTTCTTGCGATTTTCGAACTTTCAACCTTCCGTAACTAGCCCAAAAATATTCAGCCACTAATACCTTGAAACTATCATATTTTGTTAGGCTATCAACAAGGAACATAATGCAAAAAACGCATTTGGATCAGAACTCAAAGTGTGAGTTATAAGCAAAAGTGATTTCAAGCAAAGCTCCCCCTAGCGGCAAAATGAGAAAAAAACATTAAGTAAAATTTTACCTAACAATGTAGCAAGTAGTTCAATCAAGTATACAAGTCGCACTATTGGAACATTCTATTTCTTATATATCACAATTTGAAGCAAAAAACTGATTTACAATTGTTCCAAAAAAAAGGGGGATCAAACTTTGGACTGCCGTAAAATGACCAAATCAAGTCCGATATTGCCATCATATTTGATTGGGCTGGCAACATGAAACATTATGTAAAAGATCGCATCTAAATCGGGCTTCAAATTTTTGAGTTATTAGCAAAAGAGTGATTACATGCATAGCGTCCCGTAGTGGCTAAATCAGAAAAAAAGGAAAAGTTGTACTTTTTAGGCACAAGTTCAGATAAATGTGACACCATGCTCAAAATTTCATAGCTGTAGCTTTTCTCATCTGGCCGCTAGGTTGGCTACAAAAGTGGATGGAATTGGAAAAATAATAAAAATAAAAAAAAATCAACAGAAGAAGAACAATAGGTTTTCGCCCTGCAGCGGCGAAAATCTAATTAACATATGAACTTGACCATTGCGATTTTCCGGATACGGAAGAGACGAGTCACCTTATAGAGCTAATTTGCTCCTTCAATAAAAATTAAATGCAAATCAGTCAAAACGTTAGGCAATGCAGAGCTAAAAAAAGTTTGATTTTGTTAAAATCATGCTTTTAACATTATGACGTTAAATGACTTCACATGACTTCAGACTTCACAAAATATGAAATAAACTTCAGTTCATATACATTGTCCAAATTTCCTAATTTCGGCACACATGGGTGGTTCTAAACACTTATAAACATATTTTGAGGCCCGTAGTTCGAAACTTGTAGCTTTGTCTTTTCGAACCTAAAATAATATATGGAGTTGCACATTCATGTTTTGATATACACAACCTGGCCATAGAAGGTGACTGTAGCGCAGATACAAAATTTTACACTATTGTTTTAATCTGACGTCAAACGACGTCATTGGCAAAAAAATCATGTCTTCGAAAGGACAACAGTTGCTGTAGTTGCTGTTAAAAAAAAATCAATACTTTTCTAGATATACGCGGTTACTGCACTACGGGTAAGGCTTTTTTGATTTTCTACCATATCTGTACCATTGGCCGCAAGCCATTGTATTACTTCATTTTTTGATTCCCTTATTATCCTTCCCGTAACATTTCGGACACGTTGCATTTGGCAGATAGCCGAGATTATACTTTTGTGTAAACGTCATATGTGGGTTTCCCTAAGTTAAAATGATATGTGGGGAGGAACAAACAACCAACTGTCGTGCGTTCAGTGAAGGTGACAGCTACCTATTAATAGCTAACAATTGCGGTTTGGTACCCTACTTACATCATATACACTGCGATAAAACAGGTTTGCAACCGCTCATGATAGTGACTGTTACATTTACTAAACAAGCTACAAACACATGGGGGCTCGAAGTACTGTGGGGCGATTCGCCCAATGCAACTTTGAGCTCTGTGGCTTGTTCTGATACTTTGCTTTGGTTTTTAACAAAATACATAACTGGAAACCACTTATTATTATTAGCCCAATTGTTTTACTGGCCTTCAGAGCAATCAGCACTCTTTGGAAAAATAATCTCTGTAAAATCTGTTTATATATGAAACACAGTATTAAACAACACTTGCAAGCTTGTGCCAAAAATTCTTGAAAGTTAAATTCAAATTTTAGCGGTGAATCCATTCAACGGTACTTTGTTATCATACTGTGGCCAAGACTTGAACAAAAACAGTTGGTGGTTACACAACATATGCTTTGGATAGACCGGCTGATAAGAACTTGGGCAAGCCTTCTTCCTAAAAGTAAATGTTATTACACCCAGCTATGTACGGAAAAGATCGAGATATCATTGCTAAAAATGGAAAAGGTATGTGACTTGATGTGGTATCATGCCACATGTCTACGGCATGATAGTGTGGTGTGTTAGCACTTAATCACACAAACAATCAATTACATTTATCGGGGTAAGCTGTATAAAATGAATTTTGACATAATTCTTGAACCAATGAATTCATGGTTAACAGTAGTTAACAACCGTAAACTTTAGAAAAGCATCTGTTTCACCTGGTTGGCATAAATTATTTTAGCATACTCCATCTTAAAATGGGAGTTTTAGGGTGCATAGCTTACTACATGATTGTAAATATGCAGATAACAATTTAATATTCCTATTTAAACCTTAAACACCCAGTTGAAAAAGAAAACAGTTGAGAGTCGATCGATGAATGATTTTGGTCAAAGTTTATCAAATAAAAAGCAGGCGTATGCTAATTTTAAAAATGTGGACTCATCCCTTAGTTGCAATGCTTAAATCGCCACATAATCCGAGATTAGCCAAATGCTTTCCTGGCGCAATCGGTTAAGAGTCGGTCTGGTAAACCAGACGCACTGTGTTTGAATCCCTGTCACGTACCTTTTTTGCCTTTTGTTAAACCTTTTTACTTTTCTTTCTTTTTACTGCCTAGTTTATTTACAGCTCCTAAATTTATCGACAAATGCGTTTTTAGCAATATTTTTAAACCACAGACCATTTGAAACTGTAAATGGTAAAGGTAACAATATGTGATATTTGATAAGGTGTGTGAAGTTAGCGCGTAGATCGTAAATCGTAAATCAACACTATAACTAATTTTCTTTGTCGACCTGGGTCGTAGATCGTAGCTCAACCATTAAAATAAACCAATATAAATGGTTGAGCTGGGTCGTAGATCGTAGCTCAACCATTCAAATAAACCATTATAAGTGGTTGAGCTGGATCGTAGATCGTAGCTCGACCATTGAAAACTTTCATGGAATGATTGAGCTGGGTCGTAGATCGTAGCTCAACCATTGAAATAAACCAATATAAATGGTTGACTTGGATCGTAGATCGTAGCTCGATCATTGAAAATGTTCATGGAATGGTTGAGCTGGGTCGTAGATCGTAGCTCAATCATTCAAATAAACCATTATAAATGGTTGAGCTGGATCGTAGATCGTAGCTCGACCATTGAAAACTTTCATGGAATGGTTGAGCTGGGTCGTAGATCGTAGCTCAACCATTGAAATAAACCAATATAAATAGTTGAGCTGGATCGTAGATCGTAGCTCGACCATTGAAAATGTTCATGGAATGGTTGAGCTGGGTCGTAGATCGTAGCTCAACCATTCAAATAAACCATTATAAATGGTTGAGCTGGGTCGTAGATCGTAGCTCAACCATTCAAATAAACCATTATAAATGGTTGAGCTGGATCGTAGATCGTAGCTCGACCATTGAAAACTTTCATGGAATGGTTGAGCTGGGTCGTAGATCGTAGCTCAACCATTGAAATAAACCAATATTAATGGTTGACTTGGATCGTAGATCGTAGCTCAACCATTGAAATAAACCAAACTAAATGGTTGAGCTGGATCGTAGATCGTAGCTCGACCATTGAAAACTTTCATGGAATGGTTGAGCTGGGTCGTAGATCGTAGCTCAACCATTGAAATAAACCAAATAAATGGTTGAGCTGGATCGTAGATCGTAGCTCGACCATTGAAAATGTTCATGGAATGGTTGAGCTGGGTCGTAGATCGTAGCTCAACCATTCAAATAAACCATTATAAATGGTTGAGCTGGGTCGTAGATCGTAGCTCAACCATTGAAATAAACCAATATAAATGGTTGACTTGGATCGTAGATCGTAGCTCGACCATTGAAAATGTTGCTGGAATGGTTGAGCTGGGTCGTAGATCGTAGCTCAAACATTGAAAACTTTCATGGAATGGTTGAGCTGGGTCGTAGATCGTAGCTCAACCATTCAAATAAACCAATATAAATGGTTGACTTAGATCGTAGATCGTAGCTCGACCATTGAAAATGTTCATGGAATGGTTGAGCTGGGTCGTAGATCGTAGCTCAACCACTCAAATAAACCAATATAAATGGTTGAGCTGGATCGTAGATCGTAGCTCAACCATTGAAATAAACCAAACTAAATGGTTGAGCTGGATCGTAGATCGTAGCTCGACCACTGAAAATGTTCATGGAATGGTTGAGCTGGGTCGTACATCCCGCGAACAAAAATTTTCCGACGAATGAGATTCCCGACTACAAAATTTCCCGACGGAAGCACTTTTCGAGACGAATGCAATTTTTTCCGACGAGCACATAACTTTCCGACGAAGGCAATTTTCCCGACGAGTACAATAATCCCGACAAAGAAGACAAATATATAACTAGTTAACGACTAATACTAAAAAAGAAGCGACAGATAATTTTTCCCGACATGTTCATTTTTCCAGACGAGTACAAAATTACCGACGACGACTAAAAAACGATCTACGATCCAGATCAACCATTAATCTTGGTTTATTTCAATGGTTGAGCTACGATCTACGACCCAGCTTAACCATTCCATCAACATTTTCAATGGTTGAGCTACGATCTACGGACCAGGTCAACCATTTACTTTGGTTAATTTCAATGGTCGAGCTACGATCTACGATCCAGGTAAACCATTCCATCAACATTTTCAATGGTCGAGCTACGATCTACGATCCAGGTCAACCATTATTCCATCAACATTTTCAATGGTTGAGCTACGATCTACGATCCAGGTCAACCATTTATTTTGGTTTATTTCAATGGTTGAGCTACGATCTACGACCCAGCTCAACCATTTATAATGGTTTATTTGAATGGTTGAGCTACGATCTACGATTCAGCTCAACCATTCCATGAAAGTTTTCAATGGTCGAGCTACGATCTACGACCCAGCTCAACCATTCCATCAACATTTTCAATGGTTGAGCTACGATCTACGATCCAGCTCAACCATTCCATCAACATTTTCAATGGTCGAGCTACGATCTACGATCCAGCTCAACCAACTATATTGGTTTATTTCAATGGTTGAGCTACAATCTACGACCCAGCTCAACCATTCCGTGAACTTTTTCAGTGGTTGAGCTACGATCTACGATCCAGCTCTTTTTTTTTTTTTCAAATGGTTGAGCTACGATCTAGACCCAGATCGAAAAGAAAATTAGTTATAGTTTCGATCACGATCTACGATCTACGCGCTAACTTCACACACCTTATTTGATATGGCATTAATATCTCGCATTCTTATTCAAACAGTTTAAATCTCTAAAGTTGTCCTTTTTTAAAGCAGCTCGTTGATAAGAATTTGATTTTTAACTATATGTAAGTATTGATTCTATCAGTATCCATCTACAGACGCACGGTCAACCAAAGCAACCATCCGTGATTGTAAAAAAAATGGGAAGTTTCCCCATCACAGGCAATACCGTCACAAACGGTATTGAAACTATTTTTAGAATTGCGAAACGTGGCACGTAGTACCGCAAGCAACTGCTTCGGGGATACCGTACGAGTATTCTATATTTATTCGATTTCCATGACGTGTCGTTTACGAAAATAATGTTTTCCTGTGTAATGTGGCATGCACTTGACGAAACAAAGACATTACCAACATTAATGAGGGAGAGTAGATAAAATATTACCAGTCATCGCCGAAGTTGCATTTGCAATAATAGCGTTTCCCATGAAATGTGACCTACACTTGCCGAGTTTATTTGTCAGGAAAAAATGATTCCACCAACATTAACGTGAGAGACAGTAGAGAGTAGAACATTATTTTTTTATTTCTACCGATCATTTATGAACGAACTGCTTTAACTTTGGTTTGTTTGTTTTATATTTTCCATGTTTCTTAATAACTGCAGTATTTGTTTTTGTTGTTTGTTTGTTTTTCTGATACGAAAAACACCTAAAACATTCATCTGCCTATTAACCTCTTTTTAACCTAATGAAATGATCTTTTAAGCTGGACTGTACTGTATTAACAAACTCAGTGTTTTGTTGTTGTTTTGTCCTTCCTTATAATATCGAACGCTTTTTATATCATTTTTTTTTGTTACAACACGCATTTGTTGTCTTACTTACGCTGATTTTTCTTTTTGAATATTTTTTGGCTAATTTAATGAATAAACACTGATATTTTAATATGTTTTTTTTTCCGTATGAGGCCTCGTGTCACCTTGAATTCACATTGAGTCACATCCACGAACCATGATTACAGTCTTTGCGTACTGATTTGTGGTCCCCCTGTCAAGCGTGAAGCTTAATCCGTCTCACTCCGAGCAGAAGTGAACGGGTATGCATAATAAAGCTTATGCATAATAAAGCTGGTAAATTATAGATGGTACATGTATCTCTTGCTTGAGGTTAGGCATAGTGGCAGTGCCAGGACTGGTTGGAGCATGGTCAGGATAATGTGACTGGGCGTGGTCACTTATGTGGTACTCACTTGTCTACAGCGTAATATATATGTTCACAAATGACTGAATACTGTCGGTGGGCCGTTAAATCTAAGGAAAAATAGAAAAGGATAAACGTCATAGAGATGTCGGAAGTTGTTGACTGGGGCGGTAGGGTGGGTTTTGGAGACGATGTCTCTTTCCCATGTAAGAGCTGGTCTAGGGCGTTCCTCTGAGATTTTTTAATATTGGTTTAAAAGCTTATATACAATGTTTAGAGATTCTGTAATGACTCTTAAAATACTAGATAATCGTTTGTTTAATATTTTGATAGTTTGATGCCTGACATATTTTGCACTTATTTATAAAATGAATATATAATGAAGTACATTGTGCATTGTTCTTCTTCACAGAATGTAAAATTCACGAAGTGACTTACATTCACATCAAATATCTCCTTTCTAACTCATCTCAGAGAGATTTTATACTTATTTGAAATTTGACGTCATTGGTTCGAATCTTGGATTTGCCATAGACTATTTGACTTTTTGAATTTAGAAAAACGGACACCGGGATGCACAACTATTATGTAACATATACATTCTGTGATATTTTTTTTATAAAAATCTGTCCAGAAATATTGGCCGTAGAGCGCGTACAAACATTTGTAGACAACGTTAAGTGTGACGTCATGTGACGTCATAGGCAAATGAAAATAATTGAAACTGAAATTTCAGTATCTGGAGTATATGCCATTAAATTTTCAATATATATAAATTAAGGCGTAGAAAAGAAGAAAAAATAATAATAAGAAGAACTAGATATTTCGTTTGTCCCAAACAAACGATAAGGCTTGCTGCTCTAATGACATTTGTGTCATTGTGGCCTTGAGCTTTGACTTTATGACCTCAAAATCATAGGGGTCATCTACAGGCCACTGGCAATGTCCCTACTAAGTTTCACAGACCTAGGCTAATTCCCTCTCAAGTAATCAGTCTAAAAGGATGTTATATTAAATGTCATTGTGTCACTTTGTTCTTGACCTTTGACCTAATGACCATAATTTTTTAAAGGGATCATCAACTGACCGTGGGCAATGTCCCTACCAAGTTACACAAACCTAGGCTTTTTTCTGCTCAAGATATTGTGCGGACAATAAAAAAACATCTTGTTCTTAATATCCTGACCATTCACACATGCTGTTACCGCTTATGGTGAGCATGACGATGATTCAATTTAAAATCACTGATCCCGTCTCCGGGGCCTCCGTGGCCGAGAGGGTTAAGTCGCTGATTTTAACACATACTCAGCCCCTCACCGCCTGGGTTCGAATCCCGGCAGGGTCATTCGGATTTGCATATGAGGAAGCCTTCCAGCTGGCTTGCGGTAGGTCGGTGGTCTACCCGGATGCCTCCGTGTATTCGGTGTCTTCTTCCACCTGTAATTAGCTGGACGTCGCTATATGACTGAAATACTGTCCAAACGCAGCGATGCATGCCTCAGAATGACGAAATGTTCATTAAAATATTACTTTCTCATCAGCAATATAAAAGGTGTCGCTTTGACACAGGTACAAAACGGCCCATTAAATATGTGCCTGTGTTTTTCTCGATGAAATGCATGCTGCTCATGATCAGATATCAAGCTAATATTGGCTTTTTATATTGTACTTCCTTTTAATTATTTCTCCTCCCATATTTATATGGGGGGAATATATTGAGTGTCTGTCTGCCCGTTTGCCTGTCCAATTTTTGTCCGGGGCATAACTCAAAAGGTATCAAAGCAGAAGTCGTGGACTTATCCAATTTTAATTTTAAATTTATGCAAAAACATAAGATTCTCACAAGACAAAAACACACAATGTCATATTTTTTCAGATTGATAAAAAGAGTGATGAAAATTCATTGTTACACTCAGGAGGTCGTGGTTTCGATCCCCAGTCCGACATACTAAAGTCGCAAAATATGATACCAGTGTAGCTCCCTTGCTTGGCGCTAGGCATATTTATTTGTCTCTCCAGGTCTGGTTGCCCCGGTGTCATGATAATGTTATTTGATGTGACATCATGCTAAATGTCTACGGCGTGATACTGCAGTGTGGTAACACACTTAAAAAAACAATATTTAGTTATTTCATATATATATATATATATTTTTTTTAGACTGATAAAATCAACGTGGATTGAACGTTTCATGTATGTGTCTTGAATGTTTTGAAAATAGGAAATGTCTACGATAGTTTGGCATGTTTCAAGGTTTGAATCACAGCAATTGATTATTCTTGTTTTAATATGAGCTTTTTATGAACATTGCCCAGAAGAATGCACAGCCGTAAAATGGAGAATCAAAAAATATAATCATACTTATAACGACGGCGTTCTACATAATCATCCCAGTTTTTCTTATACATACATGTATACAAGTACCAACCATGCAAATATGTATTGACCATGAAACTATAATAAAGCTTCTCACAGCAAGATCTACTTATTATACACACAAACTGCAGATCAGTCCCGATAAGCCATAATAATACTCTCATGTGTTCTTGGGTAGCATACATTTTTGTGTTTCTGCGATGAAAGAAAATATGTGTTTTTGCGATGAAAGAAAATAGACATGTTATTAATTAGATGTTAAGCCAGAAATTACACTGCATATACCGAAGTACGGCGTGAAATATATGCTTAGGAAATGTATATACTTGTATACACCCCACATTTGCAAAACGCAAATTTTGGCAGTTTTGGGATTAATTGAATATCACTAAATGTTAAGTTGAATTAAACTTTAAAAATGAGTCTATGAGTCTTAAGTTTTGTTTAATTTCAAAATTAAAATTGGATATGTGCATGGTTTACTGGTAATCGTCTTGGATTCTAGGTCATAACCCTTACATATACAACTGAATAATTTTAGTAACAATGTTGACATTGTAAATGTATGGTTAAAAATACTAAAATAAATACTGAAGAAAATAGATAAAGTATATAATGCTATTTTATTAATTTCTAAACAGAATGAAGTCAGATGTATAACTACACGATATACTCACGAGGGCGGAGCCCGAGTGACTATATCGTGTAGTTAAAGGCAACTATGAACTTACATATTTAGCACATGGCATTTTCCTTCCACTAGCGACAAAACTTCACAAAAGTGTGAGTAATCTGGTTGCATAGTCCACACATATTGATTTTTACAAAAGTGTTGGACTACGCGTTATAGTCCACGGTGACTATGAGCAAATTCTAGCATCTGATTGGACGAGAGAAAATGCCACGTGCTAAACATTAATATCATTTTAAAAATATGATATCAATTGAAAGTAATACTAATGACAACCTTTTTATTTGGAATATATATTTTTTTTTATTTAATGCTTTTCGGTGGATTATACGGAAATATCAGTGAATTAAAAATGGTAATTTCACTGCTTAAAACAGTGAATATTACCATGTCTGGACTTTGAACCCGACCCTACGTTATAAAATGATCGGAGCGTCATTTGTGCTGGGTTTCACGCAAGAAATGACGTCTTAAAAAACGTCACGCACGCGAGGTAATCCCGCCAGTTTTGACAAATTTTGTGAATAACACCACAGCTGCTTTCTGGCCTTTAAAGCATTAAATAAAAAGAAAAAAAATGTTGTTTTTTAACTCTCACATGATCGATTAATAATTTCTCTGAGTGAACATAAAATGCTATATTTTCACGAGTGGCGAATCGTATTCTAAAGCATGTACTGGTTTTATACGAATATAAGCGCAACACTTAACTAGGTTTTGCATGAATGCGCAAGACTGAACGTATCCTTGAAACATTGAAACTGTACACATTTTACTGATTAACGTGAGTCTAAAGCTGTTGCATTAAAATTGAAATTAAATTTCGGATAAATGCACGTGAGCTGATAAAAACTTCTAGATACCTATGCATGTAACTGTTTACTGTTGTTGTATCAGTACATAGATCTATCAGATTTTTGGTAATTTCCTTGCATTCTTACACCTATGCCTCTACCTCCTTGATATACATTAATCGAACATATAAGTCTTCTGGTGTAAAAAAGTACAGTGATTATAGCCACAATTGAACGGATTAGATAATCAGCGTAAAATAAAATACAGTTTATTTTGGAACACTATGAAAAGACATGAAATAAACACTGTTGTATAATATTGAGTGATATTCATTTACATTGCACCGGTGGATTCAATGGGGGGGGGGGGGGGGGGGGGGCACTTGGCCCTCTAAAATTCCCGGACCATACATAAATGCAGATACATAACCCCCCAAAAACTCACATGAAAGCAATATTTATTTGCTTTAAAATAAAAAAAAAAACACACCCTTCTCACGCTTCGGGCAAAGCAGCAAGCCGCTGGCATTGTCACTGTCTACATTGTTTTGTGTTGCAACCCCCTTCCCTGAACTCTGCATTGAACGTGAACTATTTGTCATATCTGATATTGGAATACATAGTTCCCGTGTGATGTCATAGGCACTGAAAGACTCTTTTTGGCAGCCATCTTTAAAGGTATAAGTTTATGCAGGCCGAAAGTTGAGAAGACTTGCTGTTTTTAAATCAAAATGGTGCTTTTATTTTTCAGTCTTTCAGCTTTAATAAATCATTTTAGATATGAAAATGATATTCTGATAAATTCATCGGTAATAACTTAATAACCAAAAAAAGTTACACTGTTTATTTTGTTTAAGGATGAACCCATATTTTTTTTTCTTTACTGTGCATTTATTTTAGTTTTTTGCATCCATACATATTTAGAATATTCCATCCTAAAATTATGAATTTCAAGAGCTTTCTTATGGTGTTTACATTTTGATTTTTGGAGCAGAAATAACGAAATAATAAGAAAATGAGAATTCTGCTTCTATGTCATTCATAAAAAATCCACTGAATTTGCCTTTAAATATGGCCACCAAGAGTAGGGAAGTTCACTGATTTTTAGAACTATGTATTGAGTACATAATCTAATAATAACCAAACATTACATAGGTAATTATACCGAATTTAGGGGTGTAATGTGCGCAAAAGTTAAATATTTTATTCTGAAAGCATTTTACTAATTACGCAGTAATTTCAATTATGTCATGTTAATCTATTATAATATATTCTCACGGAACACCGTTCACGTCGTTTAATAAGCGGTGTATTTATAAATCCTTGTATCCAAGGGGATTTATTTGACCCAGATGACTTCAACGAAAACATAGTTTTTCAAAAAGATTGGGTGTTATATATTTACAGGTAAAAATTACGGGGCGATATATATTCAGCGCGCAAGTATAAACTGGACTGTGAGTGGTCAGTAGGGAGATCAATGCTACGAGCGCATATCTATGGTTTCCATGTGAAACCTAAATGTATCAATTTTGTACTGATGGATTGTATACTGTAAATACTGCATGGAAATCGGGTCGAGAAAAAGTGGTGAGATATAAACAGCCCACTTTTTTCACCAGCCCACAATAAGGGTTTCATGTTGGAAAACATCCCACATCTGGGTAATCTCTTAGTATATATATATATGATACTAGTATGTATTTTATTAAGGAAAATGACATCTTTTAAATTCACTAAATATGTTCAGTGTTACCTAAAATGCTGTGTAAATGATGATTTTTTAACCAATCATTTTCTCTTGAGGAAAATTTCTTGAAATACTTGCAAATAAAATAAACAATTTGGGGTCAAAATTGTATTTTTTTGTGCACTTTTGACCTTTGACCTTAAAATTGACCTTGAATATGAGATTGGCTTCGTTTAAATTATCAATATCACCAAAAGACCTTATTTCAAAGAAGTTTTAATTATTCTTTTACCCTATTATTAGAATGTGTAAAAAGACAACTATTAGCATATTTTAGCTTCGATATTTCATTTGGTGGCCATCTTGGATTTCTCGGAACGCCACCACTTATGCCAATTTATGCCGGCAGTTTCAAAAACTACAAACGCTGACGGACATTTTGATATATTGCACTGCTTGTTGCACCCTACCATACCATAAAGTCTGAAACAGAAATAAAAAAATCAAGAAAAACGCGGTATGTCTATCTGCTGAAACATTGTGAGAAATCAATTGAGTGGAATTGTTTTAAACTTTGCATAATGACTGGAAGTGAAACAACAAACAATAATATGAAATAAAATAAGGTATCTATAGGCTTGATTTTGAGTTATCTGCCCTTGGAAATGACAGAAAAGAGCAAAGAAAAAACTCACATTCAGGGGCAGATAACTCAAAAAGTAGCATGGAGACCTACATTTTTTGTCCCATAAATTTGATTTTAGTGTAATTCTCTGAAATCATGACAAGTTTAAAAACATCTGTTGGCTAGCTTTGATTTTCCTTCTTCGTCTAGTTGCTGTGTAATACGCTCTTATTTATGGCTTATACTCAAAAGAGCAATTTAGGGTCACTGTTGCTCCCTTGTTGTGAAAAAGCTCCTTAATGTAAATTTGAATAATGTTTTCAGAGTGCTTCAAAATAAAACGTGTCCAATCTGAAATTCGTACATGGGAATTTGAGATAAAGTGTATACATAGTTAAGTGTTATTTGTACAGAGACATGTACAGAAACATGAAAAATGCTTCAGTTGATATTGTTATCTTGAAATGCATGAAACTTGGCATACATATAAAACATCACTTAATGATTATTTTTAGATATGTACCGAACTTAAAGGGAGATAGTGAGCATCAGCCATATATAGAGGAAATACCTCTATATATGTATATGGCTGGATGTAAACACAAGGCTTTCCATACCTGTTAACCGACATGCTATGAATAGTACCGCCGAATGCCGAGGGTAATCGGAGAGTTTACCTTTGACATGTGAATATTACTCGTATATGAGTGCTAGGTCAATATTTATAGACTGTAGTTGATTCTTTAAAATATTTGGGTGTATTTTATTTTTTTTTTTTTTGCATTACATATTCTTTTTATCATATTTAATCAATTAGAATTTCTTCCAGGCGATAAATATACAATTTCAGTTTAAATGGGTCAGTTTTAAATTACAGCGCAATATCATGTCACACTTATTTATTGCAACATATTTTATTATATATTTTAAAATAGAAATATAAACATGGATTCTTGTGTAATGATTATGAGTATGATAATGAAAATTAAGCACGAGACGTTTTATTCTAAAAACAAAAATACTTTTTTATATTTATTTTCAAGTTCCTTTCGTTTTATAAGAGTGCCTGTATTTACTATTATGCCTTTCACAAAACGTTTCCGTTTGTAATACATATTTATTATAACTATAATATTTTTCAAAATAGCATTAAACAGTACATTATAAAATAGGGACAAGTTAAGAAATATTTGAAGTATTTTTAATAAATATTGCATAAGCCTTTAGAACATCAATCCAGAAGGCTTTGTTTTCCCATAGTTAAATTCTTTTGAAAATCTAGTTGAATATTTTTTTTAATTTAAAGCATTTGCTACTGAAAATTACGAAGTATTGTTTAAACCATTCCATAAATTATGTAATTCTTTAAATCGTTTAATCCATTCCTTAAATCAACCATTCCAAGTCCACCTTCTTCATATTTTTTTAAATATTTCTTGTTTAATTCTAGATTTTCATAAGATCAATAATATTTTTATCTAAAATTTGTTTTTAGAGTTGGCAGATTGATGAAGCATTTAGGAAATAATGTCATAACGGCAATAATACAGATTTTATAACAGTGATTCTACCTTTTGGAGCTTATTAACGTTTTTTCCAGTAAAGTACTGTACTGAATTCTTAAGTTTTTATTAATTTCTCGGTAAAATTTATCTTAAAGTTGCAATACTACCCCAAATCATCGCAATAAAAACAAGAGGCCCAAGGGCCATAAACACTCACCAGAGTACATCAGCATATTCAAGATGATTTTTTCTATAAGGAAATCAAATGACAAACCAGAGATCAACTTCATTTTAGCAATCATGGCAGACATTCATGAAATCAATCCTGACCATTAATTTCATGGAAGTAAAATTCTGAAATTTATTAATTGAAGATAATATAATATATTGTATTATCAGTTGCAGTTACACGATGTGAATGTTATTCGAAAAATAAACTAGCAGAATTTATCATGATAGTTTGAAAGACACAGGGCTTTTTGTACGGGAAGAAAATGAAAGCAATTGGTTAAATGGTTGATTTAACTTTTACATAACATGATTAAACTTTTAAATAACAATCTGTAACAAAATATTTCGAAAATTCTTTAATATCGTTTCAGATTCCTTTTATTTACAAGTTCTCAAAAGAGAAAGTAAATCCGCGAAAACTGATGACATTTAGAAATGCAAAGCTTTTTTTGGTTATTAATTTTATTTACATGGTCAGAGAAAGTTGTGAATCTATTTTGCAAAATACTAAAAGTACTCTCCAAATTACCTACAGTGCGTCTTTTAAGCTTTTATCCACAAAACAATGCATCTCTACATTAAAATATTTTCGTAACAAAATCGGCAATTTGCGTATGTGACATCGCCATGAATCTGGCAGAATTTTATGCAAAATAGAAAAAGTGAGAAAAAATGAGAAAAAAAGTTAAACAGATAAGCTCATTTCAAGTTTTTTTCCTCTCTCTTTTTAGTTCTCTTTAGATTACCAGGCGGATCACCAATTTCATGAGAAAAAACAAAACAAATTGAGAAGGAGAAGTGTGTAAAATGCAGAGAAAAGCCAAAAATGCGGATCATTTAACGGTTTTTATTTTATTTTTTTATTATTATTTTATTTTTTTTTATTTTTTTTTGGGGGGGGGGGATTTTCACCTATAGTTGAGGAAAAATATATACTTTTACGGATGGGAATGGGGCCAAATTTCGGCCCCAAATTGGCCTTTGCACAGAAGAAGAATTTTGATGTTTTCTATATAGAGTATATAAAGGAATTAGCCAACCCCCTAGGGACCTCATATTTTTAGGAATTAACTTTATTTTAGCCATATTTGTATACATTCATGAGGTGACCATTTGGGCCAAAGGAAATTAAATTCTCACAGCTGGCTTCATAAAAAAAGTATGTTGATGTTTTCTATAAAGAGTATATAAGGAAATTAGCCAACCCCCTAGGGTGCCTCATTTTTCAAGGGATCATCTTTATTTTAGCAATTATGGTAGACATTCATGAGGTGACTATTTGTGCCAAAGGAAAATAAATTTTGACCATTTGTTTCAGAGGAGATGATTTTCATGGCAACCAGAGTTCTTCATGGATCAACTTCATTTGAGCAATTTTTGTAGAGGCCCACCCAAGGATCATACATGCCAAGTTTTATCAAACTCTGTCCAGCGGTTTCAGAGGAGATGTCTTTTAAAGCAAATTGTTGACGACGGACGACGACGGACGACGGACGAAGGGTGATCCCAATAGCTCACCCTGAACACTTCGTGCTCTGGTGAGCTAGAAATATAATAATGTGAAAATATGAAAATTCAATCTTTCTTTGGCCTATACATGAAAAATATTGTATCTATATGTTAAAAAAATAGCCCGATTGATGTCGATAGAATAACTGATATATTAAATGACTGTAGGAAATTAAATCCCCTACCCTTTCACGGAGATCTCCGGAATATTAGCACGAAGATTCCGGAATAGATCGACCTCTGTCGCGCGTGGTCAGGGCGTGCATATTATCAACATTATCCTGTGTCTAATCTGTGCATGGTACGCGATTCCCTTGTTACGGCTTTCCGCAACCTGCGGAAAACGTATAGGGTTTGTTATGTTTATTAGGGCTTTCTGCCTCAAGCAGAAAGACCTTTTGGGTTTGTTATGTTTTTTCTTCTTATTATTATTCTACTTTTTTCTTCCCTTTGAGGTTCAAATTAAAACAGGTTACCGACAAGGCAGCAGCATGAAATTTTAACAGTATGCACAGTTACTTTGGCGCTTTTGATTGCAGCATTTTTTTTCTTCATGCGATGTCACGTGACCTCAGGGTTGAAAAAAGCTACTAAAGCGTGTACGCGCTCTACAGCCGTCATTGACCAATTGATTTGATTTTTTCACAGAATGTATGGATTACGACTTAGTTGTGCAGGATTATATACATTTTGCAACATTCAAAAAGACCAAGGATCTATGGCTGAACCAAGTTTCGAACTTTGGACCTGAAAATTTA